>WBMZ01003464.1:0-83220 GCA_013400975.1 Atrichornis clamosus | reverse complement strand
AAGAAAAGAAAAGAAGAGAAAATAGAAAAGACAAGACTGCTGTTAACAATAGGTAGTCCAAAAGCACCCTGTGGTTTAATATTGTCCTCCCTGGGTACCGATTTAACAGCTGGAAAGAAAGGTCATCATAAATTTCTACATTACAGTAATAATTTAATTATCCTCCTATTGTTGCAGTAATAAAATTTACAGACATTAAGTATTAATAATGTGTTGAAGCAAAAATTGTTCTCAACACTGGCAGCATTTTCACATACTGCCCAGGTTAGGATCCATATAGACCTCATAGATCTGAGTTAGCAGAATGCTTGTATTTTTCATCTGATATCCCTGGAACTTCTTGAGACACGTGAGTTTTTCATGTTATTAATCAAGTTGTTCTTTCTATAAGAAATACAAACTACTTGTTAGCGGCCTGTTATCATCTGACAACAAGACTGAGAAAGTAATGCACTGAAGGCAATATCAGCTTTACCTTTCCTTATTGGTACATTTTAGTGTTTTAATTTCCTTTGGCTGCAAGTAATGTGGGAGGATTTCATGGGAAACATACTGCCTACAAGCCATGGTTTGGGGAAATGATCCTGTGTTAATCAGAAACGAATGGTATCCAGGGGAATGACTGCTGAGTGGAAGGAATAGTGTGTGGAGTGAAGTGAAAAGCAGAATGAATGTAGAAGCTATCCAGGCTCTTTCCTGTGCAAAGTGAACGCTAATCACACTGGTCCAGTGTCGCAAAAAAACTATTTTAGAGCACTAATTCACTGGAGAAAATTCTTTCCTTCAGAAAACAGCAGTTTTAGGGACATGGAGTCATCAGTTTACAAGCAAAACAACTGCTGTACCTTGCAACCCTATAATATTGCAGAAGTACACTCACAGAACCCATACAATGTCCACCAAAGACAGTGCACCATTCTGATTCTCCCTGGCACTTCACTTGGACATCACTCAGGATGTAGCAGAACTCTGCATTTTTTTTCACCTTTTCTTGGACTACTTGTTCTGTGCTTGCTGGAGACAACTAATCCTCATGTTCTTGAACACTAATGCTGTCATGACACACACAAGATAATGGGCACATACGTCTTGCTTGATCTCTGTCATCTGTAAGGTCTTTCTTTTCACCCTTCCACAAGACGTCAGCATTACAGAATTTTATGTCACCTTAAAATAAGCACGTCTGCTATGCATCAACACAGGTCAAAGGACGCTTTAAAAACATGACAAAAAGAGGTTCTGCATTTTGAAAAGAATTTTGATCCACCTATGGAGCCTTAAATTTGCGTGGCAGTGTAATTTTGAGAAAGGCCCATGCATCTGAAATACATGGGGGTATCTGATCTTCTCCTACAACAAAATAGGTTGGGAGAAAACAAATATTTACAGTATTACTGGGAAATGAAAAGATTTGTGCTGATGACTTAATGACCAGCATAAGTCATTAAGTCTGAAAAAGCCCTGAAACCTCCATGATTTGTAGTTCTTAAAATACGATTTTGTTGTGATAACATTATAAAGTCTGCAGAAATTCTCCTTTCTAATTTTCGCTTGTTTACAACATGCTGCAGCTGGTTGTTTTATTCTTATTTTTCAGGGAAATCTTTCAAGTATTACAGTAGTTAACAAAGCTGAAATTTAAGAAAGTGCTTGTGCTGCTTTGATATTATGCCAGTTTTGCTCCCATAAAGTCTGAGGGATATTTACAGTCCTTAGCTTACTGTGAATCTTCATGGCCCAGTTCCAGCCAAAGAGAATATCAGGGCTAAAAATACAGCTCCACAGATGCCTGGTATATCTAGACAGCACTGGGAGGCAGCACATTTCTGTGGATGGGGCACAGAAGTGGGAGTCCATAAATGGGAGTTCTCTTTGCTGCTCTCCCACCAAATTGTCATCAGGTTTCAGGAAAGCTGTGTTAGCATTCTGTGCTTCGATTTCCTAGATATGAAATGATGTTATGAAATGATATGAAATGATAATATAGCTGTTTTATTTTGTAGAATATTTTGGTACTACAGATAAGAAGGCAGAATTAGGGTCAAACATTTTTCTGAATGACCCACACCTTCTCCTACAAAAACTCCCAGCCACTTTTCTAAGGATTTTCTGCTAGTGGTACAGACAGAATTTCTGTCCCTCAGAACACAAGACTTAATCTGTCCAATGAACATATATTTATTAAAAATGTTTGTAAAAATGTAGTGGATTTATTTAATTTCACAGAACCAGTGCAAGTTTTAAAGGTGAAATATGTATTGCTAAGGAAAATTGCTCAAAGTAGTCATTCCCTTGGCACTGTAGTGACACCAGAGTGGGCTTGAGGTTTTGCTCAGCTCTGTCCCATGTGAGAGGTACCGGAAGAGCAGGACAGTCTGCCTTCCCTTCACTCTGCACTCATCCTGTTCTGCAATGGCTGCACAAAATGTGTGTGTTTGTGGAAGCTTCTTGTCATCCAAGTTTCTGTGTAAGGGTTGGACACAAGAACACAGGCCTGCAAGGAGTCACTTAATTGAGTTCTGTCTCAAACTAAATTTTAATTAGTGATTAAACTGCAGATGAATTACATTGTATATGGCATATGGGTATAGAAAGGCTCATTAATTCTAGCAGTAATCAGTCTTGTTTGGCTTTACAATGCAGAAACAGTTGTGCTGAGGGTTCTAGAAGAATAATCTCTTTATTGCAATGAATATTGAAACAGCTGACTTAATAAAATTATTGTCTATACTGTATCTCTAAGAAAAATGAATTCCAGGAGATGAATCAGAACTGTTGGAAAAATCTTCAGCACGCCTTTGGCATGTGCTAGATAAAATTTCTTGTCATTTAAGACACAGCACAGTTGTTGGACAGAAATTTAAGTCTCTGTATAAACACCATTCTTATTATAATATCAGTTTTGCTGAAATGTTTAAAAATGCAACATGGGCACAACTGACAAACATCAGAAGTAATTCCCAGTATGCTTTTTTTCTTTTTTAATAAGATTAAAACCAGATTGTTTTTTTAAATATGAATAACTAAACAACCAGCAAACTTTGACCCAAATCTTATAATTCTTATTAGAAAATCAGGAGAAGTAAGACTATTGTCTTGATCAACCACAACACTCTACAGCATGCAACAAGAACTGCCTTAGGCTTTGGCTTCAGAGACCTTAGAGTCTCAGCCCAGTCTCATAAAATGGCCTGGAATACCAGTATTCCAACAAACCACACTGCAGAGACTTTCTTCTCCATCACATATTTGCAATACACACCCATGAAATTCTGCAGATGACAGGTTTAATAGAACTGGGGCACAGAGACAACCAATTAGGAGAATGGCCCAGGTTTTGGGGTTTGTGATTTTTGAAAACTGCCTGTAAAGTCACACTAAACCAAATGGCTTGCTTAAATTTTGGCTGCTTGAACCAGTGATTACTTGAAAATCTCAGCTTTAATTTGAGAAAATGGGTATTTTCTCAAGACAACTCTTGTCCAAAAACCTGCCAGCATGAATCACAAAGGCACAAAAACCAGCAGGTAAATAAAAAATATGGTTTTTAAAGATCTTATGTATTTTTAAGCTAATCTTACATAGTTTTGAGGGGTGAGATTGTTTACTGGAGGATTTTTATGTTGATGGGTGGCAACACAATTCAGACCTCACTACTACAGTGTTTAAATCAACCTGACCTCTTATGAAAAAAAGATGTCGAGAGAACAGATACCCTTTTAAGTTATGCTAAATGAGGGAATGGCAACCTTTGGTGTAGGAGCAGTAAAAGAAAACTGAGAGAATTTGGGATTAGCAGACCCTCCATTTTACTCAGCTGCAACCCAAACAGCATGACTAAAACATTTATTCCATGGCGTACAATTCTGTTATTTTCTCCTGACAGTTCAAAATCTCCATCATACTTGCATTGTATTTTTCAGGAGAGAATTTGAAACATGGAGTTAATTTGAATCAGGTGTCTTTGTACGTGTTGGTAAGTAGTGCAGCCTAATAGGAGGAGCTCTGTAGAGCAAAACAGTTGGTGCTGAGGCCCTGACATTCACACTGTACATGTTTGTAGGGGCTGTTTTGGACTAGCTATAAAATGTGGTTTAGGTGCTGTCTGGGAGTGTATCTTCCATTTAATTTCCAAAGATACCCACTCTGTACATCTTAAGATTGCTCTATAATGTGAATCATGACACAATAAAGGGGCCTGATTTGAAGGAGAAATACAGTCCTACTGTGAGCTAAAATACTAATGCAGACACTGCCATTTTCTCTGCAAACAGCCTAGTACAGTCCCATCCCACATTTAATCCTTTCAAGGGATGAAAGATGTCATGGATAGCATCTGCCACACTCAGTTCTAACAATTTAAAAGGCAAGAATCTCTTCTCATCTGAGACTTGATTCCCTCTCCTGTAAGTGTAGAAGAGATGTCCCTGAGGAATTCTTTCCACATATTAATAGATATTAGAAGACTATATGTTAGAAGATATTAATAGATGTGAGTAAATGGACTGTAGAGGTGCTGCCCATTACTGTAAAGAGACCTTAGAAAGACACTTTGCACAACATTTCTACCTTGACAGTTAAAAGCTGATGAGCAGAAATACATCCTTTGTTTACAGGAGTAAGATCACCAGTGAGATGCATTTCTGCTGTGAATGGCTATGATTCTAGAACTGAAATAGTTTTTGATTAAGTGTAATTTCCCACATTTTGTATTTTTAAAATCTGTAAAGAAGACTTTCAGTTTATTCTCTTTTTTTGTATATATGTAGTTTAAGAAAGGCCTGTCTTTTTTTCTGTAACTGTGTATTCACAGTCTGGATGGAATCAGTGTTCAGATTAGGCTGAGGAATAACCTCTTTATTTAAGTATATATAAAATAAATTTTTTTACCCTCCTGCAACTTAATCCAATGTTTACCCTGCAAGTATTTTCTAATTGGCAGTAGAAACCATCAGTGAGATTTTTCTCCAAGATCACTTTTATGTTCCTCTAGTATTCTAATGTTCTCAGGGTTCAAAGCTCTTCTCCTGCCTAACTACAGAGAGACATTAATTTACCATGGCCTATTTTTCTTAGACTGCAGATCTTCAACATAGTGGTACAACAACTGTTTGATCTGTTGCTCAACAGTCCAGGTTTTGTCACTTCAACTCACTGCTGTGCAACAGCAGGACTATGACACACAGAGACAAATCTGCAGAACTGTCTGGTCAGCTTCATCAGCACAGAAGCTTAGACACATTTGTGTGCTTCCAAAGTGACTTAATTGGTATTTGGCTTTTATTCCTCTTAGATAGCACAAAAATTCTCAATCTAACAGCCAATATCAGCTGTAGCAATTTTTTCCTTTGCGGGAAAAAAACAGGGAACACCAAACCATAACCCCACATGACAAATTATTACTTTAGTCATTTGTGGGTTTATTTTTAAATGTAAACTCTGAGGCAGCACAAATGGAGAGGAATGTGAAAGACAAATAGCTTCTAACCAGTGGAGAAATCCAGGACCTGATACAAACTGAGTGCAGAATCACACCAAACGCCTTTAGCTAGAACTCTAGTTGGCTTTTAAATGGACTTGAACGTTCTATATATTGTATTCTTGTCCACTACAGCTCTTCATAGGCAGTATTTTCAAAAAGGAGGGGTCCTCCTGCTTTAGGCACACAGGCAACATCCCACACCTAATCAACAAGAACAATTACACTAATGAACTGCTTTCAACCTTTTGTTTTACTACTCCTCAATCCTGCTGCTGTGATCGTATTCTCTTGTCAGTGGGGCCCAGGGCATTCCAGGTAGCAAGGTTCTGTCAGAAGACACTGTTCTGTTAAGTTACAGTTGTTTTGTTCACATCATCTAAGACTGATGAATCTTTGCTAAGGGCAATTACCCATCACAGGGCATGTCCCAGAACACGGATTTTAGATGTTGCAGGTTTCCATCCTTGGACACACATGTGGTTCACCTGAGATCTCCTCAGAGACAAACTGTAAGACTGCCAGGTTCATTGAGCAGTCCTGGAATTTGTGTAACTTTTGGAATTCACAAATCGTTGGTTGTGGTCTGATTTAAACCAAAGTAAGATTAGAAAAAAAACCCCCCAACCTGTGAACCAAAAAGCCTTGCTTTTCAGTCACTTGTACCCACAGTCCTTTCCCCTTTAGGTGGTTATGTGCCATCCATAAATCCCAGGAAACAATTGTGTAGCACAGAGAAAGGAGAGTACTAGATTTGTGTTTAGCAGAAATAAAGAATATGATACTTAATGGGAGAGGGAATGTCCTAACATCTTATCTCAGTAGGGTCTCACATGGCACACTTTGAATATGAACATTGCTACAG
This sequence comes from Atrichornis clamosus, assembly GCA_013400975.1. NCBI lineage: Eukaryota > Metazoa > Chordata > Aves > Passeriformes > Menuridae > Atrichornis > Atrichornis clamosus. The sequence goes on along the minus strand of WBMZ01003464.1, from coordinate 76,876 downwards.
GGATTGAAAACTAACCCAGTGATTTGAGGACATTATTTTACGAATGACAGAATTCCAGTAAAGGTTTGTAGATCCCCAGAATTGTTTAGCAGGTATGTCAAATGAGGATCTAGAGTACACAAGTACCCTGGAGTTCACAAGCGTAAGGGGCCTTTGGTTACTGGAGCCTGATTCTTGCACAGAATGTGAACTGCTGGCAAGTCTGTGCCTGGGGATGTTGGTGTGAGCCAGTCTAGAGGTGCCACTGATGTGAATCTCTGCCTCTAGTTCTATTCTGTACAGGCTGGGTGATGTTGCACTGATCATGGCCCTTCTGTATTCCCTGGATCCCTAAGTGTCTCTGGGCTTTTTTATGCCTGAGTGCACTGCCCCTGGGGCAGAACTGAATCTCAAATGTGCGTTTATTGACCTGGGAGTTTTGGTAAACACAAGAGAAGAAAGTGAAATGGTACAAGGATACCTACAGAAGTTAACTACAAGAAAGACACTGAGGAAATGGATGGTCTCCAAAGAAGGACAACAAAGCTGGTGAAGAATCTAGAGAGTGGGTTCTATGAGGGGTGAATTAGGGAGCTGGGGTTGTTTAGCCTGGAGAAAAGGAGGCTCAGGGGGGACCTTATCACTCTCTATAACTGCCTGAAAGGAGGGTGTGGTGAGGTGGGGGTCAGTTTCTACTCCCAGGTAACAAGTGACAGCACAAAAGGAAATGGCCTCAAGGTGCAACAGTGGAGGTTTAGACTGAATCTTAGCAAAAATTCCTTCACTGAAAGGGTTATCAAGCACTGGAACAGACTGCCCAGGGAAGTGGTTGAGCTACCATCGCCGGAGGTATTTAAAGGATGTGTAGATGTGGTGCTTAGAGTCATGGTACAGTGGTGGAGTTGGCAGTGCTGGCTTTATGATAGGACTTGATGACCTTACAGATCTTTTCCAATCCAAACGATTCTATGATCTGAAAATATAATGAATTTAAGGTTGATAAAATGCAGATGAATGATTTTGAGACAAAACTGTGAGATAACAGGTGTCAGGGGCTATCTGGACCTGAAACTGAGTAAGAATTTGCAACAATATCCAAAAATGAGTCTGTGAACTCAACTGCAGCAGGTTACTGACTGGAAACTCTTAGTCCATCAACTGCAGCTGTGACTATATGTTCCATGCAGTTGTAGGCTTGCTGATAACAGAAATATGTTGACAGTTTGGCAAGATTTCAGAGAACAGGATCGGGGAAGGGGTTCCCTTTTGAGCTCAGGGCTCTCAGGCTCTGTCCATGTCACTCTTGGCACCTTCTGTGAGTTTGGGGCCTGAGGACCTTAAAAGGACTGAACCAAATTCTTCCTTAAGCTATTTCTAGATACAGAGGAGCAGGTTTGCAGCAGTCAACCAACTGGCAGAATGGCAGCAAAACTTGGCTCAAACTCTTTTGCTTATGAAAGTAATAAATTAGCAAGGTGAGGAGTATCCTACTGTTCATATTTTTGGAAAACAATAAGGGTGATCTCAGTAAGCATGAGGAAAAGTAGGGGGAAATGGAATGACATAAGCAAGTCAAGGTAATTAGAAAACAAATCCTGCTAGGATGCAGAATAAGAAGTCCCAGGAGTCCTGTTATTGAAATACTTTAAAATAGAAAGAGATGAAAATGAGCAATCCTACACTGACAGAGAGGAGGGAACTGTAAATCTTCATCTTTGATTTCTACATAAAAATTATGAGAATGAGTCCTTTATTCAAAGATTTTACCATAACTATTCTAATCCTTCAATAGATTTTTTTTTCTTTTCTTTTTTGCTTGGCTATAAAAAATAAAAACTGAAAGATTTGTTCTCATGGCTCTCAGTCCAACTTCAAATACAGTTTCTTGGGTTTCTGTGAGGTGGTATGGGGCGTCCCTTTTCTAGGAAAACAAGGGAAAGCTCTCCTTTACTTCTCACTGTTTTCCACCCCTCTCCTCCCACCTGTGTGCAGGATCTGGATATTTAAGCTACGTATTCAGTGGGAACGTTTGTCTGCACAAGGTTAGTAATTAAATCCATGAGCTTTAGCAGGTGAACTCAGCATTTTTTTCTAATGAGAAATTACAAAATCATTTATAGTCTGAACTGCATCTGCCATTTAAATCTGTTTGTAGTACTTCTTACCACAAGTATGCTCATTCTGCATATCCTTATACTGATTCACAAAAATATTTATCTCATTAACTTTTTCCCAGTATAGGAACAATGGATCCCTCATGCCCTCAAAGCAACTCTTAAAATTGTTTGAGCTTTGAAAGTGAAATGAAACAACTTATAAAGAGAAGACAGCATATGAGTCACCATTCACAAAGAATTCAGTGCAGTGACTTTGAGCAGCAATCAGTATTCATGATCACAAATATAAAAAGTTGTTAAACAGATAAACTTGCTCAGGAACATTAATAACTTCTAAAACTATTATACAATGAAATAAAATAATGTTTCAGTCAGAATTATATTTGGCTTAGACTATGGAAACAGAAAATTCAGAACCAAACCATTTCAGAATGTTTTGTGAAGTTTATATTAAAACTTGTCTTCTGAATTACCCAAGCAACATGTAAACACATGGTCTCAAAACACCTTTTGAAGCAGCTTTGCAGATTATAGCATTATTCTAATTTATTTTCCCTTCTCCATCTTCTCTGTATCCTCTATATTCTTTTATACTGTTTATAGTGGTAAACAATTTATAACAGTCTTTTTTTGGTTTAATGTTTGAAGTTTGGCATCAGATAATAATTTCTAATAAGTGGATGAACTGAAAAATTCCATCTTGCTGAATGAGCCTGTATCTAGCAGCCATTAGCTGGGGCATACACAAACAGGAATATCAACTGGTGGTTCTGTCATGTGATCTCTTCCACTGCACGTATAAATATAGAACATGACCATAAAAAGTAACAGAACATGCTCTCTGTGAAGTAATTTATTGCAGTTGATGCTAGATTGGTATGCCAGCTGGAATTACCTTCCTGGCTCCTACTATTTTCACATATACAGATAATACAGACTGTGCACTGCAAGATATTTCAAATGAAAAAATAACATTATTAACAAGAAGCAAAACTCTGCAAAAGCAACTTTTAGCAATTTTAACTTTTTAAAAATGCTTGCTAGTGACTCACAGCAGCAGTTAGAGCTAAATGAATTCTAGGGCTTCTACATTTTCCTAGATAGGAAAACATACTGCTTTTTGTATGATACACATTTCTCTCTTTGCTAAGCACAAAAAAACCCCAAGGATTATTATACATATAGGAGCTTTCTTTTTGTTTGAATTTCTTATTCATTAGTTTGTTAGCTGCAAGAGCTGAGCTAATTTATTTTTCCAGTGTATTTTCCCCTCCCTTTTTTTTTTTTAAGGCACCACGTATGACATCCCAACATGACAGGAACTCAGTAAATCCCCTCAGTCTCCACACCGCTGTCTCTGAATGTCTACAAAGCTACTATGCCATAATCGCAACTCGCTGGCTCATTCACAGCTTTACATTATAAAGCAAACAGTCTAGACAGCTGAATGACAGAATTACTCTCTTTTCTCTTGCATTTATAGATATGCTGTCATCTTCATTTGCTTTTCTCTACTCTGTGCATTCTGATACACTAATGATTAGCTTTCCTGTTTGGATTCCACACTGACTCCATGGCTCTAGGCTATAAATACAACCAGAGCCGAGATGACATCACATCAATAAAGTCCTGGGGAGCAGGGGGAAGGACCACTTCTTCTTTCCTTCTCCTGGGTTAGCTGGTGATAACTAGCTTTTCCAAAATGGTTAAACAATGTGACTTTACAACAGGAACTTTTTTTCTCATTGACATGGAGATATAAAAAGCCTAATGCCTGGAATCATCACTCTCTGCAGTGGGAAAAAAATTCAATTTGTATAGAATAGGCAGCCTTCAATTATTTTCAGATCTGTCCATAGAATAATTGAATGTAACTCTGCAAAAAATATATTCAAGAAAAAGAATGAACAACAATATGTGTTTTGATACCTATAAAAATGTGTAGCTAACAGTCTTTAAAAAAACTTAAGTAACTGGATTGAGTTTGTTCTCTCTGAGAAAGAAACTTTAGTCTGTAATATTCCTGGTATTTTAACTTTGGAATGATGTGTACACACATATCATGTGGCATTTCCTCCATGCTAAAAGATAGTTAAATCATAAAAGTGTACTTTCTTGCCTTCAACAAGTTGCAGAAATCTATGCAAGCCTGATAATGTGCAACTAAGACATGTGGATACAGATGGCCAGCTCTGGCGATCTTTATGACAAGGTTTTTATTATTTGTTGCTTTTCTTAATGCTGCTGTCCATCATTCTGGATTGACAGAGAATCCCTTTCGAGATCCTTTTTTTTTTTTAATTGTGTTTTGTTGCCATATTTAAATGAAAATTTCTAAATTTTACAGTTGAAAAAAATCTCAAAGCCTTGACCTGAGGTCAGAAAGTTGTACGAGTAAGAGTAGGGAGAAGCCATTGCCATTCTCACTGGAAAAGCAGAGAAAATCCTACTTGATAGCACATCAGCACAGGAGGCCAAACCAAGACCCACAGGTTTTACTCATACCACAGCTGAGACAATCCCAACACCTCAGAACATTGCATTACATTATAGGCTATCAGAAACTGTTCACTGGGGAATCCTTAGCCATGATCATGTAGAGTGTTGTGGGCCAGTGGGTGTGATTGTATTCACAGCCAATATAAAAGACTGCTTGGGGCCTGTACCAATGGGAATTTTGCCTGTTCTCTGTGAGTCATGACCCACTTTTATTCTCTGAGATCAGGGACAGCTGGAAAAACAACTGATCCCTTCTTCCTTGGAACTCTAAATCTGAAGTCTTGTTTGGAATATCTGTGCTTTTTTTCTCTTCCTTGAGTAGCCTTGCCATAAAAACATACTGATTAGAAAAACTTTTAATTTGTGTCTCAATAGTGACATTAGTGGCAATAGAATAATAGTGACAGAAAAATGTCAATAATTTATATCATGTGCACAGAGTACTGATTTGCAAAAATGGAGTTTAATGCACTTTGGAGAAGGGAGCTAGTGAAAACAGGCAGACCTGAGGGCCATGGAGAGACTGTGCAAGTGAAGGCTTCATTCTCTGCATACTCTAAGAAGGAAGGTTCAAGGGTGGTCCCACAGAAGGTCTACAAGATTGCTATTCCCAAGAATGACACAGTGCTATTGGCCCTGAGCCCTCTAGAAACTACAAGTGAGATTCATAACAACTTCACAGCTTCCCTGAGCTTTCTGGTTGTGAGGGGAGGATTTAAATAGTTGCCACTAAAATAAGCGTATAAATCCACTTGATAAAAGTTGGGTTTTTTCATTTTCTTGACAAAATGCTTTGACTTCCTTCCAGAATTGGCCTAACTTGGACCTTAGCTTGGAGAATACTGAGTGGGCCAATATTGGTTTTTCTCTCACTAGTTTATACCCTGACTTCAATGTCTGTCATGTAGCATCCCTGGGGGGCTGGCAAATACCATTTTATTCCATGCATTTCCAGCTTGCAGAGAAACACTGATCCCACTTACAGCCATAAAGTGGAAACCTCCTTTGCTTTCTTTAATGATCTTATATGTATTAGTACAGAAAAGGTTCTTAACCCTGGACCATGGCTTTCTGATCATTACAGCACCGTGCTTATAAAAGTAAAAGCAAGCCTCTAAATGCACTGTATAAATAAAGTAACAAATAAAAGCAAATGCAGGGATCAATAACATAGAGGAACACAGGCTTTTTAATACACTGCCTCTTGAAACTCTAGGTCACTTTCCTTACCTCTTGAGGTTCTTGACATTGAGATGCTAACACCAAGAAAGATCTCTGCGCTTGGAAAGCAGCACGTACCATCTCTGCCTGTAACAAAAGGAGGAATATAAATGAAACATTAGCCTGTAACCTCCAATGCCTCTTCGTGGCAGCTCAGAGTCAAGTGTGACAGTTCAAATCTTTCTTGCTGCTTCTCGTCTAAATCACAGTAACACTGACTGGAAGAAATGTATTAAAGTACTAGCTTAGATATAAATTTTTTTTTACATCTAAGGTTAAATTCCCTATCTTGTTTAGGTAGGAAATAAAACAAGTTGATATGCAGGCTTTTGGTTATAATTTCTAAGCTCTGTCACAGGAGAATTAATTTTAACACTCTGAGAACGTCTAGGCATTTTCAAGGTGATGCTTATACCCAAGTGCATGGTAAGAACTTATTACTACTGAGAACAGCAACCTGCAAGCTTTCTGTTGAACCGTAACTTAGGCTGCCGTGATGTTTAAGATGAGTTGAGCTTGGCACATTTGCTGAGGGACTATGCTGTAATTTAGTCCTTGCCCATCATCTGTGGGCAGACTCTAAGATCAATGCCTGTGAGAGATGGTGACTGAACGTTTTTGGGCAGATTTCCCCTCACAGAGCTCTAGAATTTGGGTTAAAGCTGCACCTGACAGCATGTTTACACGCTACCAGTGTGGATGGGAGATAAATCTCTACACTCCTGGGTGTTCCCTACTGTTCAAACTTCCGATCTTTTATTCGAACTCTACACATTTTCTGTACCCTCTGAATGATGTACCTTAATTCAGTATTAATTCAGTAATACAGAATCAGTATTTCTGTATCACCTGTACCTCATCCAGGTGGGTAAGTAGTGACTAGGAGAAAGCATTACTGGTATAGAAAAGAATTATTCATGACTAGTGTTTATTGCTAAATAAAAACCAAAGTAAACCAAATCCTGTTAAGTTAATCTAATATGAATAGGTACATTTATAATCACTTCGTGAAAGGGTGGAGAAGCTTATGCTGGTTTTCCTTGAGGTTTCTTCAATCTAAAAAGAAAACAAGGAACTTATATATACAGGCCTACGTGGATGCAACTTAAAATACATAAAAGTCAGGAAATTTGACGCTGCAGCAAAGTAAAAGAGCCAAATTCTGTTTATTCATCTTAAAATGTGCTGGCATGAATAAAACATAATCTGGTAGGATGAAAGTTGCTGCAAGGAAGATGGTAAAAGAGACCCAGCTTGGACAGCATTTGGGGGGAAGGGGATAATATGGTCTGACAGGCTGAGTTTTGGAAGGGTGTAATCATCTCTTTAAATAGATAAAGAAAGAAATAATAAGGGAAATTGTATGAGCATAGGAAACTTAAATTTTCCAGAGACATAAATACCATCAATAATAGCAAGGTTTAGATATTCTCAGACATTTCAGATGACTGGTTTTTTGGTACAGAAATTCATAAACAAACAAAGTGTGGGTTATTTTAAGCTTAGGCACTTTTTTGTGTGTGTGTGAGGAGAACCTTGTAGAACAGCTGAGAAAAAAACCTGATGTTCCTGAGGAGGAAGTGATTATGAATGAATTCTGTGCTTTTTAAATTGCAAGATGGACAAAAATAAGCCTATAACTAAGGCTTGGTACAAGGAAAAATTTTAGAAAATAGAAAAATCAGTGAAAGAAGATGATTGGCCTGAAGAACTTACTGATTTGAATGCAGGAAAGGGTGGATTTACATTAAGACTGGAAATAATATGTGTGCACTGGGCAGGATGGAGAAACTAGGAAAGGGCTAGAGTCTCTGAATGAATAAACAATGAAAGCAACATACTAAGAATAGGCACAAAACCCCCAAAGAGTAAGAAGAGGCCTGGATTATCAGGGAGAACTCTTTTTCAGGCATTATAACACATACAAGCAAAGGAATGATGGATAAAGGTCTTGTTGAACTGTACCTTGCACAGAAAAGTAAAACAAAGACCTTCTTTTTAGCTACTGGAACAATAAAGAAATAAAGCAATGAAGTGCGGCCCTGACACTGCTCTGAAAGGCAAGTGTGCATGTCTACATTATTCTTGATGTATAGCTTATCTGTCATTGAATAAATGCTTTTCCCCAATTTCAAGGAAGTTGATATACATGAAGATATTGAAAGCATAGCTAAGGAGAATGATGACAAATCAATGGGAATTACATCATTTGAAAGGGAAGTCAAACATGTCGCTAGCGAGCCCGGACACCAACGACACGGACGGCCTTATGTAGATGCAAACCGACCTCTTTATTGTATTTACAAAGGTGCTTATATACCTTAGCACGCTGGACTAACATAAGGTCATTGGTTCACTGACCAGCCACCCCCCGGAGGGATTGATTGGACCTAGCAACTCTTACCTCATGTTTTCTTCTTTGGTCTCATAACAAGACCATAGTTTACAATACTTTTAGGTTGTTTTCCTGCAGCATCCTTGAGAAAGCCTTGCTTTCTCACAGACACTTGTCAGGAAGCTGAAATCTCTTTGCACGCAGGCCTGTAACATCCACAAAACATATATAGCTCAGTGTGACAAAATCTTTGGGTCCATATTATCTTTTTGCTAGAGAACTGAAGACAATGGCAGGTGCGAGCACAAGTAGAAAAGATTTTAAACATGTATCATTTGGAGATGATACTAGATGACAGAAGTATGCAGTAATGGATTGGGAAATTGTACCCAAGAAGAGGGAGGGAAGGTTTGTCAAGTGGTATCATGACTGTTAGCTTGACTTCAGCACCATGAACATTTAAACCAGATTTGAAACAAGGGATAAAAACACATGAAAATTAAAACCAGGAGAAATTACAATGGGATTATCTGTGCTTAGACTCATTACTTTGTTTCTTAGAGAAGGATAATGTGTCAGATTTAATATATTTAGGTATCATATAAAATGCTTATTGGGCGTCATCATTGGAAACTCATACTTTGAGTCTAAATGACACAAATTAGTATAAAAATTCTTCAGTTGGATAAGAAGCTGGATAAACAGAGGCAATAATAAGGTATATTACAGGTGGTGTTACTTGAAAGGAGGGAAGTTGCTGGCTGTGTCTTTCAAGGATTAGTTTTAATAACAATCAATACATTTATTAGTGTCCTAAGAGCAAGAATTAGGTGTACACTCATTAAACTAATGGGCAACACAAAGTTAGAAGGTTTTAACATGATCAAGAAAGACGCATTCATCACCTGAGAAGAGTAAGACAATTTTGTCGGCACAGATAATATGAATTGGACAAAATTCCGCAATCCTCCCTGCTGCCCCTTTAAAACAATGCATAATTCTGTGTGTAAACATGGAACTGATTAATTGGAAATGCTGAAGACTGGAAAATGCATGTATAAAAGCCAGGAAGGTGGATTTGTGAAAAGAAGTTATGCAGCTCTGCAATGGATGTGGCAAAGTATGTTTAGTAGAGCTACAGAAGTGTTAATACCATTGGAGAGAACCTCCTCTGGAATTCTGTGCATAGAATTAACAAAGTCACCTGTGTTAAAAAAGACAAGCTTAAATCAGAATTGATGCAGAGACAACCTACTGGGATGTTCAGAGCAATGAGTATCTGTCATATAAAGATAAAATTTGAGTTTCACTTATTTTTCTAAGCAACAAAGAGGCTGAAGAATATGTCAATTCTTTCTCATACACAATGCAAATAATACAAAATGAAGAAAATGATAGTGTTAGCACATGATCGCAGGTCTGAAAACTGAGCCATGAGTAAATATGGTCTCAAATTTATAAGATTTCCAACAATTCAAACAGTGAGGTTCAAAAGGGATTATTCAAATTTCTCTAACGAGGTAGCATTATTTTGAGACAGACCTTTAAATGCTGATCAAACAAATCACAAACATGCGCAAAGAATCCTTAGATATAGAAAGTTAAGATTGTTTATTCAGTTCTTGAACATATGCTGAGCTGTAACACCAATGAGGTTTGAAAAATGTGTCTGGCACTTTGTTTACACTGCATTAAATACATGTTTTTGGAATCCCAGTGGTCACTATGGAGGATAAAGAGGATTTTTTTCTCTGCTCACAGTACAAAGTAACAACTGGTTTCTTGTTTAATTGTTCATTTCTTTCTGATGAAGCACTGGAATTTGGTCAGAGCTGGAGACAGACTGTTGGATGACACACTGATGTTTCCTAGAAGACTGACATTCCTTGAGTCTGCCTCATATGTGTGTGAAAACTGTTGCTGGATGTGGAATCAGGATTCATTTCTCCTCCAGACTTGTATTATTCCTCCTCCTCTACTGCACAGTGTGGCCAAGGGCACTTTCTCCAAATGTGTGAGATCTGTCTTTAAGAAATTTTCTGCTATTGAGGACACCCAAGCCATTGCAAACACTCTTTTGAGTTACCTGTGGTACATTTAAAGGGTTTCTTGCATTTTTTTATTATCCAAAATTTATTACAAGGTGTTTGAAACATTCAGTTGTCAGTGGACTATATATTGATTGCAAGGCTTGTGCTAAGTAGCCAAAATTTATACAGTCCCAAAAGCTTTTAATTGTGTAAGGATCAGAGCAGTCACATATCTCACATTTGAATTTAAATCTTAATCAAAGCATCATGCTAACATAGTATTTGCATTTTTACAAGAAGAATTTTATAAGAATTGTGCTACAGTGATTTCCTTCTTTCTGCAACAGCACTAAAAACAGCTTTCAGAGTTTTACTGTTTCTGAGCATGAGGTACTTCTTTCCCTGCATCCCTTCAAAGTAATAGAAGAGCTTCTCATTAAGAATGCATTAATTCAGTCTATCACAATTGCAATTCTTTCTAGCAGTCTTTCAAACATGACACTTCATTGCTCCCTCCTTCTGTTTAGCAGGCAGGCTGTGTAACTAAGCAGACAGCACTACACTTTAGAGGGACATAGCTCTTACATTAGACCCCCATAATCAGTGGAAACTAATGAGTGAAAATGGACCAGGGGGGATTTTTCTCAATAACTCATGCAGCTCAGCCAAAAGACTGCCGCAGGACAAATCATCTGAAACTCCTTCAGTTATACTGAATTATAGTAATGAAGCCTGAGTGTCAAAAATGGATAGGAATCATGAGTAAATCTATCAGAGTAGAGTCCACCATCACCTCACACACATCTATCTGCAGACAAAAATGGGTATGTTTTGGAACAACAGGTAACTGACATCTAAAAACTTTGGGTAATCCTTTTGGCATTCTTGGGATTATGCATAGACACATCAATCATCACACAGATTCCTCAGCTGATGTCAACATTCTGAAGAAAGCAAGTTCCTCAAAACATTTCCTACTCTGCTTTTAGTGGTTTGTTCTAGAGGCTGGCGGAGACAGCTGTGACTTTGGACCTGAATGCCAGGACCATGTGGTGTTCCATTCACCACCTCAATTTCCTCACTGGTGAAGTGTAGAATAAGGTGTCTTAATCCTTCACCTCAGGTGTGTTTGACAGCTGACTTAGGTGACTGACATGATTGGAAAAGCTGAAGTTTGACATGTATGCCATGACAGCCCAGTTCCATGCCTGTGGAAGGCTGTGGCTGGCTACAGTGAGTGACCTCTCTGTCACCATTTTAGGAACAGCACAGACAGGCCTCTTCTCAGTTAAGGCTGCAGAAGTTAATGAAGGAATCATAGGTATTTAGAAATCATCTTTTTAACAGCAACTGGTTTAACCTTCTCTGTCATAACATAATGCCAACTTTTGATATTTCTCAGAAGCCACTGCTTGAAAAATTGCCAGAGGCTCTGTAAGAGATATGTAATGAAGACAAGGCTTCTGACCTGTTTGAAGGAGCATGAGTACAAATTCCACTCAAACTTGCACTGTTTCAGATTGAGTAGATGTAAATGCACTGGAGCTGAAGCTTAAATTAAGTTTGCTTTGGCAAAGTTCAGTTCTCCAGAGCAGATCTGATTTTAGGATCTGCCTCATTCTCATTTTAAAAGTCCTATTCAATCTAAGTTGACCATCGCTCTGGTATCCAAGTACCAATAAATATAAATATTATTTACGTGACAACGGTTTGGCAAGCTACAAGACCAAATAGGCACATGCATTCAGATCTCAAGATACATGTAAATTCACTATTTGAAAAAAATTAATACAACTAAATAGAAGTAAAAGAAACAAACGTAGGATTTCCTAATGAAATTTAGTCAAGAAAATTACCCTATTGATCTTATAACATTAAATTTGTCAAATGTTATTGTATTTAATACCGTATTTCCTCAGAGTCATAGCACTTAAAAGCACAGTGTAAATATCAGAATCCACTGGACTTCTGTTGTTGGAGAGTAGTACACATCTGCATATATATACATGCTAACATTAACAGTGATAATTAGCAAATCAAAATACAGTTCTAGATACATTTTGACTTCTAAAATATACTTAATGGCTTTATTGTGAAACAAAATAGTAAAGAGGACACGTGGGAAAAGAAATGGGATTTAGTGGTCCCGAATTCTAAATGTAGTTTCTGCAGAAATAATTTTGGGTCCTTTGCGTCTAGCAAAAGACACGGTGACTGACAGCAAATGACAACTATAGATGGAGCTTCACTGACCCTGCATTTTCTCTACAAGGGACAGTACTGCCAGAGGAAGAGAAACAGTTGGTCTTTTACATTCTGTTTTCAAAAGCCTCTTCAGAGTGAAGTGGTGAAGTGGCTGGTGGCTTGAAGGGAGAAGAAAGAAATGGAAAAAGAATGGAGTTTAAATTAAATATGGGGCTGCCATAGAAACTATCCAGGCCAGCTGAAGAGATAGTATTTATTTTGAACAGCTAATTGGCTGATAGAGATTTTTTAAAAACTGGACCAAGTGCTGAAGAGTCACTGGCAGTTCTCCAAACAGAGCACTTTTAATACTGGAAAATGAAAAGAAAAAAAAAGAGAAAAATACTGTCACCTTTCTCTTAGTGGTCCATGCAGAAAACAGGGTTGAAACTCAAGGCAATTACAGTCAGTGGGAGATTTGCCATTGATTTGGATACAACCAGACACCACCCCAGATATTTTGTTTTCTATTTTCAGATAGATACATTTGACTACCACCAACCAGCTGTCCTCTATACTGGGGGTTTTCAGTGTTTTTCAATCTTCATGGCTATGTCTATATTAGGGAATTTTTGTTAGGATTTCTCAGCACTGCTATTGCTGGTACAGTACCAATCAGTGCTATCAATTGTAACGGTGCTGGTCTCTCTAGATGTTTATATCTGCCAGTGTATTAGACACTGTCATGTAACTGTGCAGAGTGCTAGTCAATATTATTTTTTTCAGGGTAGCATCTGTATCTAGGTTCATTCACTTCAACTTTTAGTAACCTTGACTGTGATTTCAACCACTCGGAGCTCTTACCTCTGGTGGAGCTCAAACAATATTGTTCTTAAAGATCTTTCCGTGCTAATGATGTAAGATGGGTAGAATTGCTTGGGGTAAATTGCTGCCATTTTATTTCTCCATTTGAAACATGGACTGCACAGATGTGTTGGAGAAAAGGGGTATTTAAAGCCACAACAGTTGGTTTTACATTAATTACAATATTATTGCCTTGGGTAAAGAATATACATGCTCAGCACCTTTTGCACCAATTAAGTTTGCCACAGTGTTCCAGAATTTTTTCTAAACTCTCTCTGTTTTGAATGACATGAGTTTTTCTGATTGATCTCCAGGGACTGTTAACTTTAAAACCTAATGAATAGGATTTAAATATCAGCTTTGTTAATTAATTAATTATTAATATCGGTAGCAGAAATAGTCAATTATTTTGTTCGTCTGTCACTGTTTCAAACAGATATAAATATTTTGCTTTAGGGCCATTGCAGCTTCTTAGTACTGCCAAGTGAAGCAACAGATCATATTCTCAAAAAATGTCTCAAACAACCTTCGCCACCTGTAAAGAGGGAGAACAAGTACAGACCAAAGCTGTTGACTATCTGATGCTCTCCTAAAGCTCAGGATGTTTTTTTGTCTTCCACATTCACAAATTCTTCATAAATCTCTTTTACAACACCCAAAAATCTGCAACTCTCTTGAACTCTGTTCATTTCGACTTTTACATGGAAGTTCCGAAACCAGACCTAACGTACTAATAGTTAGGGATTCCAGAAGATTCAGCATAGAAGAATACTGAGATTAGTGTGCAAAAATAAATAGTCCACACATTATTGAAGATGTGGTCTATTTAGAGACCAAAGTGTTGGGGTTTTTTTTCAATACCTTTATTTTCTGAGTAGTTTTGAAAATGTTCAAGAATTCAAGTTTGCCATTGACATCACAGACTGCTGTCTTCCGAAGAGTCAGTCACCTGATGGAGATTTCAAAGCCATCTCACTGCACAGCATGCAGTCATGGATCTACATTTAAAGGCCTCCACATCAGTAGAAGTAAGAGGTGCTATTGTTATATTGCAACACCTGATCTAGATCTAAGCACCTAGTCCCTGGTGCTTATCTATAGGTTGGACATCCACAAAATCGTTTGTCACCTGTGTGTGATTTGTGCTCTCATTTTCTGCCTCTATAATATGTAATTAGTGATCACCATAGAAACAAACCAAGCGATAAAAAGAGCCAAGCATTTTAAAAACAAGCATAAAAATACCATAAGAACAAATGGTTTCTCTACAGTGCAGAGTAAGCATCACTAAAATCTATGCTAGGCCACCATTGTCAGTTGCAACTTCTAATAACCAAAGACTGTCAATAGTACTTTTGCTGAGCGTTAGGATATGAGTAACAGCAATTAGTGATAAGATGGATTTGACCTGCCTCAAATTTGTTAAACACCCTAGGCCTCCTGTGGTAAAAGACTTTTCCAGGGGAAATAAATTTAAGTAAAAACATTACATGAATATTCTTTGTATGACATGTCAAAGTTTATGCCATAACAAAATGGTAATTTTTTTTGGAAATTGGTATTAGGGAGAGTAGACAGAAAGCACCCCAACCTGCACAGGCAGGAAGTTAGCTACAATCTTCTTGCAGGAGCTCTTACAGCTCTTCATCCTGACTAGCCTACAAATGAAGCAAGTTTCTCAAAGACAGATGGTAAAGCGAAACCAGCTCAATTCAGGATTTCACTGAAGAACAGAAAGGGAGGTACATTAAAGTTTCATAGACCTCCAAAGCTTCTAGTTCCTACAGTTACCTGGAGCTACATTATGTATCTCTGAAAATGTGCATTACTTCTTTAAGTAAACAGGAGCTATATACAATGTACTGAAGGGATGAAGTCTAAACATTTTTATTATCAAGATCAAGAGTTTTTAAAATTCAGGTGCCTTTTTTTTTATGCCACGGACATCTGAGCTCAGAATTCTTTGGAGGACCTGGTTGCCTGTGTTGAGGAACTATTTGTGGAAAGACCTCATTTCCCTAAGGAAAAACAAACCTAGATTTCCTCCATGGAACATATACTGTAAGCCAGCACATCAGACAACCACAGAGATCTTGCGGGCCTGCAGGTCTCATTGTGATCTGCACAAATACAGTTTTGCTGCACTGGTTGCAAGCACTCTGGTTATTTCTCTGATGGGCTGTTTTGCCCCTGGGGCTGCTTAACACTCTCTATCCCCAGCTATTCTGTCAGAAGCCCTTCTCAGTGAAGGTCCAAATCCACAGAGGAAATTTCAGGAAAGACTTTACAATTTCACAGGCTTTAGGATGTCATTCATATGTCTCTGATTTAATGAATACAAGTTCTAGGAAGTTCAGATGCTTCTCTCTGTAAATTAAAAAGGTTACAGCACTTCTTGAGGCATTACTTCATAAATATTCTTCTAGAAGTGTTCACTGAGCACCCTACTGAGGAACTAATTTCTTGACTTTGACAAATACCAATTTGCCTGATAAGGGCTGGACACACAATAATTTGGCTTGGACAAATAGGTTCTTATATTGAAGACTTTTTCTATGTTTTGCCTCTCATGCAATTCAAGACAACTGGTGACATTGCCCACACACTTCACTCTGCACTGAGCTCCCTGAAAGCAAGTCCTCAAAGGCTGAAAGTGCCAGAACTTGTTGCCTTGTAAACTCACTTCCACTTTTATCACCTTGGAAGAATCCCAGACCCCAACTGAAATTTGTTAACATGGAAGCAAGTTCAAAACTTAAAAACTCAGACATCTATAATAATATTTAATATTTCTTCCCACCTGAACCATATTTTCCTTTTCAGAGGTGCTAAATACTAAAAGCCTACATGTACTTGGAGAGGGAGCCTCAGCCTCTCTGAAAGGCAAGGTGGTTATCTACATGCACAGTGATGTGATTGAAAAGCAGATCTGAACCCAGGTGGTTTTAAAAACAGAACATGTATTAAAGCAACAAGAAAGAAATATTTCAGCCTCAAAGTTCTACATAAAGATCCTAAATTAAACTTTTTATTATATCTCTGGAATTTAACGTAAAACATATAATTACACTTATGAAACTATGTACCAATACTTAAACTACTTTGCCGTTCAGATTAATTGTGGAAATATATAGTTCAATTTGTGGATGTCAATAGACTAAAAGAAGTTAGCAGTGACAGTGACATGGTTTAATCTATCCTAATGGACTCTTCAATATTCAGAAATGTGACTATATTGATCATGCAATTCATACTGGATAAAAAGAGGCAATGCACATTTGTGGCTACATTATACCCTCATCACTCCTGACAGCACTCCCAGCTTATTTAAAACAACATTCAAACCGCACACTGGCTTCCCTTGTGGCTTAATTCTCATTATTCACTGCACTCCTTTTTACTAGAAACTGACTGAAGAGCCAGATTCTGAGCTCATTGTTTGGCTTTTTGCTGACGACAATGAACAGCCTTCTCAGTTTCCAAGCCCAGCATTTCTATACACTCAAAACAGTTGCAACCACCAACAAGCAAAATAAAAGCAGGTCAGGGATAGGGAGGCAGATGAGTGAAAAGAGTGTACACGTGCTCTTCAGAAAGAATGAAACAGAAAATTATTAAAAGACTTACTCATACCCTGTAGCAACAAATGACATCACTCAAGCATGTGTCCCCCAAAACATAAAAAAATGGAGGGGAAAAAAAAAAGAGCATTCATGGATGTGTATCTCTCAGCTTGAAACAAATGGGTTTAAATTATGTTACTACTCCAACTCTTAATTTTCACAAGAGAAATAAGAACTATGAGCGCAAGTAAAAAGAATTGTCTGTCACAAGAGGTTCATGCTGGTGACAATAGCAAGGATACTGTCTTGGTTTTTCTGATGGATCAAGATAGTGTAACTTGGCAGTGGTTCATTAGAAATTACTGCTGTGAGAACCACACACCTCACTGTTCCGAGGCTGAGTGACCGAGATGACTGTCACCTATGCCCTCTAGATCCTGGACTGCTTTGAAACAGAGAGAATAGTAAAAAGTTTGATTATCTTACCAAGGCTTCCTCATGAACCTTGGATCTGTGCCAACTCCATGTCTCCAATCCTCCCTAATAAGTTTTCTCCCGACTTTATGCTAGCCAGTGTCCTACTCAATGGCTTTGCAACAGGCTCATGGAGACACCCTCACACTCCATTTGTGGCTGTGAGTGCATGTGGTTCACACACTAAAGCTATCTGTGATTTAGCTAGCTCATTTAGCCATGTAATTTTATCACCTTATGATTTTTGATTAAGCTGACACAGTGGTTTTCAAATTGTGGGACATTTGCACCTCTAGCCTATACACTACTTCTCCTGGAAAACCACCAAGAAAAACTGGTTTCCTGCCAGTTGACTCAAATTTTCTCTTAAAGGGCTTCAATAAAAAAATGTAGGATAGCAAAATTAGCATGAGCTAAAGCATATGTTCAGTTCTGATTTTGACTCCAAATGGCCAAAAATATAATGTATGCCTTGATTAATTACTCCAATAAGTAATCAAATTGATAGGTAAAACATGGACCTTAAATCTAGTCTGAACATTGAATATTATTCTGAATTCATCTGATCAATTAATGAACCCTTCACAATCAGATTTTTTTTCATATGAGCAAGCGATCTAACATTTTCTCGGGCAAACATGATGGGTTTTTCTTTGGTTTCCCACTGCATATAAGGTTTCCCACTCAAACAATTCTGATACCTTTTTCTAGCATCCCTAGGAGATCAGAAAATGCTGTTGTACTGGGTAACCACATACGGATATAATCTCTGTTTTAGGGGGCAACAGTTCTAAAATGGTCTCTAACGGTGCCTGACCAACAGCACTACTTTGAAATCAACTACTTATGGATTAAGTCAGGAACTACTCCATATGCAAAGAAACCCCATGAAAACAGGTTATGAAGAATTCTCGACAGCCTTGAGTGTTTGCATTTCTGATTTCTTATGTTTCTGACTGAGGAAATGCCATATGGAATGTTCTCATTATATACTCCCACCACCACCAACCCCTAAATTTACAGGTGCAGGTTTCTCGGGCCAGCAATACACAACTAAATGCTCACTATTGGCCACCATGGCATTTACTTTTCAATACTGTCTGTTAGATTTTTGTCTCTTCCTTGCTTTTTTAAGCAATAAGAAAAACAAGTGGTATTTACTGCAATGTCAGTGTCAAGAAACTAACAACTGATCCAGCTCCCACCAAAATTAATGGAAAAACTCCCACTCTTTTAGGGGGTGTTGTTCTAGACTTGCAATGGAGAGGTCCTTCATGCTCAGGAGCCGTCTTTATTCCTAACCAGGTGTCTTACAGTCCAACAGGTGCAACCATGCCTGCACGTCACTGCACCTGACTCCATAAATCCTGCTTGTTTTGAAAGCCAGATTAATTCCCTAGGCCATATGGGAAATTGCCCTTTGGAAAAGAGCAATCAAAAATTGTGAAAGTCCTAGAAATGTTAGTTTTTTCTGAATTAGCCTCTTGGCTACACTGTATATATTTCATTGCCATCTTTCTTGTCCTATTAAAGTGAACATTCTTTGTTGTTTATGTTATGAAGTATCTGGTAGTAATTATGCAGGGTGAGAAATACAGGTGCATTAGCATCACAAAATCAGTTTTAATATTGATAGATTTCCAAGGTTGCTTTTTTGGTTGATGATTTCATTTTATTTTCACTTTTGGTGGACAGCACTACCATTTTCTACACTTGATTCTTTCTTCAAGCTGAGTGCACTTTGTATGCTGTAAAAAATATCTGTCTTTTTATTCTTTTTTTATGTATTCCATTTTTCCGAGTCCTGCAGTAGCTACTTGGTTTGGTGTTTATTCCATGTAGCAGAAAATACCTCTCACAGAAATGCAAAGGCAGCCTGACAGCAAGCTTCTCTTTGGGCATGTTGACATCATCCTCCTCTCTGAGCTCTAATTCAACTTTCAACACAATGCCTAAAACCGCACAGCCTCTGAGCACAAAAGATGAACACGAGAGTACACTTGTGCATTCTGTTGCCCTGTAAGCAAATTGCCTTGTTAATGAGGAATCAGTCAAATAATGGGTTTGATAGTCTGCATTTAGATTAGCTAAGATAAAGTGCAAAAGTGGGTTTTTTGGTGCAGCAAAGACAGCAGCATATCCTGTTCAAAGTTCAGGGCTATGAACGTCATTGACTAATTCTTCAACATCTCTCACACGAAAAGACAATATGCAGCTATTTCATGTGTCATTACTGCTCTTTGGGAATAAAAAAGAGGAAGGTAGGGTTTTTAACTTAACTGATAATCCAAACCGGAGTGGCACTTTGCAAAGTGCATATGTACCTCATAAAACATATCTCCTGCTTTCAGCTGTCTGTTTATATTTACATGGACTTTACCTGGAAGAAGGAGAGAAGAAAGTAATTGCTTTCATGTAACAGATAAGGAAAAGAAACTCTGTGGGTACATGCACACAACTGACATTTGTGGGGTGGACATTGCTTTCTCTGCTCACTGTGAAAAGAAACCAGTGCATGCACACACAGAACTCCTGCAGATTGAATAATGTGCTGTGAATTACGTCTTCGTGCTATCTTTTGTGTAGTCATACATGTAATGGATTGCATCTAAACCCTCTTCCAATATGAAGCAAGTGAACCAACAGCCACTTTATTTCTGAATGCTCCAAGCTGGTTGCCTCTCTGAGCTCTGTATTTCAGCAGCTGGAAGCTGATGGAAGAGTGGAGGGAAAAGGCATCCATATTTTCATAGTTTTTCCATTCCAAGCTAAATAGCTTGGATGAGAAAAGAGGGAACATAACTGAATCATACAGACAATCTGTTATTTCAATTGGTGGGGTTGGGAGGTTAAAAGATTTTTACAAATAAACAATTTTTAAAAAGGCAAGTATTAGTTTATGTGTTTGACAGCAGGCTGTAATTATGCTCTGCTCTGTACCACATAAAACACTAAAAGATGGAAATGTTAGGTTATCTATCCTTCTCTTGTAGAACTAGTACATTCTCTTCTTATCGTGATGTCTCATCTGGTACATTATTCAAACTCAAGCCAAAGTATTCCACCACTTGAGATAGCACATAAACAAAAACAACGTGAAGAAGCTCCTAATAAACACATGACAAAAACCTGCTTCTTGGTCTCCTAAAATGTTGCTTGCTTTACTTTCACAAGGCGAAGAGCCCATCAAACCTGCTTGACCAGCCTCCTCACTGGGACACAATCTAGACTAAGGCTTCCACAAGTAGCTCTTTGTCATTACCTTAACACACTTTCTGCAGTGCTGGATGTCCTATGCTGTAGACCCACAGTTTGTTTCATACTGATTTTGAATGTCCCTCACTCTGACAGAAGGATGGTTCAATGTTGGCACATATGGTGAATCAGTTTCAGGGCTCTTATAACCTGTAATAGTTGGTGACAGCCTCCAAGACACTGGTATGTCAGGCCAAAGACATGGTTGGTAGCAGTCCTGGCCACACCCACTCTTTCACTGACTTCACATACGCTATAGTTATGACATGGACAGCAGAAACTGGTTTCATAAAATCTGTGTCTGTAGGGGACTTTGCATCTCGTAGAAATATCCATATAAATCACCAGATCTTTATTCCACAGTGACAGAAGAGGGAAGAGACCTTATGTTAGCTGTTTAGGTTAATTTGTTTTAAAAAGAATATGTAAAATCCCAAGCCATTCTCCCTGTCTTTTAAAAAGTGATTTGTTTCTTCAATGCAGTTGACCTCAGAGATTCTCCACTACATGTACTGAGATTTGAATGAGAAATATGTTGCTCTCAAGATTGAGCCTAAACAGAACTCTGATAAACTAATCTTTGTAAAATCCACTGTGCTGCTGTGTTTAACAGAGCCAGGAGCCAGCTATTAGTTTGGGGGGTTTTTGTTTAGTTTTTTTTTTCTCTTTCAATAGACTTTTTAGAGTATAGCATGCTGAAAAAATAGGAATGAGGCTCTCCAACAGATATTAGTTATGTATGTATTCTTCCTTTTGCCAGGAATACAAACCACACAATCATTACAGCAATCAGCATGAAACACATCATGTTAAATCCCTCATTTCTTTAGCATAATATGAAGTCTCTCTTTCTCTCATATTACCATTCTGGTCCGTCAGGTATGTGAGGTTTTTCAAGGCAACAGGTGTTTTTTGAAATAAAATACAACCTTCCCTTCAGCTCATTATGTGAAAGAGACAGCAGCTGCAAGTATAATTCTGGGGACACATGGTCTATAACACACGCAGAAGAAAAATACTCCTTGTTCCACTTGTTAAGGTAAAGCACAGATGTTGCTTCAGTGATAAGCACGAGCATAAGGCAACCACAGTCTGCTCCACATTGTAAATTCAGAATCTAAGATTTCAGAATATTTAGTAGGCTGCAATCAGAATCATTGGTTTCTTTATGTAAGGAAAACTAGTATAAGGTCTAAGCTCATAGCACTAACAAATACTCCTTATCACAGCTTGCATTACACTATCATCAACAATATGCTAGGGACTGTCCACAGAATTGGCAGACAAATTACTCCTAATCTTTTATATGGACTCAATCATGAGTGTGAAATAGTGACAAATACATAAATTAATACACTTACTGATTTAAACATTTATAATGTATATTAAAAAAGTTTCAGTAATTTAGAATGTTAAATGCAATCCTTTTCGCTGCTTAGTGTTGGTAGTAAGGCTATTTCTGTATCACTCGGATCTAAACTCTTGAGAAATCAACTGCAAAATAATGATGTCTAATGTAATAACCAAGCTAGAACCAATCCTTTCCAGGGAGCAATTCTCTGCTCAGTTAGGTTTATAATTCCTCCTCTGACTCCCTGACCCTCCTATTTATTATTTTTTCCCAAGTTTCTCTGAAGAACAAAGGACATATATTGTAGCTTATAGTATAATTGTAAGGCTTTTTCAAATAAAAGGGGAGTGCAGCTATTTCCTTAGAAACACAAAGATCCTGTAGAATTGCCTGATCTCCTTACTCCCCTCCTGTTTTCTAGGCCTAACTAGGTCAGAAATTCTGTCCTACAAACAAGAACATATAACATCACAGAAAAAAAACCCAGATCACAGCATAATCCAGTCATTCTGCTCTGTTAGTAGACTGGTTGCTTTGGTTGTCTTGAAGAATATTTATGTTGGTCTTGCAACATGAATCTCAGTAGCTTGTAGGACTGCATGCTTTACTGGCTACAGTGTTTGCTATGCAGAACAGCAGCTGCAATCAACGGAGAAATGCCCACACAGAGAAAGGTCTGATGGCATGGATCTACTAGAAAACTCAAAAGAGTCACACTCCTTCAGATTCAGCTCAAACTGACCCCAGCTCTTTTGTGTGTGGTGTGGTATTTGGTTTTTTTTTTCAAAATTGATATTGGTAAGCTGTTGGTAAGATAAGTCTAGCCCGCATCAACTCTATCACCACCTGTTTTAGAGAAGACCAGATTAAAAAAATAAAATGACACAAGTTCTGATCACAAGATACTGTGAGGTTAGAAAGTATTTTCATCATGAAAATGATAGCACAGTACTTGCTTGATGTAACATATGTGGCTAAAAAAGGGTCATTTAAATGGCTGACTCATTTTTTAGTTTGCTCTGTTGTTCCAAATGAAAGAGATGTGAGTAATAAAAACAAACAACCAGAACAAAAACCTCTGTATTAATTGGAATGATGATACACACTCCTAGGAAACAACCACAAGAAGTTATCACTGTTTGGGCCCACCTATTGTTTGCTACTCATTTGTTGGCACATGTTCTTAATTGTGTTCCTGTCCTGAAAAGAGCTTAGCAGCCAACAATACAATTTAAGGTGCTTGGGACTGAGAATATTTATATATTTTGCATGCTATGGTCTTCAACTTTGGTGCTGTAGAAGGCAAGCAATCTCCTTTCACGAATTCATACAACCTTTAGCCCTTCCTGAATCAACTGTACTCAGTGTGTTATGCCAGGCTATCACTATTATGAGAATTAATAATTCAGAGTTAATTCTGCTATTAAGATTCTCCTCTACTCAGCAATCAAGGCTGATCACACAGATTCCAAGACTTGTATACTTACATCATCGGGAGAAAATCTGAGTAAATACTTACATGTGTCTTCACATCACCTTCAAGAATCTTGCTGTACCTGAGAAACTCAGCAACACTTCCATTCAGCAGCCTATCAAAGGCTTCAACATATGGTGCTATGCCTGTAGAAGAAGAGCATTCCATTATAATGGTTCATAAAGTACATAATGCATAGGACATTCCTGTGTAGCAGATGGAGGAAATGTATCATAGAAACTGAGGAGTTGCTGTAATTTAATTTCTGATTCGTGAAATCAGTGAAAAAGGATGTATAATTATTTTTGTCCTAGATAGAAAGAAAAAAAAAATCCTGCTCTTGGTAGAACTTGAAGAGGAACTTGAAGAGAATTTACTGTGTATAATATAGTGGGAAGCCTCTTTTGTCCTAAAATAACACATGCTAAAATGAACATTTCTCAGCCCTTCAAAGGAGTGACCAGAGAAATGTGACTCTCTTAACAAAATTCCCCTGTTGTACTTTAACCAAATATTATCCCCTAAAAAGACTCTGCACTGTACTTAACAACGATTTCTATACTACCCACCCATTCCTGAAGATCTTTGTGTTGTTTGGTGGCTTTTAAAAGCAATCAATTCCATTTCCAGTAAGAGAGTCTTTGAAATGGGTTGACAGTAGATTTATGCAGTGACATGTGACTTTCTAATCTCCTAATTTTGTTGTCTCACCTTGCGAAACTGTCACTGGATAAAGAAAGCTCTAACAAGTCTTCTAGATGATATATCCCATTGACTATATACATTTATATATTCCAACAGAGGAATAAAACTGCTATTTTCAATATGGTACACTGAGCAGTTTCCTGATAAAGTGGACAACCAGAAAATGCAGATGAGGCTCAGTTTCTTAAGGACCTGGCTTCTACAAGGCTCTATGTGGTACCAGTTAAGATAGCAAAAATAATCTTTCCTTGGATGTTTTCCAGCCCTCCCTTTACTCCCTCATGTCTTGTCTATGCCTCAGAACCTTTGCCAGATCCAGCATGAATGACACACATGTGAATCTATGGCATATGCAGGATCTGAGAGAACAAGGTTAAAATTCTTCCCAGCCTCTCTCCCTTATTAATGGAGCCTGAAGATTGCTCTGAAGAGGTACCAGTCTTTTCCCAGAGAATTTGCTTTGACCTTTTGGCACTATATGACAATTGTGTCCAAATTAATAATCTTGAAAGCCCTCTTTATTTCACAAGAATCATCTGGCGCCATGACAGAAAAAGACAGGCTCTGGCAACTGGCATTTGCAGTGGCCTGTATGGAGAAGAAAATGTGGTTAGTCAGTTAGGTGAGATTTCAAGGCTCCTTCTGTTCTCTAGATGCCATTCACCTATAATTTTGAGGAATTTTTGGGCTTTCTTCCATATTAAGTGTTTGTCTGTAAACCCCTCAAATATCCTAGTGCACAAAAGGTCTTAGCTATGGAGATGCTTTCCAAAGCCCATTAATATTCTTTGTCAAAATCTGTGTATGTTTCCAAAAGAATCATTGTAATGTTTTATTTCAGAGCAGAGTTTTAGATACCTGTTCACCAAGTGGCAATTGTCCTATGCAAAACTAGAAAGCAACTACGCTATTTTTTACTGTTCAATACAGCTAACTCCCAGGAGCATTTACTAGAATTTGCTGTGGGTTGTGCAGTGCAATTGAATGATTTATTTGCAATCCTGCTGTTGTAATGCCTTTTATGAAGACAGTAAAGGTACAGATCTCCTATCCTCCTCGTTATTTTGTTGTTCCTGAAATGGTATTATTTGAGAAGTCAAGGGTTTGTTTTTAAATAATTCTAATCATTGAATGGTCTTTTAGGGGATGGTGGCCATGGTAGAAGAAAGCAATATATCTCCATTTCCACTGGAGATTTTAAAAAGGTCACACGCTGGCTGAGTGTCAGTTTTAAATGAGAAAAAGAAAAAAAGAGACCTGTAAGATGTTTCCTCTGCAGTGGCTGTGGAGGGTATGAGAACCTCTGCAGAGGCACAGTAACACAGGCACACAGAATGGAGTTTGTGGCACTGTAGGCATACCAGTCACACAAACTGAAGGCTTTCCCAACTGCACCAGAAAAGCTAATTCCTGAGTCCCTGTGTAAGACAGCTCTGCCTGGAGACGTGGTGCAGCCTGGCAAGCACCCCATCGTGCTGCTCATCTCAGCTTCTTACTGCAGTCTCCCAGTGGGTGTGTTTTATAATCATATGTCAACAAGGATTGTCAGTTGGTTTCTTCTAGAGATCTGTTGGGGTGTTAAGGCTCTGCTCCCCTGCGGGGGGTGAATCTTTTCACCTGACTGAGCTCTTAGGTTAGGCCAAGAATATAAACAGTTTTCATGGAAGTACCTTGCATGGTGAGTTATCTCCTGTTCTGAAAGCAGCCCTGGTTCTGCAGTACTGGGCTCTGGATAAATAGACAGATTCACCTAAATGAACTCATTACACGATTGAAGCCTGTATCTTTGAGAATTGTACACTTCCTACAGTAGTGTACTGTAGGAACAGTTCAGTAGTGTACAGTTCAGTAGTGACTGATTTGTCAGTTTGTACATGGATCATATTTCTCCTTGACTTTGCTACAGTTTACTTGCTATCTAGGTTTTCTCTGGACTGCAAGCATTTTTTACTGAAGCTTCCTGTGACTGGCTAACTCATGTGCTACGGAAGCCTGCTGGAAGATGCTCCCTTCCTGCCAGAGAAACACTCTGCTCTCAGTCAGCTGCTCCACAGTAGCTGCCAGTGTGTAGGCCCATGGCACACGTGAGTGCAGGGAAGGTCCCTCACGTGTTGTTGTGAGCACACAGAGCACAATAAAGCAGCTCACACACTGACTTGCTGCTGTGCCAGTAAAGGAAGCTGCCTGAAACTTTCTGTGTGTCCTGCAGGTTCTGTACAGCAGCTGAGTCCATGCTGGGATGCGCTCTTCTCTGGAGAATGCAAGACAGGGCCAAGGAATGCAGAAACCAAAGGACATGAAGCTAATAAAGAGATGTATCTCAGGGTTCTGGATGAAAAAACAAGCTCTGGAGAAAGGAAAGGGCACCTGTATTTCATCAAATTTAGAACTACCACATTTATAAGGTTATTTACTCTGTAAATTTCAGGTACCACAAAAAATTAAGGAAGGAAAGAATATTATTTGATTATATGATGTGAATAAATGAAGAGCAGACTTTTTAAAATATATTCTCCACTGTAGTGCTTTGTAGAGCCTCTTGGGAAAAGATAGCTCAAGAGATAAAAAAGACCATGGATGTATAGCAGTCCTTAGTGAGCAAAAGCTTATAAACAAACTCATATTTGATTAAGGATAATAATTAAATTAAGTGGGTCTGCACCACGATATTCAGAGAAAGCTGGCAAATAATCACAGTGTTTATATTGATGAATTTTACAGGAATATTTATGCTGTAAATTTTGGGGATGTCTCATTTCTTCTGTTAATTGGGCTCAAGCAGACATTTGCACGTGGTGAGTTATTTACAACAATCTAAGTGCTAAAATGGAAAGTGATAAAGCTTGAGCTATGGACAGTATATTTAAGGAACAGACAAATCTTGAAGTTTCTAGGCTGTATTAATTTAGAACTATGTGTGCTACTAAGCTTGCTACGTGACATTTCTAAATACATTTTTAAAAATATTACTTATTTTGATGCAGAATTTCTAAGTGGTGGGATCACACTTCCTCTTGGAAGACAAAGACATGCATTACTTGCAATTTTTTAATAACAGAGATTGTACTTCAAAATAACATACTTACTTCCATTGACTCCATTGATGCCATCACACTCCATTCCCCCAGATCTGTGTGAATCTGAAAATAATGATTCAAGTCGAGTCACTGCTTTCTCCAATCTCTCCATCAAACCATGAGTCTCTGCCATTCTGAAAAAATAATTATGGATAGAAATAGTGTTAGACCTCTCTAAGTTAAAACCATGCTTCACGCTACAGTTCTATTCATCTTGTGGCTTTTTCTTTTATGGTAAAACTAATATTCTCTACGTCTTGTCTTTCTGGCATATAAGCAGTTGCAGTGAGGCAGCTGACATAGGGTAACTTGCTTCTTTGTCAGCAGGGAATCACATCAGTACTCAGGGCCGGTTTTTCATTCTATGTAGCAGATTCAAACCACTGCCAGAGAAGCTTTTGACAGTCTGTATGTGAACAATGTATGAAAAAATGTATATGTATGCTCCCAATCAGACACTGAGATGACTGAATTAGTTATAGAAGTAATTGGTAAAATCTTATGCCTACAATTATTTGAATCAGCCATTTACAGAGTCTAAAATACAGACACAATTAATACTCCCTGATTTTTGAAAAGGTACATTCTGAAATTTGCCTCAGTCTTTTGTGACTTGTAGTAGAACTCAGCCACTTGACTGAAGACTACACAAGAATCCAAGAAGGTCTTCCATTTATTTTTCTGATATGATTTACCACCACTTTTTTTCTTACAAAAGTACCTGGTGCAAACCAGTGTTTCCCAAGTTTTTTGAATCAAACACTAATTAATATTTGGAAAGAAAAAAACAATCCAGAGGCCTGTTTGTGCAGTACTGCTACAGTGCTGTTATAGTGCTTTGTATTTAAAATTAAACAGAAATTAGGCTAAGTTTTTAACAACTCACATTGCCTCCTTTCACCACAATGTGATTACCTGCTCTCTTACATGTGAGGCAGTGTAAGCATTGACATTTTTGAATATTGACCAATCTCTCAGGGAAAAAAAGTGCTATATACAATTCAGAGTGAGAAAGAGTTATGTAAGCAAAGACAAAGCTATGTTTAATTCCCCTATCATGTAATAGAGCAAGTTTAATGTACGTGTTCCTCACTTAAGGTTGTTAGTGTTTGATTCTGCTAAGTGACACACAGCAAAGGGTGTGTGTGATCTATGGTTCTTGATTAACATGATCCTTGTGAGCAGTTCCAGCCCATCTCCCACACCAGGCTGCATCCCCTGCCCAGAACTGGAGTGTGCAAAAGTAGGAGCAACAGGAGAACTCGCATCCCCAGCTGGGGCAAGCAGGTAGTCAGGGCCTCTCTCGGGCCACTGCCCTGTAGTGTTCTGCCACAAGACATTGATTCCTGTATGGCTTGTGGACTAGAATGGTTAGGCATACCTGGAACGTATGTGTAGATTTATTAGTTCCTAAAGAATAGCCTGCTCAAAGTGCTAGTATTTCAGAGATATTAGAGCATAATAGTAGATTCCAATAAACTGTGCAACACTATGCAACGCTTAGGAACCAAAACAAACACTGCTGCTTCAGTGTCCCCATAGCCAGTGGAGAAAGTCTAAATCTTATAACTAAAAAGTAAAGTAGCATGGAAAGAAATGCTTTTATTTACAAACTAGTACTAATAATTCTTATTAATAAAAAATAATAGTATTATTATTTTAAAAATATAAGTGTGAGATGAAATTATCTACTGCAACTTTGGAAACACATGCAGAGCTCTTGTGCTGAGTCATGCTGCCTGTCAAACAATGTGGGACCTTCAGACTTTACCCTATCAATATAATGAGGCTTGTGTTTGACCTAAAAGTGAAGCAGAAGATTTTACAGCAAGAAACCCTTGGGAGACTCATTCTCATGAGAAAGTTTTGTCTGGAATTTATGGCTTTTTCCTATTTACATTAAATAAAAAAGCAAACTTCCCAAACAGGGGGGTTAGACATTAGACAGCACGCATACAAACTGTGTAAAAATTCAGAGGGGCTCTCTTTGTGTATCAAAGAATGGGTCAGGTTGGAAGGGACCTCAGAGGGGTCATCTGGTCCAACCTCCCTGCTCAAGCACTCTATAGCACATGGCACAGGATTGTGCCCAGATAGTTCCTGAATACCAGATGGTTCCTGAATACCCCCGGTGAGGGAGACTCCACAACCTCTCTGGACCATCTGTTACAGAGCACAGTAAGGAAGTTCTTCCTTATATTCAGGTGGAACTTCCTGTGCATCAGCTTCTGCCTGTTGCCTATTGTCGATTGCTTGGCACCACCAAGAAGACCCTGGCTCCATTCTCTTGACACCCTCCCTTCAGAGGCTGATAGATGTGGATGAGGTCCCCTCTCAGTCACCTCTTCTCAAGGCTGAACAGGCCCAGCTCTCTCAGCCTTTCCTCATAAGAATGAGATGCTCCAGTTCCTTAATAATCTTCGCTGACTTCCCCTGAACCTGCTCCAGGAGTTCCATGTCTCTCCTGTACTTAAGAGCCCAGAACTGGACACAGCACTCCAGGTGCAGCCTCACTAGGGCTGACTGGAGGGGTAGGATCACCTCCCTCAACCTGCTGGCAATGCACTTACTTTATACTGAAAATGCACACTATTCTGTTTGAAAAACAAATTCACTTTTCAAAAAAACCACCCTAAATTTTTTGTAAGGTTAAAAATATCTTGGCAGGAATGAGATGAATGTATCAGGGGAGCTTCTGATATATTCAAACTTTTATGAGAGTATTAAACCTTTTCTTAAAACAAAGCAGTGTTAATCCTAATAAATATTATAAATATATTCCTTTCACATTTTACTCTGCTACATAAAAGCCTAAAATGGTGTTTATTTTAGAAGTTCTATTTTCAACCAGTCTAAAGTCTGGCTGGTGTAATACAGCATACTAACAGTCAAATAATTTCATCAGTATTTTAAAATATATTTTCAGTAGATTTCCTATTTGTCTTTGTTTGAAGATACAGTCTAGTAGGTTGGGTTTTTTTCATTTGCCTTAAAATTTTCTTTGATGATGTAATCAAATTTCACAAAAATTATATACAAACTTCTATGGAAGCCTGTTATTTTTTGACCTCTTCAGCCTGATTTTGCCTGTGAAGGAACCCAATTATTTGATTACAAACTCAGTAATTTGAGTGCACACTTCTGGAGGTCTGAGGAATCTCAGAGATGAGCAGACTTGTAATATTCTACCCAACAAGATGCCTTCTGTAAGACACTAAGAATATACATTACAGTGTCAGAAGCTCAAGGAAATAACCCAGCTCAATAACCCTAAGGATATTTTTATGCAACAGTTTCCAGCTGCAACACAATCTTTTGGTCACTATATTCTTCACAGCTTTATTATATTCCCATTAGCTGGAGAACTACAATGTTGTCCTTCCAAAAGCAGGCATCACCAGCAAGGCCAGAATAATATATTATTAGTCTTTCTAAACAGAAGTAGAAACCACTTTTACCCTAAAATTAGGGATGCCAGGTTCTATTGTTTTTACAGAGAATAGTACACTAAAGAACTCAATCATCATGTTTACACTATGTCTACCTGTTTATCTGTGGACATATATTCATGAGTACATGGTATTTGCATCTATACTTTATATATGCATATATATACATCCATGCACATAAGAATACACACAGGTACCCCTGTCATGTATGAATAAAGTGCAAGTACACTTTTGATGATTATTGTAGAAAATAGAGTAAATCAGTTGTACATACACTAACCTTACATTTACACCTTGCTTTACCATCAACTGACTTGGTATCTACCTTACAAACACAAGAATTATTGTTACTATTCTGAAGTGAAGACTCCACTGAACAGCAGCACGAAAACTCTCTTCATCTATTCTCAATCTAAACATTGACATCTTTGCCTATATTTAGGGATTCACATATTTGGCTCATATTATGACAAACTTCATCATTTTCTTGGCCTATATTCATTCAGCTGTTCATCTGATTACTTATTCCACACTGCACTCTGCATGGTCAAAGAGATACCACAAAGCCACAGCTTAAAAGCAGTCAGAACACAAATAGTACAGCTTGACTCTGTAAAGATACAATCTGTCATGATATAGCATCAGAGCTTATATTGTAAATAAATAATAAGACTGGTCTACTTACAGTGTCAAATTAAATCTCTGCACATTAATGAAAAGTACAGAGGATGTAAATATGTCTATGGGGTGCCTCCACTCCCATAAAGCACACTTTTATATCAAGGCAGATTCCCCATTTCACTTTTGTTAGGATTTTAATTGAAGCTTTAATCTTGAGGTTGATTATCAGGGGTAATCATATATCTTTTCCTGGAGTTGATGCTGACCACCTATAAGGAGTTAAAAATAACAATGTTTCAACTTCCATGTAATCCTGTATCCAGTTGCTCTCTTGGTGGAGAAGTACACTATTCTTCATTGAAAATAAGGTTACTTAAGAGTCAGGAAAGGTGTTAAGACACATCTACTGACAAATCATGTAAACACTGACATTGGTAACTGTCTCTTGTGCACAAAAATTAAGACGGAAGATCCACAGCTCTGCCCTGTTTACTGTTAGTGGTATCTTTTTTGGGAGTGCCAAAGGCATGTGGTAACACTACCATCTGTCATTTCTACCACAAAAGAAGTAAAGCCAAAACCAGGTAGAACAAGGCATGTTGAAGCCCAAAAAGCAGACTTCTTTTTATAGACAGGCCTTGGGAGATCACTGTTTCTCTCCCCAGCTGTCTCAAAGCACCATTTATCTATTAGCAAGGGAAAAAAACTTGGCTGTAGACTAAAATTTCCTGACATACTGATCCGAAACAGCAAACTGTAAGTCAAAACACACATGTACTATTCCTGCTACTATTGTATGTGACTTGCAGGAGAGGATAATATTGCTCTATCCTCAAGAAGAAACAAGCTGCAATGAATGCACAGGGAAAAGCAGTATAGTAGTATAAGGGGAAAAATAAACATATGATGATGTATCAGGTATGCAAAAATGGTGGTTTTGAACACAGGAATGGTGCCACCTTGTTAAGTATGAAATTATTCTGACAAACATCAGCAAGAGATTGTATAAAGTTCCACCATTTGTTTTACTTCGTAGCACTCTATTAACTTGAAAGAAAAAGAAATTACTTGTTAATTTATTTGCTTTCCTCCCCTCTCGCCCCCTGCAGTACTGGTTCTTCCAAATTCATCTAGGATCTGAAAAATTATGCCATGTCCTGTTCATGCTCATCATCTGAGATGTTACATGTCAGATTTGGATTTCCTCTCTATGCCAAAAAAGGGCAGATGCCTTAAACAGAATAAAGGCAGCAATGTGGCATTTAAATTGTATTTACCATTGCTACATTTCTTGGAAAATCACAGTTATTGGAAGTACAGCAGCTTGCACATGTGCTTTCTCCCTCAGTCTTTTAATAAATTGCTACCGAGATATGAAATAAAATATACAAACCCCCAGATTGCCAGCTAGTACCATCAGAGAGCCAGTCATGAACATTTTATAAATCCAAAGCACTGTGTCCCCTGAGAGTTCCTGTGTACAATATATGTCAACATACATCAAGGGAGGGGAAATGCATACACATTCCTGAACATCACCTCAAATTACAAAAGCATCTTACACCACTTCATTTCTGAAAAAAA
This sequence comes from Atrichornis clamosus, assembly GCA_013400975.1. Lineage (NCBI taxonomy): Eukaryota > Metazoa > Chordata > Aves > Passeriformes > Menuridae > Atrichornis > Atrichornis clamosus. The sequence continues at coordinate 44,094 of WBMZ01003464.1, read as the reverse complement.
CACAGACAGCCTGGGTCTGAAATGGCTGGTTTTCCTATATCATCATTCAAACATGCACAAATCCAAGCTGTGTTGAATGGGCAGTCTCTTTGCCAGCTTTGGCATGAGACCCAAATTCCTGCTGCACCCATTCTTGCTCAGACAATGAAAACCCACTGGCTTGGCACCTCAGGAGTTGCTCATTCCCAGGCAGAGCTTGGAAGCTGCTTGGTACTGGCTGAGTGGTAAGGAGGAGCACCTGAAGATATCTGGGTTACTATCATAAAAGATTCTGGGGGGAGAATGCAAAAGGAACAGTGGTTAGAAGAAAGTATGTGTTGGTAGACCAACAGGAACATTACCTCGTATGGTTTGTGTTTTGTTTCCCATTAGCTCTATGGGAAGAATGTAAACAGAGGCTCCTCAAACTGATGTCAAATTGGATTAAACCAGAAGACCTCTCAGTAAAGCCCTGTGTGAGGAGAATAATTTCAGTTTCACTGAATAATTTCAGTATTGTTGTTGTTGTTGAAATGGACAGTTGTTTCACTTGGAATAGCAAAAAGACCAAAATGTCTGTTTTTGTGGATGGATGTGCCATTTCAACTAGTAAGTTGAAGTCTTGGCTGACTCTTGTATCCTCTTCATAAAATATTTCTGCCTATAGCTCAATGTAGGTGTGAAACCCACTGATATGCTATGAATGAGTCCCTTATGGCTGTGCATAAGTGTGTTACCTCAATTATCTTGTGTGTGGACTTCTTTCTTTGGCATACTCTCTGTGTTTTTAAAGGGCTACCTTTTATAAGCAAAAAAATACTTTTGTGTAGAAGAGGTAAGAGCAGGTTCACGTTGTACCTCTTCCATTTAACCCAAGTTTTTTCCTTTGTCTGGCTTTATGCTGTTGATACCACAAAGCATACTTTTCTGTTTGCATTCTAGCTCTTTCTCTGCTTCTCTCCCTCTCCTAGTGATCAGGCTGCTGTCTACAGAAACATGCAGAAAGAGAATGGAGGTATTTTTTATCCCACTGTTAAAATAAATTGTAAAACTAGCTTTGTAAAACAATCTCTATTTTGATAAATACCCCTAAGATTGTTGATGCATTTTAAATTTCTTATCACATCCCAGTTTAGTTCCATAATTATGGGTGAGCAACTGCACACATCAAGCTGTATGTCTATAAGTCAATGTAATAATAACATGGACTGTGGTTAGGCCTCTGATAATTTAATATGAATTCTTTAAAATATGCCATGTGTTCATGTATGTGCTTAGTATCTCCTGGAATATCAGCTCACTTTCTAATTATATGGAAGTTCTGTGAAGAGCTTCTATCCCTTGCTGAATAATTTTGACTGTCATCAATTTTGTGATCACAAAGAGCGAGTTCATTATTTAATGATATACTGAAGCAGTCAGGACTTGACAGTCTGTGTAAGCATGATTGACTTAAAATAACCAAGGCAACCCAGTTTCTAAGTACATTCTCCTATTCTTTTTATGCTCCCTTTTCATGTCACCAATGCTCATAGTCTTTTGTCTTGGTTTTATTTTCTTCTCTCCCTCCAATGAAGTGTATGAGTTTTAGTATCTCTCCAATCAACAGAAATGCAGTGTTCTTAGCCACCTCATTTACTACATATTAGTGTGGGGCTCTTCACGTATTCAAGCCTCCTAAAGGCCTTACAAGCCATTTAATTACCTGTCACAAGTCCAATTACTGTATGTAAGCAGACTGCCTGGCTGAGCCAAGAAAATACTGCATGCAGGCATTGATTTTATTAAAGTGCCTCAGTTCAGTTCATAATAACTGAACAGTAAGATCCTTTATGCTATGGTTCCAAACAAGTTGAATTTGAACTCTCCAAAAGGATAAATTCCACAAAGTACAAACCCTTATGAAATGTTTCAGTACTTGCAGGATGTAAAAGGAAAAAAAGCAAAGGAGGAAGTTAAAACTAAGTAAATAGTATTGCAAGCTCTAAAACCACAAAATATAAAATTACTTCTTCAGAAGAGACGAGACCAGAGTTATTCAGTACCAAGGTTAGTGACAGTTTTGTTTGCTGTGCTGGTGGCCCTTAAGGCTTCCACACCCTACTTCTCATGCATATCCACATTATGCTGAAGCCTGAATAGTTTGGCTTGATTTCAGCCAAGTTAGCAAGTGTTCTTGTTCTTACTAGAACATCCTACTGCAATCTGTGTCTGATGGTCTCAGGCTCATTGTGGCTGCCCCATCAGCCTGCAGACGGTGGCTCTTCCTGCAGCACAGCAGCAGCCAGGAGGGCTTAAGCAAACTTTCTGCCATAGGAGTACTCCCTTTGCTCTGTAGCTCAGTTGTGGTCTTTATTGGTTACAGAAGCTCAAGGTCTTCACCCATCTTCCATTGTAAAATTCATCCCACCGACTCTGTAACACTGCTAGCATACAACGGGTTGTGCCTTTGCTTCTGATTCAGGATGAAATGGGCCACCTGCTACTAAAAAAGACCTTTCTATTTCCTGATATAACCTGGTTACCACTTAAGAGGTCCTAAGCTTTACTGATAATCTATGCAACCTGCTCATTTACAAGATCTGAGATATTTAACTATTTATCCTTCCTCTGTTTCAATGTGAGGTCTCAGGAAACCCAGAGAGATCAGACTGGACCTATCCTAGAGGACTGTAAAGTTAGCCTTTTTGAGGATGGCTGTTGCTTTAGAGGAGCCAGAGCTGTTAGGTGAATTACTCTGGTGTTTCTAAACAATGACAGATTACACACAGAAATGTAAATTGTTCTTTGCATTCCTTCCAAAAAGCAATTAATTAAATATTTAAACAAATACAAAAGACAGCCTAATGCATAGGATCTGAGCACGTCTTCTTGGAAAAATGTGCCACTATTTAATCATGTAATTGAGCATTTCCCTGTGGGGTTTTTTTTCATGTAGACTACAGGAGCATTACGGCTTTAATTCCCAGCATACTACTACTGGTGTTTTGGATTTTACAAGCAACTTCTTTGGCTTGCTGAAAAACTGTGGGTCAGACAAAGCAATTCCATTAGCATATCGTCAGGAAAGTAGTCTCAATGGGACCTGTTAGTAACAAAAAGTCCCTGAAATTGACAGTCAGAATACCTTAAGTATACAGGTGAAATAAAGACAGCAGTAGCCAATGTGTACGGACTATGGTGGTGTCTATTGCCATAAAGCCTTGCTAAAATGGTGACAAAGATCACAGAGATTTAAGAAACCCCAAACTCCTTACACTTGATGAAGTATCTGAATCAACATAATCATTGCCATAGATGCAGCTGTGCTCATGCACGCTTTTGTCACTGCATAGGTGTTGCTATTCTGGTATAGTCCTAGCAGTGACATTCTGAAGTAAAGCTGAGCCTTTAGAGTTCAAAGTATTTTGTATTATGTGAGCAGCTGGAGTGGACTCCGTAGCACATGAAAATTACAAGTTCTCAATTGTCCCCTCTACTGCAAAAGATGCACTGTAATTTTTAGAGAAAGGAATTAAAATTATTTAAATATATCAGGAGTGCTTCATTGAGCAAAATCTTTTAACCAGTTCATAACAAAACAGCTGACTGAAAAACTGCAAAAATGTATGTCTTATTTACTGTAGGTGTTTCTTTGGTTTTGCCCCAATAAGCACGAGAAGTAAAGAATATTCTCTTTCACGCAGTCAGATGTTCCAGTAGGCAGTAACTGCAGCTATTGAGTTTGCTTCTGTTGCACATGACAGTAAAAGTCATGCAGAACCACAGAGAAAATTCTTTAACATATTTGGCAGTTCACTATTACTCTCTCTAGAGTTCAAACCAATTGCAACTTTATTGTCACTGATGAGCCACAGACGAAAACATGGAAAGATTATCTTTCTGTAAGTGATGTTGCAAGTCAACGTCAAGGCTGAGAGCCAAATACAATTTGTCTGGTTTCCAGCCCACCTTGCTCACTCTACTTTTCCAGTACCTAATAATTCAGATTACCGTGAATTTTAGACCTAGGTGAATTTTAATTCCTTTTTATTATTATTATTTTTAACTTAGGGTGACCAATGTATTTTGCATGGTTAATAAAAATTATGCAGTGGGATCAGAAAATATAATGATGGGAGGGGATTGAATACGTGTCATCTTAGTACCCTTGCTCCTTATATACTAAGGTATACTAAGAAGTGCTTTTCTGCAGTGAAGTGAGAGCCACAGCTGACAAAGAATAATGAAAACATGTCATAGGTCGATTCTACTGTAATAGTAAATAATGCACATCTTCTTCATTTTTATTTAATTGAGAAAACATATTTTATTCATAAAGTTTGGAGTTCTGCCTGTCCACCTTCCACATCTGAACAGCATTCGAGGAGGAAGACACAAAGGGATTACAGGAGTATTCTGAAGACTTGCATTTTTGTTATGCCCAAGGCCAAAAAGACCATATTGTTGTATGTGCCTGGCTTTGTTATGGAACGTGGATTGCCTTTGTTCTTGTGCAAACTTGCTCAAAATAGAGCCAGTGTTATGAAATCCTTGTGCTGAAAATGCATAAAGCCAGAAAAAAAGTTTATTATAATTTACATAATAAGTAATTAAAATGCTAGGATAAAATTTGCATAAAAATTAGGATATCTGACTCACAGTAATGTCTTAAAAGGCTAGCTTTGAGAGTACTGTATTGAGTTTCAACTCATTCTATCTACCACTTTGCTACTCTAAATAATTTTAAAAGTTACATTTCTGAAGTAGGACAAGTTTCCTGATTACAATTTCACAGAACAATGAAACGTGGTAGTCCATAAAACACTGCCACTTTTGCCTGGTTTAGAAGTAAATCGATACAAATCTGCAGTTTTATCTCACTCAGACCCCCTGTTAAACAGATCCCTTCTACCCATTTCCAAATGGACTGGCCTCTATGTGCATCTTATTTCTGACATTTTCCATCACTGAGAAACAAACACATTTAGGTAAGGCATATAAAGAAAGCTTTCTTCCCCAGATGGTCTTTATTTTTAACACTGCCCCTATGCATTACGAAATCTGAATTCTACTTGATAAAAATCCTCACTATTGATGCTGTAATGCTAAGATACAAATCTACAGCAACCCCCAAAGCAAAGGACTGATTGCACATTTTTAGGTGAGGTCATGACAAGTTCTTCTCGGCTTTGTGCTGGCTGCGTCTCCAGGGGAGTACTCCTGATGTCAAGTTACTGCAAAATGCAGAACCTCGGCTTCACGGTTCTTCATTTCTGCCCTCCTCTTGGCCCCACTGAACGCTGCATTGTATTTGAAGTATCCTTTATATATTTTTATGTAAAGGTGTATATTATGCCTTCAGATCCCTCACCCTGAGATGCTATTTAACCCTTTTCTCTGGGCTAAACCTGTGTGCTCTTCTGGCACCTCCGGCTCCAAGGGCGGGGGGAAACCAAGGGCTCGGCACCCCGCTACCCACCGGCGCTACAGCCGCCTGCCTCAGAATTAGATCATCTTACGCTGATTAAGAGAGTTCAACACCGGCACCGCTTGACAGCCGGGTCTGCACAAACAAGCCGAGGGCATTTTTAATAACCCGTCGGCTGCCGCGACTCGGGGCTGGGGCACAGCCGAAAGCACCCCCGGAGTCACTCACGGCGCTGACCGGGGGAACGGCGGAGGAGATCCGGCTTCGGCCCCAAAGAGGATCCCTCATCTGCCCTGGTATTTCGCTCTGGTCTCCCCGCTCCCTGCCCAGATTACTCCTTCCCCACTTATCATCCGGGGCGAGGGAAAGAGGGAGGGGGAGGCTTTCCGTGCGCAGCCCGGCGCAGGTGACAGGAGGGAAGTCGAGGGGCAGCGCGGGTCCCTGACCCAGATAGCGCCCGGGACACTGCCTGCCCAAGGAATTACTCTACCGGCCGGCCGCGCCCGGCCGAGGCCGGAGTCGTCCCCTCATCACTTTCCCCCATCCCCAAGATGTCCGCTGTGGCTGCTCCTGTCGCCGCCGCCGGCGGGAGCGCACCCACGGACCCGGCCGCGCCTGCCCGGGGCCGGAGGGGTCGGGCCGCTCCTGGCATCCCGCCCCTCCCGCCGCCGCCTGCTCTTGAGTTACCTGTTTTGATGAGCCGCGTAGCCTTTTTTTTTTCCCCCTCCTCTCTGCAATGAAAATCCGCGGCCGGTCACTCGCTCCCCCCCTCCCTCGCCTCGCCGCTGTTCTCCTTCCTCCTCCTCCTCCTCCTCCTCTTCCTCCTCCTTCGCGTCCTCCTCCTCAGCGGGAGCCGGTGTCAGTCAGTCACATCAGCTGCCCGGGCAGGCAGGGAGAGCAATGCCCAGCAGCTTCCGGGAGTGCCAAATAAAGACAAGTCCAGAAAGGGAGAGAGACGGTGGCAGAGATGGAGAAAGAAAGCAAAAAGTGGGTGGAGTGTGAAAATGGAGAGAGAGGGAGAGGGAGAGGTGTCTCACGGCGGTGGCTGGGAATCTGCGGGGAAATGGCAGTGGTGGAGTATCACGGAGGAGCAGGGGACAGCACTGGCAACTCAGGGTGAGGGCACCCACGGCCGCTGATATGGTGGCCCCGCTTTTGCCCATCGGGACAGCTTGGGACAGGGGAAAGTGTGCACCCCATGCCACACTGGCCTGGTCCACTGTGGGAAAGGAGAACGGGGCCTGTGTGGAAACCATCTGATCCCTCACCTCACATGGCTCGGAAGGCCGAGGGCAGCCTCAGGTACACCAGGATACTTCATTGTGTGCTCTGGGCCAGACTAAACCATATCAGCCTGACCAAAGCTGTAGGTGGGCCCATGGTGGGGCTGCTGCCTTCATTCAGTACGGCCACTAAATTAGGACTTCTCGCAGTGGGCAAACCCTCATACCTAGGCCTCTTTTGTCAGGCTCTCTGGGCTTCACACGAGTCTGTACCCCTGGCCAAATGGTGGAAGCCTGTGTGTTTTGCAATTATGCAGTGCTCATCACTGTATGGTCCCAAGGGACATCCACCTGAAATCTGCTTCACATCCTCATACCAAATGAGCTGGCCTTCTGCACAGAAGTCTTGGGAGAAGACCACGAATGCACAGTCTCTAAACAGTTTGCTCTTGAATGGAAAAAGAATTCATTAGTTAGCGATAATAAAAGAGACCACATAGATTTTTCAAGTCAATGTATTTTTCAAGTCAACCAAGTGGTTGTGCAAAAATTGGTAGCACATTTCTCTATGAAATATGTACCTTATTTTAGAAGACTTTGTGTTTCATTTATGATGGTCTGACAACACCACTATAAGATACAGAACATAAGAATTTTTAATTGTGCAGCCGTTAAATGTGGGCTGAGAAAAGTAATATGTTGACAAGAATGCCACAGTGAACAGCAGCTCACAGACCTCACATGCCTAAAGTCAGCATTAAGCAAAAGCAAGCAGACTGCAAGGCTCTGTCTGGGATCCAAACTCAGTAGTACAGACAATGTAATTGGCATTGGAAATTGCAAAAAAAAAATCACTGACACAGTTTGCACCTGTGCAAAGTGAAATGAACTAGTTCTCTTTGGCATGTATAAGCAGTCAGATGAAATCAACAGAACAGCACATGTTTTAAACCAGAGGGTCTTTCCAAACCTCCTAGGAGGGAAAAGGTAGTATGGAATAGAAGACTTGATTGAAAAAATGCACAGAAGACAGAAACTAATCAAGAGAAGCAGGAAACAAGTCCAGAAGATCTCCTTCTGGAAAGAATACTCAAAAGGATTAAGAAGGATTACACTTAGATGAAAGTTCAAGGTCCATATTCCTTACAACTCAGAGAAAAGAAAAAAATCCCAAGACCCGTGCAGTGTCATCATGATAAGTTGAAAGTTTAGGATGATAAATGCAGTAGAATTTCTGTAGAATATCGGTTTAGTTTGAGAAAATGTAATGTAGTTAAGTGATGAAAAGTTTTATAAGTTCTTATTTTAAGAGCTCAGTCAAGCACTTCACATCATCCTTTTACATAATAGGCAGGCAGAAAAGGAGAAACTATGGGGCTTTCCCTTTCCATGGAAAATTTTATGAGGCTACCAAACCAGCAGATACCCTACAGGTCTAAAACATGTCTGTAATCCATCTTCACTGTGTCTTCTAGTGCTTTCTTCAAAAAACAATCAAATTATTTTTTCTTGTCCCAAGGAGAATTTTGGCAAACCTAAAAGGCTAAGACTAAGGTAAAAGAAACAACTAGATGTAATAAATATAGTAAGAAGGGAAAAGGGAGATTCAGTAATTGTAAAGTGACCTCATAAAAGGGAGGAAGCCCAGTGGCAAACAAAGATATAAGATATTGTGTCTGAAAATATTAGAGAAGAAAGCCTTGCAGTTTCTATAATAAAAAAAGGTAATGTGAAAGGGCAGTTCTGTCAAAGAACTTGGTAATTTTAAATTCAGACTGAGAAACATCTCCCTAAAGAGAAGAAACCTATGAGAGATGTGTAAATTTTGGACTATGCAAAATATTGTATGTGCAAAAGTACTGACTAGATGACACGCCTTTTTTTCATCCCATCAAGGAAAAAGGCTTGGAGCATTAAAGAATAGTTTTAAAAGTGGCATTGGAATTGGCATCAAGTGAAACACTGAGCAAGGAAAGACTGGAAGGTCAGACTTTGGAACTGAGCACTTTGCCCTTAGTCTAATAATACATTCAGATATTGCCTTAGATTTCTAGGCAGAAAGTACATTGATGCAAGTAATTGAAACATTAAAAAAAGGCAAAGGTTTTTATTTCTATAGGTTTTTTGGTGAGGACATGGTCACCAACTTCAAGATCAAAGCATTCAAAAAAACCCTTTAAATTCTAATTTATACCACAGTCCTCCTGAAATTTTGAGGAGCTCTTACGCAAGAGGTGCGGTAATAGCTCTCTCACAGGAAGTTACCCAGTTAAAATGTAGCAGCTCATTGGAGTATAGTGTATTGCATTTAATATAATTTGCAATTATTTTTTTCATTTTACTTACTGACTTTGCTGCTGCAGACAATCTGTGCCAAGGCTGGCATGTTTTATTCCCTTTTATAGAAGAGTGTATTTCTAAAGTTGTGCAGGGATCCCAAAGTGCACATCGTAAGCTGTACAGATAGGCTATCAAAATCTCTATAGAGTGACAGCATTATAACCTACTTAAAAAAAATACTCTGGTGCATCTTTTATTTTCATACATGTTTTTTTCATAGAAGAAAACTTTAAAATGTTAATTCTTGCTTTCCTAGTCTATGTGGAAAATGGACTTTCAATGTATATGATTGTAAAATTTTTGTATTGATAAAAGTTGCATCTAAATGATTCATAGATGAATGGAGAAAACCACAAACATTTTTGCTCATTTTCTTGGTTTCATGCAGTCTGTCTTTGCTGGGGCAATGCAGAAAATAAGAATTAAAATTGCAGAAGGACTTAGTGATGTGAAAATAAATTGGAATATCATGTGAGAATCTTGGTAGTGTGACTTGCTAGATCTACTTAAATAATATTGGAGTGCTGTCAGTGTATGTCAAGATGCCTTTTGCTTACCAAATCTGCTGTTTAGTCTACAGAATTTGAAAACCAGCATATAGCTAATTAACCAAATGTATCTGTAAAGAGCCCTTTATGGGTATCTTGTACAGATCAAGTGTCAAAACACACAGGAAAAAATAAAGGGAAGATTCTGCCAGAGAAGGGGACTATTTTTCCTCTTTCAAACTGGTGTGAAATAAGGCTGAATCTGCCGTCATTCAAACTGTTCACCTGTAAAATATGCAGGCAGATTCAAATTACATTTAATTTCAGAGATGTCACTCTACTGCTTTTTCATCTCTTCTCTTTTCTTCTCTTTTATGCAGTAAGATCTGGGGGTGTGGACTCTCCTAATAGTACATTAATTAATTGTATGCTTCTTTTTAGGCATGGCAACATAAAAAGTTAAGTAATAAGCACGTGCTTATCATTAAGTATGTGAGTAATGGCATCCCCATGTAGCAGAGCACTTAAGCATTCCTGTTGTCTTTAAGCAGCTTGTCACATAGGGATGGAATTACTCACTTCTTTATAATTCAGTATATGTTTAAGGGCTTTGCTGAATCCAAGGGGAAACTCTTCTAATCTCGCAAATACTAATCTTTGTGACTACTTTTACTAATTATAGTTTTGTGGTTTAATTCAATTCTGTAGAGATTTTGGGAAAGCTACTCAGTGAATATGGTAGGCTAGGGCCTCAGTTCTGCTAAGTATTTACATTGCCCTTTCTATTGATTATGAGATACAGGCTTGTGTTGTATTTTTGCTAAATAACCTGTTTCACACAATACTGCATTTTGTTATGGATTTCAACTGAAGTTTTGTGTTTTTCATTTAATTATGGGCAGAAATTTGCAATGAACTTTTCGTGAGGATGATTTGACTGAGAAAGGAAGGAGAGCAAATTTTCCAAGTGTGTGAGTGTAGTGTCATTGTGCCACCTTGAACTACTCTTTTGTTGTGTGTGAAACCTATGGAAGCAGTAGTCAAAAGGAAAAACAAAGTCTTACTCATTGGTCAGTGTTAGTTTTCCCATTTTAGAATCTTAGTAGTTCTGTTGAAGCTTCCTGGTTCTGTTTTCACCTTTCTTTCAATCTGGTCTGTAGGGGATCCTTTAAGAGAGACTGGCAGTGTTCTCTAGTGATGCACCAGTACAACTAAACCAAGCGAGGTACTGCTTTCAGAGTAGTAGTTGAATACACAGTTCTGCTTTGACAGAGTTTCAGGACAGCTTTACCATGATGCTGGGTCACTGTCCCAGACCTAGATGGGAGCTGTGAAGCATCTTATTAGTAGGATACTTGCAGCTGGTCAAATGTCCATGCTCTCAACCTAGTCTTAGTCAGTGCTTTGTAATCCATGTCAGAGGAAAATGCAAGCATACCCAAAGACTGCCAGAAGTCAAAAGCAGCTGAAAGTGTTTTGTGGTCGTCTTCATGCTTCTTTGACTCATTCCATGTGTCCCACCATCCTTAGAAGCTCCAGTCACTTTCAGAATGTGCAAATGGGTCAGGCATGGAAGTCTGGTGTTTTAATCTGTGTTTTCTTGTGGTTGCATTTTTTTCTTAGTAGATGGCATTCTTTTCCTTCTTGTCTGGTGCAATGTTTCTTTCATCACTATGGGTATGATGGCATCACTGTCATGATCAGAGCTGGTCAAGACTTGCTGTGCCTACCTCACCAGTAAAATGCATCAGCCCTCTTCTTGTACTACTGGCAGTTAAAATCCCTCATTTAGAGATCAATAAAACTCATTTTTGCTTATTGCTGAGGAGGTTTTGCCATGACTTACATTCTTTTCCCAGTAAATCCAGTTTGTAGGGTTGGGGTTTTTTTCATCTCCTAGAGGTAGAAAGCATAGAGTCAGTTCTAAACTTTTTCCTGGGAAGACTTACAAATTATTCACTGAGATCAATATTCTTGTTGCATAGTAAAGCCCAGACAGCTGGTGCAGCAGAGGTATTGAAAAATCCAGACACACAGAAAATAAGATTTTTTCCTGAAAAGCTGGGGATATTTGAGATACTTTTTGTTAATGAATTCAAGGTTTACTATGCAAACCACTGGGCTAGAAACTTATTTTTTTGTTTAAAATGCAGAATCACCTGATTCTAGGGAATGGCGCTTTAAAGAAAACATCTAATTGTGCAAAATTTGTTGTAAAATCACATGAATTGATAACTCAGTAATATATTTTTTTACAGAGAGAACACTTTGTAGGATATAACCAAATAGCAGTGTGGGCAGGTAACCAATGTGTATTCTGACAGTTACAAATTTAGTGTTGTTCCTAGCATTTAAATAGACTGTGCCCTTATTTAAACAGTGGTTCATAAGTAGTGGAACCCTAGTTGTGATTCTTGCAGGCTGAGTAAGTCAAAGGAAAACCCTCTTTGAGACAGAATTCCTCTGTTTTTTCACAACAGTTAGCTACCAGGTGACATTTGCTACCCACTTCGCCTGATGCTGTACTTGGCTGGTTTTGTCCATCTCCAAGCTCCTTAGGACTGTGTGGGGAAACCAAGAAAAGCACTTAGTCCCTGTTAGATCAGTTCGCTCAGGTAGAAAATAAAGATCCTTACCTTGGCATAGTCACCATGCTTGGTCCTGTAAGAACCCATTTGCTATTGATAGGTATTTTCTGTAAATACACTTACTACCCTATTATAGAATAGAGGGGGCAAACCCACGAGTTTTGAATGTGAGCCTTTGAAGTATTTTACCTAGTTTCTGAAAGAATCTGAGGTGATTTATGTTTTTCGAATACAGAACTAAAATGCCAGAGGTGACAGCGATGTGAATTTTCTTCTGCTCCTTCAACCTCTCCCTCAACCAAGGACTTGAAGAGTAAGGATATCTCAGTTTTATATCCTCCTGCAAAATGACACTGCTGGCAAGGATCCCTAGGTACAGTACGTTACTTATGTTATTATGCAGTTTTGTCAGCCTAAATTATTATTTTGCAATTTACGACTACCTAGATCAGGGACATAGAACTGATCAGGCACAGCAGCACAGAGCTTAGCACAGTCATTTACTCCAGCTTTTATATTCTCCATGGCAAATGGAGTGGCATCTTTTTATTTTGCAATATTCTGAGAGCTTTTTAAGATCAGACCCCTTTTCTGAAATCTGTCTTTCTCAATACATGATTTTCCCATACATCTGTGGCAGAAGAATTTTCTCTGTTGAATAAAGGTTTGTTCTTTTACAAGAACTTTGAAAGTATAAAGCCAAAAAAGGTTTTAGGATAAATCAAGCTGAGGAATAGGATAGAATAGAATAGAATAGAATAGAATAGAATAGAATAGAATAGAATAGAATAGAATATTTCAGTTGGAAGGGATCTACAACAACCAGCTAGTACAAATAGCCATATTACCTTCCTATTTTTTTCCCCAAAAAGAAGACAAAGAGCAAAGTAAAGTAACAAAACATATTTAAATTTAATACCTAAAACGGATTAGAAGGAGCTACAAATATTTCACACTGATGGGATGAAATCCTGTTTTCCCTCAAATTAGTGAGTGTTTTGTCACTGATTAACAGGGTCAGAATTTCACCCTATATGTCTTAATTAATGTTTTCCTTGAATAAATCTAGGCCAATCACTTAGGTATCAGAAATAACATTTTTGTTTCAAAACCAGTAATTTATTTCATTCTTATTTTCTTGCTTTCCTGTATTTACAAAGGCTCTGCATATACTGCACTGTATTTCTAAAAGCTATCATTTTCTTTAGAAAAGAATATTGTTTGCTCTCTTGAATAATTCATCTTGGAGTTCTCTTTGAATCCCTCATCAAATGTGCCATTCTTGTATCTTCATAAAGGAAAAGAAAGGAAAACAACACTCTAAGGCTGATTTATGAATTAGACCATGAACATTAAAAATATATAAAGCCTTGGTATAAATAAGGACTTCAGTTTTGATTCTAATTCAGTTATATCAGTACCTCTGAAACAATACTATTGGTTGTATACAGACTTCCACTATTATAACTGACTTATTGCAGAGTATGAAGAAAAGGAGCATAAAAAATAAATATGAGGAAGAGTTTATATTTAACCTTGAGCTAATAAGGCTAGGAATGTATGTAGGTTTTGAAGGGAAAAAGAAATTCTTAGAGTACAATATAAATTAAACTGTGAATAGTATGCAATTTATAATAGTTGATAAAAGAGCTTTTAATTTAAGTTCCTGTATATCCCATTAGGTTGAAATATAAATAGGTTAGATGCAAAAGAAAGATCCTAGAAGCATCTTCATAGACAATCTGTGGCCTACAAATGCTTGTTATTAGATTACTATTGTTCACTTGATGTACCCATCAGATTAGCAAGAGGCCTTTTAGTATCCCAGTGAGGTTTTGCAAGCTCTATCTTGTCTCTCTGACCTGCAGGAGTTCATCTACCTCTACTGCCCAGCTGCTGAGCTGGGATATCTCCAACATTCTTGTAGGAAGCTCCAACTCATTTCTCCAGAATAAGGCAGACTCAGGCACTGCAGAATCTATAGAGTATGTATAAAGTACCAAAACTGTATCTTACGGTATTTATAAAATGTTAAATGGTTATAACCTGAATAGTTGGATATTGCCATGAAGAATGTATTTACAAAGTCAGATGAGTATTAAAGGCACTCCTCTGTGCCATGGCATATAAAAGGTTGTTCCATGTATCTGAGCTGAGCAATCCTGAAACGTCAGCCTCTTCTAGCCACCAGCTTCATTCAGCCCGTAATAATCAGCTAAACCTGTTTTGCTTACCTGTGGTTGGCTGCCTCAGCATGGTTGAGTGGTTTGTCTGTGGTTTCTGTCACCTCCTGTGTGCGTACCTTAGAGATCAGCAAAGTTAGAGGCTACCTCGGGGGACCTCAGGGTCAGCAGCAGCAGAGGATGAATTGTTGAGATTTCTTTTGCACAGCATTTAATAAAAATTTGCATTCATTTAATAAAAAGAAAATAAAATGTGTCAGAGGAACAATGGAGTGAAATCTTTTGGGGAAAACAAAAGATAAGATGGTCCCCACATTAATATTCTTGGAACCACAGGCTGATCTACATCATCAGCTGTGGTGAGCAACACATATAACCCCCTTCCTGAGTAATTCGTCAGTATTTATAATAGTTTACCAGCATTAATGTCCTAAAGTTTAAGAAGTTTAAGTATTTCTGAAGTGCAACTTTCCCAGGAGTCCTTGCATTCATAACGTATCTTCCCTAAAACGTTCATTTTAGTGTTGCTGAACAAATTTGGTATAGAACCTGATGTGCTCCACATATGGGAGTTGCTTGAGATTGATTATCCTGATTATTGTGTGATACAGATCCCCAGCCAAGAGGTTGTATATCTTCTATTGTAATTAACTGTTCAATTAAGAAAAGCAGAACAGAAGGGTCTATTACTGTTTTGCTATTACTTGTTATTTTGATATCTGTTACTATATTTTTCCACTTCCCTGTTGTCAATTTGGATGTCAGTTCTATAACATTACTCACACTCTTTTTTATGTTTTCATTTTCTAAAATGCAAATACTCATTTTCAAGAGTACAACTAAAACCTAGATTAAAAGTTACCATGTCATATTTCTGACTGCTGGCTGAGTGCCAACAAATAACAAGCATTAGAACAATTAGTTTCATGTATAGGTGAAAATACATTTATATATTCGTGTTTCCTGACACTCTCCAGGAGGAGAATGATTAGCCAAAGCTCAGCTCCTCAGAGGTGTTTAGGTATTTTACAAAAATACATTTCAGTACAGAGACTTGATAGATGATGGGCAGTGCATCTGTATGTGTCCAGGGGCTGATTTTAGTCATTGGAAGTTCATACTAGAGTCTTTCTGATCAAAACACCGGGTGATTTTTGTCCATTTTTGTTTGAGGGAGAGTGTTAGGTTTAAAGGCCTATTTGTTCCAGGGTGTTTGAAGTCAGCACAAGTTTAGTTACTGATTTGAGAGAGTGGGTGGCAGTTCTTAGGGGTCTGCTCCTGTTCTAGCTGAAGTCAACTTGAGTGGCTGCTGATATTTAATAGAAGATAGCTGTAATTCAGGAAGTAATTAGTAAAAATGTCCTTAAACCTTTGTGCAGCTGAATCAGCTCACCTTTGTACTAAGCCTCTCTCCTTCAGATGGTGGGGCTATTGACAGGAACAGCAATAGCAGCTGCTGTGTGGGAGTGTGTGTGTGTGTGTCTTGCCCGGCAACCTCATTCACTGACTGTGGATTTCACCTCCCACGCTCCACCTGTGAAGGGCATGATTCCTGAGTTTCTATCCAACAGCAGTAGATGCAGTCTGGTGTTAATACTTGGTTGGAAAGCAGTTCCAGTCTCTCTTTTTCAAAATCTTTGGACGCTGGGAATGCACATCCAGCATCCCCCTCTCCTCCTGCCTTGCAAATTCATGACCTTCAGAATAGATGGAAAGATGTGATTGCATGCAGAATGATAAATACAAATGAACTGGTACTATATTAGGACTGGTTTGTCATGTATGTGTATGTATGTATAGACACATGTGAGTGATCTATTTTGGATAAGGAATTGCAGTACTAACAGTCATAGCAGCTACTTCTCTGTTGTCCCTATACTCTCTGAACTGGAGAGTGTGCTGTTATAATACCCAATCAAGAACACAGAGACATCTATTTTTCTCTCTTACTATTTTTCTTTGCTAATACTTTTTTTATTTGTGACTTTATTTAAAGAAAAATGACCACATTAGCTTTTCTTTATTTTATTTGCATGTTGTGCAGAATATATAAAATGCAATGTGTAATAATTCCATAAGGTGTAATGAAAAGATATTTTATATAAAATAAATACTATTTATGAGTAGACTAAAAATATATGCAATATATAAGGTATATAACATATAATATATTAAAATATCTATCAGAGAATCACAAAATTTGTTCATGTTGTAAGGGACCTCTTGAGGTCAACATATCCATTCGCCCCTAAATGATTTTCTTCCCAAAACTGAGTAACTTCTTTATTTCAGCAAGGGAGTACTTTCATGCAGTTTCTTCTGCCTTATTAAGCCATTCATTTGATGTATCTTTTAAAAAAAGAAACCAAAGATAAGTATATAAATTATATGAAGTATATAAAATAAATGCACTTTTTAGAAAATTTTAAGTAATTTAGTCAAAAAGAATGATCACAAAGTTCAGCAGTGTAAGCAGCTATTGCTCCTTTGAAATTAATAATAAGATGATTATTTTTTTAATAGCATCTGCAACTCCATATCTGAGTTATTCTATGATTCTTCAAAATAATCATTCTAATTGTGGAGGTTTTACCTCTTTAAAAATGGGTTTGGTCATTCCGTGTATGAGCCACACCCTGAAAAACCGAAAGGCTTTGGCCATGCCTAATTTAAGATTTAACCTAGTATCAGTGTTAAACCTGTTTCAGTCTGTCATTCTCTTGCTTAAAATGCTGTGTAACTCAAGGGTTTCTATTTGCTCATTTAGCAAATCAATTTATTATAATCTGCCATGGCTTAAAATTTAATTTCTGCAATCTGAGGTGTATAGTGTTCTGTTCTTCCACTAAAATTAATTGGGGAAAAACCTCACTGCCTTTTTGTTTTGTTTTTCATTGCATTGAATTTAACAAGAAGAGCCAACTTGATATCACTGTAAGCTAAACTCTCATAATTGTGCTCAGAGCAGACGACAGACAATAAGACTTCCTTATACAGAGAAACCTTCAGCCTTTCCCGTATGTGCCGCTGGTTTTATGAGTTCTTACAGCGCTTTTCAGCAATGTCTCAATTGCTGATCACCAAGAATTGGACTGGTATCACTCCTCATTGCTCCTGGATTTCTGAAAAGGTTTTGTGGGAATTAAAAAAAAAAGGCTTATTAATTCATGTTGCTTTAGGCTATCATGATGCTATAGTCTAAAAGATCCCTAGCTTTAGAGCTGCAGAATCCCTGGGAAGTTCAGGAACCTGACTCCACGGTGACCTTTTCTGAAAGAAAGGTCAGCATGCCACAGGCAGACTTGCCAAGTCAACTGCTTTTCCCTGTAGACTAAAGCTTTGTGGTCTTATCCACAGATCTGTTAGGAAACTTGGCCAAGCTACTGCTTTTTGTTGTTTCAGGCTCAATATGTGTGTTGAATGAAGTTTCATACTAAGTGAGAGTGATTTCAGTAAATGCAAGTAAACTTAGCATTGAAAGAGCTTAAAATCCATCCTGTGGCTCCATATATGTTCTTTCTGATTTTTTACAGGTTTAATGATTTCCTAGATTCATTCATAGGATGGGTTTCTATATAAATCTCACTCTTCCATTTTCATGATTGTTCTTTTGTCCTCTTAAAGTTGGGAGGGATGGAACTTATTTGGCCCATTAGGGAATCATCTTCCAACAGTTTAGATTAGCTTGGGATAAAAAAATAACATTACTGCTGTTGACACCTCATTATTGTTAATTTGTTATTTTCTATACCAAAGACCTTTTAAACACAGGGGTTTAATTCCTTTATTTTAGGGGAGCATTTTTTGGGTACAAAATCTGGACAGGTCATTACCAGTTATTTTAAACACAGTCATAGAAATGTGTTGACAGTTGGAGGGTGCTTGGGGTGGCAGTTTTGCTTTGACAGTGTCTTGAAGCTTTTTGGTTTTGACTGAAGATTAAATTTGGACCATGACAAATGTGTGATCTTCCCATCCTCTTCCCTCAAACTTCTTTTTGTGAGAAGTGGGCCTTAATATTGAAAAGGCTGTGAAAGCTGAAGATTTTATTGAATTAAATCTCTCCAGTATAATATTTCCCCCTATTTTCCTTTGTTCATTTGCATCTTAGATTAGGGCTCATGTTTAAGGCAAGAACTGTGTGTTCAGGTAGTATTACTCAGCCAATATATCTTTGGAGACAATTCAGTAAATTTTTCCATTAATATTTTAGAAGTGGACCCTTACCTGTAACAGCTGTTTTTACCTATTATGCTTCAGGTTGGATTCTCAGTTCTTCTAGGTCTCCAGACCTTAGAGAAAGCTCAGAGATCTGCTGGTTTATAGCCACTGCACATCTGACCCAGTGTTCATGCAGTTATTTCACTGAAATACAATCTGAAACTAGAAATGTGTATGCTGCTGAGGATTTTAAACTTTATTTATGTGACTAGTGTAGCAAAAATATATGCCAATCAAAAGTGGCTTCTATATTGAATATTATCAGGTCATTGTCCAGTCATGCCCACACAGACTCCCTAACAGACCTAGAATTCAGACGCTGGACACAGATATGGCATTGGGAAGTGGGAGCTCTTGAGATGCTGATGGGGATTGGTGAATCATGGACCAATCACACGCAAATATGTTACTATCTTAATTTTTTATTAAACTCAGAAGCCTCAATTAAGGTACTTACAGCAAAGTATGAATATGTCAAATTCTGAAGTGAGTTACAGACCAGATCCTGTGGGTCAAAAGCTCAGTGGCTGAACTTTGCACTGGGCTTTACAAGAATAACTTGAACTTGAGAGTTCCAGTGACACCTGTCGCTGCTGCAGGTTCTGAGTTGAGATAGCTCTGCAGTGTTGTGGCTTAGCACAAATACACTCACCTAGGATTTGGTATGTGCTGTAAGGAATAACTTGTCATCAAGCCTGCATACCAGTAACTATATATGCAGTGAATAAAATAGATTGTTCCTGTCAATGGCAAAAAGGCAGGGGAATATATGTCAGTTGACTGTTTAGGTTTATGATTCAGTTGGCTCAATTGACTCAAATCAAGTTTTATGATAATTTTCCCATCAAGTTCCATCCGTTTCAGAAGGATGACAGATCTGATTTTGTGAGACTGCTGTCCTTTTGTATTGTCAGAAGGACATAGTGACATATTTTCAGTCTGGCAGCACCATTGGCTACTTCAGCTGGTGTTGTGCAGGATCAGGTGGGATTGGCCATTACCAGCTCCATGCATGTGTTGTAGCAACAAACATTTGGTTTGCTCTACGAGCTGTAACTACTGACAGTACACTTGTGATGCTGTCCAAAAAAGAGGAGGGATACTAGCGGTAATTCATAACATAATGTTCAAATTTATACAATCAGTGTTTCAGTAACTGAGGGAATGTTGGATTTTATAGCATGATCCCTGATTAGCTCTGAAATTCTGGTGCAGCTTTGTGAAGAAATGAAATTTTCTATCATAATTTTGCTTATATGATGCAACTTTTTACACTTTCTCACAACTTCTTAAATAACCCATCTTTTAAAAGTTATGGCTTTGCTGTGACTTCTCATTCATAAAATGCCTGTTACCTTCTTTTGTCTGAAGAGAAGTCTATTAACAAACAGACACACTGTATTGATTCACTGTCTTTGCTAGGTAGAAACGGTCATTAAAACCACAATAATTCCAGCTCAAGTATTTTCAAATAACTGGTATAATCTGCTCTTCTCTTTTTGATGTAAAAGAAAGGCTTTATTTTTCTAGCAGGGTGCTTTTGGTTTGGTTTCTTTTTTTTTTTTGAACAAGAGCCACAACAGAATGTCACAAGATAAACTCAGTGAAAGATACACAAGGACAAAACCTGGCCCACAGGTACTGAGTTTATTTGAAACTCCCCTGGTGCACACAGTCATCCGGGGTGTTTGTCTTTGCAGCTTTGCACTACCCACCTGTATTAGTTACCTGGCGAACACATCTTTTATGTTCCACATCTTGTCTTGCTCTCAGTCCGCACACAGATTCCTCCATGTATGTCCACACTGAAGTGAGCAAAAGTGATCAAACAGAGCTGACACCCTGAGCAACAAAACAAAGCAAAATGTTGAGGAAAAGGCTATGTAGAAAAGACTTTTAGACAACTATATTCAGCTATGTGTAAGTGAAAACAGGAAACTTTGTGTCAGCACTAAAAGAATTTGTTGATTAAAAGAAGATAATCAATATCTTAAAAATACATGTATGCATAAAATGAATGTGTTACATATATGTTCGGTATTCCACAGCATATGTGAGATAAATTCAATATGCAATTATGTGGTATTTTTTTACTCTATTTTGTTAATTCTTTCATACCTTCATACTTGATGATAGGGATTCAAGTCTGTTACATCTGTTCTTGACTTACAGTCTGTGGCTTTTAGAGAATTACAAATGTTCATTTGCAAAAGCTACATGGAAATACATATCGCATGTAATGTAAACATTGTGCAGCATCCTCACTGTGTTAGCTCTGCTAACTGGATGCTGACACCAGATTTACTGGAAGACTTGAAAGTAATCAAATCAAAAATATAGTTCTCTCCAAGCAGTTAGAGATCATTGTGCATTTCCATTCACCCTCATAAAAGAACATTTAATTGGACTACGTACTTAGAGAATTTTGGTATAACAATTTTTTCCAGAAAAAACTTTGTTTCAGACAGTGAAAAGTACTATATGTTCCTTCTATTTTTTATTTCCTCTTAGGCATTTTTTTCTTTTAAGAACTATTTACTGGAGACATTACTTTTTGATATCATAGTTAAGGGTATATCTTTCAAGCTGATAGTGAGTTAGAAGCAGAGTATCATTGCTGTTGATACATTAATAAATGTGTTGTTCTATTGCTTTTATGATTGTCTCTAGGAATTGTCTTTAGGATTTAGGTTACTATTAATCACAAAGGCAAAGCTAGGCAATCACTGTCATATTTCTACTTGAAAAACAAAAAAAAATCAGTGGAAAAACTTTTACATAGAAAAAAAATAACACTACAGAAGCAAACTTTTACCTTAGGTGAGCTAGTCCCCTTGCATCCTTTTATAAGCAGAGAAAGAGGCTCCTTCTGACAGTAATTCAGAGGATCTGTGTCTCTTGACCTCAGAGCAGGACTAGGGAGAATTTTTCTAGAGTAAAGTTAAGCCTTTGCAAATAACTCTTAATTTTTTCTATTAGAAACAAGTTTTGCTTTGCACCAGACTACAGCATTCAGTGCTGATAAAACGTGAGATAGAGAATAATAGAACTTGGCATTATCTGCTAGTGCTTGTCTAATTAATTGCAGCAATGGGAGGACATATATCCTATTGTCCTTTTAATTTTTTTTAAGAAAGGAAGTTCTTAAACCCATTTTTGCCATTTAACTTGATGCAACCTAGATATAGAAAGTGATTCTGTGTTTTGTATACTGAATATATAATCCCATTCTCATTTCTCACTGTCAAAGATATCTAGTGATCTCATGTGGAAAGTTCAGAGTGCTGTGTCACGGTCAGCATATTTGGTTTCTTTGGAACTAGGCAACCCCAACTTAGTCTATTCCAAATAACAACATTTCTTATTAATAGGGTTCTTTTTAGAGTATTGATAGTACTTGGCAGGAATGGAGAACTATGTGTGCCAGATGATGGCCTAATTAATTGTGGAATTTGCTTCTCCTTTATTTCATGAGTCGGTTTGCAAATTCCTTCTCTTTGTACCAGAGAAGCATTTTGCAAGCATTAAAAACCAAATTGGGAAGGAACCTGGGATTTTTGTTCTCAGTTCTGGTAACAACCTTTTGCCTTGCAAAGATCTCACAGCTGTTCTGACTTTAGGAGTGTTTGGAAACATCTGTTAAAGCACTTTATTAAAACCATCTAATCTGAAGACAAGACCACAAGACCCAAAACAAAGTCCTCTTGAAGGTGTCTGGAGAGCTTTCCATAATTTCACTGTGCTGTGGAGAAGACCACTAGAGCGTTTGAGAAGGAAACTGTTTTTAGGCAATATGAAAATGTCTGTGATTCTGTTAAAAGCCTCTCTTTCAGCATCTCCTCTACTTTTACCTGCCAATTCTATGGCCTTTCTCTCCTGACCACTGTAGGGACCTAATAGGTTCTTAAACTCAAGCTGCAAGCTCCTCTTGGTGTTTTTCAAAGCCTTGTGATACAGCTCCTTTCTCCCTCTAACAATTTGAGAATGAGCACACAGATTTAGAAGTCCTTTTTCCTCTTCCTGTGTGTCCTGGTTGTGGCCTGTTAGTCGCCAGTTGGGATTAAACCATGGCACTGTGCTAGGATTTTCAGAGAGAAGAATGGGAGAAGATGAGCAGAGAATCCTTCCTCCAGAGTGGTAGAGGAGGGACCCTTTCTCGGACACCTCCAAACATGTCCCTTGTTCTACAGCCCGGTGTAATGTTTATAAATGGATTTTCTGAGTTCATGACCTATTTCAAAACAAGTTCTGGAAGCCAAAACATTTTGTCCTGGCTCATCTGGGTGCAGTGGGCACCTGTTGCAGAGAACATTCTTCACCCAGGCCTCTCCAGTGAGTAAATCTAAGCTTCTATCTGGATAAGAAAAGGTCTTGAATAAAAAGGAACAGTCCTGGATAAATCATGTAGAAACTTAGATTATATGTAGATAAGATCTTTGGGGTTTTAAAAATTATTATTATTTTCTGAACATTCAAGCATGTTTTTTCAAATTGCATTGTTAAAATCCAGTTAGGATTCCATAATTTTTAAGTGCCTCACATGACCAGATTTCATTTTACCTTTGCCCAAATGTGGTAAAAAAAGAAGACAAATAACTTTGAAATTTAATTTTGAGTACATTTAATTAGATGGCAATTAGAGTTTCCTATAACCATACAGGTTTGGGAAAAATTGTTACAAACCATTCTACATGAAAGCATTACCTGCTTTTTAAAGTGCAAAAGATTGCATGAGAATCACCACCAGGTGTGTCTAAACTGTCTCCTAATGCAGTTAATAGGAATCTGTATATAAAGCCTTTTCTTGACCATGAAAGTCAAAGGATTCACATATACCAATGTTTCTTAAATATACATAGAGCCTTTTCCATGTCAGTTCCAGAGGCTGCAGTCTGCAAGAGCAATGTAAGGCTTTGGGATGCTCTTGGGCTAGTGATTCCAAATTGTAAGCTGAAATGACCTGAAATTTTTTCTAAATTTCAGAGGTTTTGCATAGTGTGGGAGATTGGACATGCTTAAGAGAAGAGAGAACCAAGATACATGACATCTGTGAAACAGCAAGAGGTGAGATCTGATTATCAGATCATAGATCATTGTATTTTTACCACCTTGGTAATTTAGCACTATGCTCTCCTCCTCCTCTCAGCTTCCCAGCGTTCACCAACAGCAAAAAAATTTTCAGTTTGGTGCATGAAAATCTCAGAAGGACTCAGA
Organism: Atrichornis clamosus; assembly: GCA_013400975.1. Lineage (NCBI taxonomy): Eukaryota > Metazoa > Chordata > Aves > Passeriformes > Menuridae > Atrichornis > Atrichornis clamosus. Next base: position 20,448 of record WBMZ01003464.1, on the reverse strand, counting down.
TGAGATTTCTATTAGGGTAGAAATAGGCTTTGAAAATCTGCTGTCATTTCACCAGCCCACAGAAACACTCCAAAATACCATATTCTGGGGGAGAGAATGGAAAGTATCTAAGCACCAAATGTGGCAGCTGGAAATGTTTTAAAAAAATACACAAGATGGGTAGGCCAGTCATGTTATGAGGGGTAAGAGAGGCAGCTGGGAGATTTAAAAGGGAAGGCCTGGGAGCAGCTGAACGATGCCAGCAGTCTGTTAGCGACAGCGTCTGAGACTTAAATGGCTGCATGTGATGAGAAAACATGCCAAACTGATAAGAAAAACAGCTGGAGAAAAACAAAATTTCAAAGCCTCTGAAATGGGGATGGATATGCAAATTCTGTCAACTATTGAATGAGTGAATTAATTACTTGGTTTTTTTCCTTTCTGCTCTCTTAAGTTCCTCTTGTTTTCACAAATGACCTCTTTCTACAGAATCTGCAAGTGTCCTTTTTTGCTGCCTCTTCTTCCTCTTGACCTTTTGATTCTTGGTTGCTTCCTACACAGGAAATTGACATCTCTGATCAACGCTGTTCACTTGTTTATAGAGTCTCTTAAGGCAATATTTTAACTGATTATTTTTCTATTTCATCACCTTATTAAGACTTTTGCTGCTGTTATTCTGAATGTGAAAAAGTCTTGTTGGAACACCATTTTCTGTGAAGGAAATGTGCAGGTAGCAGTTGATTTTAATAGCTCCAAGTGTCGTTCTGGGTAGGACCTGTAAGATTTAGGTGGCTTTGTATTAGAGGTCTAGCTGCAGGAGTTGGCAGGCTTGAAGGGTCTCATGAGCTGCCTCTAGAATCTGGCAGGGTCTAAAATGAGTTTCTAGTAAGAATATGGTGACTTTGGAAAGTAAGCTTAAAAAATACAGAGGCAGATTTTCAAGGTTTTATGCATTACACTTGCAACTGTATTTTTGTATGTATTTTACTATACATCTAATTTATAATTGTATCTGATTACATATTTGAATCTAGTCTAGGTGTATGCATCAGTGAGGTATAGACATATGCCAATATCTGATACAATAGCATGTTCTTTACCTTTGAAATTGTGTCTGCTGTTTTTCAGCTGTGAAAGCAAGAGCCAGTATGCATGTACTTTTCCCTCATAGATCATAAGGAACAAAGAGCTTATGTGAAAAAAGTGTACAGGAGAAGATCTTAATAGATTCTGTCCCATCAAAAACTGAAATACAGCAACATGAAAAGAGCAAACATGCTGTCTAGCTTCTCTGAAGCTGTTTGCTAATGACCTCCAATGAACTAGAAAATGTTAGAGAGCATAGTCTCAGCTTGAAGCCTGAGAGAAGAAAAAATAGCAGACAGAGAAGGATGCAAAGCAAGTGAAAGAGAATGGAGGTAGTTAATAATTATATTACAACAACAAAGCCATAATCAGGCATCAAATTCTTAATACCTTTCACGCTGCCTGAAGCACACTGTTGTGTCCAGGAAGAGCAGCAGCAGTTTTGGAGGGCATGAAAATAGACTCTCAGAATAATAAAATAATAGAACAAATTGAAAGGGGGAGAGAGAGTATAAAACTGCATATTAAAATATACTAGAATGAGTCTTTTTTGAAAGACATCTGAATTATTACCACTTGTTATTGCTGAAATATTATTCATTATGCAGCTTATACTAAAAGTTTTAATTAAAGAAAATAATAGGGCCAGGTCAAAAGATTGCAATCCAGTCCAATAAAATACTAAATACTGAATAAGACAGAACACACAGGAAGCATTTTCCCTTTTCCAGGAATAGTTATGCTTGTCTGGCAAAGGGAAAAATACTTGGACTGAGTGAAAAGAAATATTCATGGTGCAAATTAATTGTTTTTAAACAAAGCATTTAAATTAAACTTTCAGTCACCTGAAAGCCTTTGATCATGTCTTTTAAAATAAGATCTATTGTTTTGGAAGCCTTTTACATTATAAACCTCTAACAGGAACAATTAAAAAAAGCAAAAACTTGCAAGAAATTCTATATATAAGATGTAGTGTTGCACTTTTTATGCTTATGTAAATTATTCTCTTGGAATAAAAAAATTCATCTTCCCTTTCCTATTTTGTCCATGATTAGCAGCAGACGAGGCAATTTATTATTCTACATTCTGGTGTAAATATAGATGGCCTCTGCTTTAAAAAAAACCCAAAAAGCATTTGAGAAATGAGTGCAGGTGCACTTACTTGAAAAGTGAGATAGTGGATTTGAGAAACAATGGGGGAGACAGTCCAACTGGGTTTTTTCAATGCATTGCCTTTGGTATTTGAAATAACTCTGCCTTCTACACATCCTGCTTTCCAGCCTGTAGCTTAAGAAGGTCTTTGTCAGTGGCCTGCACCACCTTGTGACTTAGGAGAATTTCCCCCCAAGAAAGCTGCACAGGTTCATGTAGCTGTAGACCTTGAGAAAGAAGGAGGATTTCACTGCAGAAGGAAGAATGGTTTGGTCAGTTATCTTTTTAATTAAAATGAGGGAGTGACGGAGAGACTGAATTTGCAGGACTTCCTCCAGCATATAGTAGGATGAACCTATACATACAGACAAGCTGCTGTGAAATCTACAAACCAGAGATGTGCCTAGGCAGCTCCATTTAAATGGGGCATGATATTTCCATTTTGTAGTTGGCGTGGGTCCCCACACATTCTGCTCTTTGAGTGATCTTAAAACTTACTGCTTCTCAAACAATCCCCAAATGGGGTGCTTTCCACTGCTCCTCAAGAATGAGAACAACATCTGAAATTTCATCACTGATGATTTGCTTCAAACTCTGGGAAATAAACTGAGCATCACTGAAATATTTCTTTTTCCCCTCCTCTCCTCTACACCAAGTCATTATCAGAAGAAGATCTAAAGTTCATCACAAGCATGAACATGTTCTTGCCCTTTTCTTCCTTCTAGCACATCAAATTGAACAGCAGAATTGTCCTTCCACTAATCTCACACAGATGTTAAGGGGGTGTTCCCATTCTACAAATTTGAGAGCAGGTTACTGCCTGGTAGAACACAGAGCTGTTTGAAGGGTTTACATGCAGCTTGCTCTGCTCAACAAGGCCTTCATGAGTTGTTCTCTGGGGTATCCAAAGGGTCTTGCAAACACCGGTAACTCTCTGAATACCAGGATCAGTGAACAGTGTAGTAAAACTGTTATTTTCTTGAGATTATTGCTGAATTAGGACATAAAAGTCAATTAGTATCATTAAATCTTTTACTAGTATGACTGACAGAACCTGAGACTTTGCAGGTAAACCTGCTTAGGTTAAAGAACATGCCACTGAGAAATGATTTCTTTTCAGGTTGGCATATTTATGATTTTGTCCTCAGGGGTCAACAAATGGGCAATAGCTACCCTCATTCCCAGCTTGTTAAGACCTGGAATATCTCCTCTTAGTTTTTCCTCTCCAGACAATCATACCATCCTCATAATCAGATTAAATACCACAATAAATGCTGAGAATACATGAAAACCTTTTGATGTTTGCACGTATAGTAGCACTTTCACCATCATCGAGCAGACTGTATTTCTTACCCCTTTGGAGTAAAACTCTCTGGTCTCCAGCAGGTCTCTCAGGGCATATTCATGTAGATCTTCTGTTTTCAGTTTGGGCCCTGGCTGGATATGAAGCTCATCTTGACTGTGCCCAAAGCTTGCTATTCTGTTCACTCTGCAGCAATGGCTGTGGCAGTTAACATCCCAGCTGTCCGGCTGAAACAAAGAATCATTAATACAGTGCAGCCACATTTCAAACAAACTGTATCATAAATGCTATAGAGACGATGCCTGCTTCTGCCTAATACTGCCATTCCTGTGTTTAGGAAAGCCAGATTCCTTGAGGCTCCTACACACACTGTTTGTATCTGCCAACCTGTATTCTAAGAGAACTACTGGCAAGCACCACTGCCATTGTCGGGATCAGACCAAGGCATACAGTCTGCATTACATGGAAGACAAGACACAAGCTCTTTGAAGCCAGGTTCATTCTTGAAGTTCTAGTGGGCACCAAGACCTTCTTCCCCAGAGAGACACTACAGTGCTGCTTTGTTTGCCCTTTGACTGGCCTTTATTAAGTTAAACCAATGCATTGATGCAAAGAAAGCCTTTCGGCTGTGGTGTGCCCTTCTCAGGCACTCGCTCAGCTGAGCTGCTGCAGCCATGTCAGGGGCAGCTCCCCTCTGACACCAGCCCTCCGAGGACTGGTGGGCAGGCTTCTGTTTTCACACTCAGCTGCTGTTCTTGGAGCTTTATGTTAGATTCTGATTCCTTTTGGCAAGGTTCCGGGTGTCGTTAGAGTAGACAGGAAAATAGTCCTTCTTGATAAGGTCAGAGAAAAACCAGTTCCAAGACACAGTAGTGTATGTGGAACTGGTGACATTTACAGAAGAATAAAGCCTGGAGATCTCTCTACTCTCTCTTACATGAAAACCAGAATAAATGATTATGGCACTCAGGTTAGTGAAAGATTCACTTTACAGAAAATGAGAAAAGAGTTTACTTGATAAAGTAGTTCTGTAATGGAAAAAAAAGCCAATATTGATGAAAATCAAGAAAAATTAATGCATAAACTTGCATACTGTGATACGTAAGAGTTGGTTTATGAAGAACAGATTTTCCTTAACTAGTGTTCCTAACATAAATTCATATAAAGGAATGAGCACTACTCCATAACAATGTATTAAAAAAGAAATTGTGAACATTCTATATTGCACTAGTGTGCTACTTACCATCTTCCAAGGCTAGGAAGACAGCATACTGGACAAAGAGAGCAGCACACTTTTAAGGTCTTTCATTACTAGCATGATAAAGACATTATATTATAATTGAGACTGTCCACCACTTAAAAAAGCTTTGGCCGTATCTTCAAAGAAAGCTTGTGCTTTCTTTGGGCTATGTTTAGGTTGTTCTTGCTCATGTTTATACGGTCTGCATAAAACACTGTGGTTAAACTCAATGATCTTAAAAATCTTTTCCCAACCTAAATGATTCTATGATTCCCAAATTGTCCAGCTACCCTCAGTGAAAACAGGATTTTCCTCTAGGCTTTCATTATTTTTATCTTCATTCAGAAATATTGCTAGTGAACAAATTAGGAGATGAATTCCAGCGGTTTGAACAAGTAGCCAGGGAATCCCAATTTTTGGCAACATCGTAGTATCCACAGCCTTGAGCAAGTAATCAGTCCTCCCTTTGAAGCTGTTGGAAAATGCACTGATGTGTTTGTTGAAAGCCATTCAATTGTAGTGGTTCTTGTGAGGAAAAAATAAAAACAATCTACTCTGGCACTCTAAATGCAAGGATATTTTGCTTTTAAGCAATTTATGATTTTTAAAAAGCAGGGATTTTAAATAATCTAAAATGTTTTAAAAATTACCCCATTTTTTTCCTGGGAGATAATTTTGTTTACTGCAGGGTTTTAAACTCTAGCTTATTTTTGTCATCACTACGAATCCAAACAACAACAAAAAAGTACAAGTTTTTCACAGGGTGGTGAAATCCCTTACCTGCCTTGCTGGATAAAAATATGTTCTGTTTTTCAAGTGTGTGGTAAAGACTGATTCATGTCCTTGTAAGTGCAAAGACAAAACTCTTTTAACAGCCTAATGACAGGTGATGGATTCACTGAGGTTTGCTTATGACCCACCTCTATCAGTGTTGGTATTTTGAGATCTTTTCCTTGGGTTCAGATGGAGTAGTTGAATTCAGAAGAAGGTGAACTGCAGATAGAAAGAGCTCTTTTGTAAAGATTTTTCAGGTTTCCTGAATTTTGTCGTGAAAGGCACTGGGGTTTTCTTATTTTACCCAGTTTAAGTCTTAAGAAGGAAGTGTGTGGGGACCTGCAAGAGCCCTTGCCCTGTAAAGAAAGGGGGAGCACATCACCAACAATAGCCACATCTAGAGAATGGTGAAGAAGTAGCAGGCATAGTGAAGTCTGGTCCAATGATTAACATGAGGGTACTGAGCTCAGTTATATATCATATGTATGTCAGAGACCTCTCACCAATTAATTTGGATAGCAGCTTTTAACTTTCAGGTGCTTGGTGATGAAACAGACTTTGGTGGGTTCCCCCCTACTCCCAGACTGTTTACGTAAAAAATAATGACAGTGTAAGCAAGCCCAAATTCATGGCTCATGTCAGTGAAATTGGCACATGGAATGGGGAAACGTTCCTGAGCTAATTTACTTTATGTTGAGAAAATCTTATCATTGTTCTTTGTGCATATCTGCATGTTTGAATGCAGTCATTATTGTAGTTTTCTCCGTATTCTTTGAAACTATGTCAAGCTTATTTTTTCCTCATAATTTTACAGTGTGCCTTGGAGGGAAAAAAGTATCTGCAAACAAGCTCCAAAAGCCCAATCATCAGTCATAGTAAGCATTTTGTAAATTCACACATAGCCGTTATTTTCAAAGTCCTCAAAAATCTTTAATTGCTGCTACTGTCAGGTATTGGTTTTCCTAAATGTAGTATATAATAGTATCTTCAATCTGTTCCTTGGGATCCTTATGCCCATGAATGTGGTGGCATGACAGTAGGAAACTAGCTTAAAAGAGCATGTTACCATTGTTTTCAGGGATAAACAAAAAACAGCTGGATGTAAACTTACTGCATGCATCCTGCAAGATAATCTTTCTAGTCAATAGACTGTAATATTAAATGTATTGCAAGACCAAGTGGTTTTCCTTTTCTTGCATTTTTCCATTTCTCCCATTCACAACAGTGTATATTTTGGTGATAATTACAAGGCCAAATTCCATTATAATCCTCAGTTTTTACTTGCTTATAAAGTTTTAATTTAAAATTTCCTAAGTGCCTGAGATTTTTCCAGTTAGACTTTGCCCCAAACCTGTTTTATTGCTAGTTTGAGGAAGTATAACCTAATAGTTTGATGTTCAAGCACATAGGAAAACACAAAAGTTACATACTTTACAATCTGGATACACTGCTTACATTTTTATTTGTACCAAAACCCTGGAAAATAAATTGAAATTTAACTGAAGACAATTAAGAAACATATACAGGCTCTTTAGAACAGAAACATAGGTTCAGAATAGAATGATTTTTCTCACAAGGGTTTGAACATAACTAGGGAATTGCTCAGTTTAAAATGGGTAAGCATCTGATGAAGACTAAGGGGTGCTTTAAATGGTTACATCATTATTTGCATCCTAATATAGTCCTTTCATGTGTTTGAAAAATCCAAGAAAAATTAGAATCAATGAAGTCTAGCAATGCCAAGTTATGTTCACTAATTAATAGGATAATAAATATACCATGAAAAACTAGAATTCTAGCTGTCAGGTCATCAATGTAACCTTTTAAGGTATTACACCTTTTTAAATCTACACATTCCTTAGCAATGTTTCCTAGTTTCAACTTCTCCCTCCCTCTGTGAGGAATTCAGCACTGGTCACTTTTCAGTATAGAAGCTCTTTCGAAGGTTTTGGAAACTCAACTGGATATTGTATTGTGTGGAATTTCTTGCTGCTTGCATATATGCCATCACTCAAGTAAAATGCTAACATTTTTTCTGAGTATTCGCATATTTCATAATTATGTGCTGCTGTTTCTCAGTTACTTTATTTTGGTCCTAGTAATGTGAACTGTTGGCATTTCACGTATGTGACGTGTTTCTGAGGTGTATTTTATGTACAAAGGTCTGTTCAGCTACTCATTTATCAAAAACAAGAGTTAGTGTTCATGTTGTATGCCCAAAGCTAAGTTTGCTAGTGAAGATCACACACTTACATTTTTGCAGATGTTACTTATTCTGTCAAGTTACAGAGCCAGCATGCAATTGACCTTTGTAAGCTGAGTCATAAACTTTTCTTCTGTTCCCATTGTGGCTTACCACAACACAGACCACTCCAGGGCAGCAAGCCCTACCCTGGGGCTGCCTGTCACCTCCAGATGGAGACAGGGGAAGGCCCAAGGACATTGCCAGGGGTGTGTATTGGTAGGGGAAAGATGCTTTCTTCATCCTGTATCAAATGAAAGGTTAGTGTGCCATCAGTGTGCTCTGCCTTCTTCTCAGAGTGACTTTTGGTTTTCATTTGTACTTGATACCACATCTTGTAGGCAAACCCCTTGGAGCAAGACCAGGGTAGGGAAATAGGAGAACAAAGTAGAAAATGGCATTTATTGTTTCCTACTCACTTCCCTGCTGGGTGTTTACATGCTTCTTAGCAGAAAGAGCACTACAGTGCACTCTGCAAGGTCGCAGATCTTAAAGTCAGATTGCAAAATGCAGTGCAGCAACACTTCTCAGAGGCCAGGCTCAAAGCACTCATTAAGAACAGAACATGGCAGCATCAGGCCAGGAGTTAGTGAGTGTACCAGTTCTGGACAACTGAGTTTCATAATCATCCATGGTGAAATGAAGTCTGACCCCAAGACCAGGAAAGATCTTTTCTATCACTTCACTTTCACTGCTGTCCTCTTTTGCAGATGAAAAAGACACTTTTTGTGGATGAAAGAGCAGCTCAAGTTATGCAGTCAAGCCTATGCTTCTGCTGGAGTCACAGTAACAGATACAGTGATGAATTTCAGTATGCAGATTATATGAGCATTCCCACATTCCTCAAAGATCTGGCTAAGACTGCCATGCATTTCAAACAGCCTTCTTTCAGACATCAGGTAGCAACTCCTTTTGGTCATTAGTGGCTTGGACTGATACTGAAATGTTAAGTAGTCCTAAAGATTACAAATCCATCATCAACTGGATCTGAACAGTTACTTCACTGCTTCCCATTACAATTACTATATGCAAAAAGGGGTCCTGACCTTTAGCTTTTTAGTAACACCACTTTGCTTGTAGGAAGGGTTCAAGGACTAAAAAACTTGCCAGATTTGGGCACGGGGATTGACTCAGGGACCTCCTGAGGAAGCTCAATCCACATAAATCCATGGAACCTGACAGGCTGCATCCAAGGGTGCTGTCATTCTGAAGCTGCATATTATCATCTCTGAAAGGTCATGGAAACTGGGGAGGTCTTCCATGACTGCAGAAAGGCAGATGATGTACACATCTTCAGAAAGGATATGCAGGACAATCTAGGGAATACTGAACAATCATGGCAGAAGTTTCAGGGCACATGAAGGAGAATGTGATTTGGAACAGCCAGCATGGATTTACAAGGGTAAATCATGCCAGACCAACTTAATTGTCTCTTGTGATGAGGTGACTTCATCTGTTAAAGAGGGGAATGCAGACAATGTTGTCTACCTTGAGTTTAGTAAGGCTATCCATGTAGTCTCCCATAGAATCCTTGCAATTTCAAATGGTCCAGTCTAGCTAGGTGAAGAACGAACTGTATCATTGGTCAAAAGGGCTTATGCTCTGTCTGGAGGCTGGTTACAATGGAGTTCCTGGGGGTTCTGGCCAGTCTGATACCTTTATCAATGACCTGGAGGAAGAGATGGGATGCAGTACTGTCAGGTCTATGAACTGACTATACTTAATGGAGGGATGTGCTAGAGATCAGGCCTGCCATTCAGAGGGATATACATGTGCTGGAGGACTAGGCCACCAGGAACATCATGAAGTTCAGGCAGGATAAATAGAGTTCTTTATCTCAGATGGACTAACCCCTAGGGCTTGGTTAGTAGCTCTCCTAAGAAGGACACGAGAGGCTTGGGCCAGGCTGCACAGGAGTCAGTGGTAAACTGGCAGCAGTGAAAGTGCATCAGACTGTATCAACAGGAGCACAGATGGCAGATCAAGGGGGTTGATTATTCCGTTTTACTCAGCACTCATTAGACCACAGCTGGCATAGTGGGTCGTTTTGAGTCTCCCAGTACATTAAAGCTGCTTATAAACTTGAACGACTCCACTGGAGGGTCAGCAGGATGGTTGGAGGTTGAAGCATGAGAATTTTGAGGAGAGGATGAGGCACTGGGGTTTGTTCAGCCTGTGGAAGAGAACTGCAATTTTCAAGTTCCTAAGAGAAGGTTATCCAGAAAATAGGGCTGGGCTCTTTGCCAGAGAATGAGACACGAAGGTTATAAATGAACCGGGGAGGTGCTGGCTACATAGAAGGGGTAAAAAATGACACTACGAGAATAATTAGGTAGTGGAATAAATTACCCAGAGGGGTTGTGCAGTCTCCACATGGGGAATTTTAAGACCTGACTGGACAAAAACATAAGGAGCTCAGACCTCCCGAAGTCCCCTCCATCCTGAATTATTTTATGATAAATCTCAGGATGGATCTTCTCCATCTCCTCTGCAGAATTTCCTCTATGTAATACAGTTCCTAGAAGTCTGTGTATTTTAAGTCAGTGTATATGCTGCTATTCACCCCACAGACCAGGAAAACTACATAAAAGGTTGCCCCTCTACTTTTAACTAAACAAGATCTAAGACAATTTGGGCAAGAACAACAATAGACGGGGTGAGACAATGTTTTTTTATTGTTTCAATACGAGTGAATAGATTAAGAGATCTGAAATGTTGTAAAGCAATATACATACTGAATAAATAATATGCACAGGAGAGTCATGTCTACATTGTAACACTGGCTAGTATTCAGAATACTTCAAATAAGTCCAGTGACATTGGATAAAGTCCATAAAAATGCTATCCTGTCTTCCCTTGTATGAAATTGTTCAAGTATAAAAAAATCCAATACAGTGTAAAATATTAAATTCTATTTCGGTCAAGAATAAAAATTGCAAGTATTGTAGTTTCACAGGACAATGTAAAGCAGCATTTTCTAGCAAAGGGAAAAATAGTCAGTCTACATACAGATGAGTGAGAAAACGGCACTAATGTATTTGAGAGGTCTACATGAATAGCTAGTAGAGGGGAAAAGAATGAACTAGCAATATTTTATGTAAAAACCTAAAAAAGTGTTAAGAGTACCCTCATACAGTGCACATACTGCATTTAAATAAATCCAAGTCAACATCCTTAGTTAATTAGGTTAATATTTAATATGCTACATCTAAGCCTACTAAATAATTTATACCATGAGATGAATACATAATTTTACAGTGTCACATCTAAAGTTGCTTTCTTTAGAGCGCAGCATAGTAGAACTTTCAAAATAAATATTTCTTTTTAAATAGCATAACAATTAAGGCACAGTATAAATCACATACCATTAACCCTTCAAGAACTGCAGTCTTGGTAACAAAAAGTCGCCTTGTGTACTGTATGTTTGCTAATAAATATTTTAAATATAACCCTGAAATAGATATTAAAATTGTACAAATGGTTTCAGAAAAGAAAATTCCCTTAAAACAGTTCTTAAAAGGTTTTAACTCATTAGGCTTCTTCCTGCCTTTATTCACAAGGTACGAATAGATGCAATAAATAGAAAGAGAAGGCTGTTGTAGTAAAGGGCTGATCCTATTTTAGAATCAGAATAGCTGACACCAGCAGTTAAAGTTTCCCAAAAGTGAAACGGGATGGGTCGAGGGATTAGGATGTGACAAGCTCATCACATGAGCACGAGTGATGTGTTCTGTCCAGAACTGTCTGTGTTATTGATTGTCTCTACAGCTGTTGCACCCCTTACTTCCACATCACTTGCTCCATAGTTCCACTCATCCAGAGGACAGAGAAGAAAATAACTTTGGTGCCTGTCCGCCATCTTACTAGCTGGCCATCTTCCTTGGGTTGTTCAGTGCCTGTTAGTGAGACAGTGACAAGGTACTATCTCACGAAGACAACTTCTAAAAGCTAGAAAGGACAATCAGTGCTTTAAGCTCGTTTCCTCTTAAAACTGATAAAGATTACATATTGCTGACTCAGTTTTTTCCCTGGTTCAAACTTTTCAAATACCATTTTCTTACTTATAAAAGGCAGTTTTGCTTCCCTGATACTGTAAAAAGTACACCTTTGCTTTTTTTTTGGTTCTCATTTGTTTGTTTGAAAATATGAAGTCCCATTGCTACTCCTGCCACTCTTTCATGACAGTACAGTATTTTCCCCCCCATTTTCTTCTGGCTTGGTACTTGAAACTAGACATGCCGCACTACCCTTCCCCTCTAACAACATGATTTGGATGCATACTGTATGAAGACAGTGGAATAAAAATCTTTAGTTTCGCAATAGCATCGCTTTCCTTAAAGCTCCTTAGTTATTATCAATTGTCTCTGTTAACTACTTATACTGGAAGGCTGAAAAGAGGAAGAGAAAGAGCGAGCTTCCTTCAGGAGTCCATCTGCTATTGCATGCGGTCTGTCTGCAGCTGTTGGGGCTGGTACTGGCCGAAAGCCGCCGCAGCCGCCGCGGCCGTGCCGGGCGCTGCTGCGGTGAGGGGCTGCTGCACGGCGTAGCCGTAGCCCCCGGCCGCCACGTAGCCGGCCGCGGCAGCCGGCGAGGCGGCGTACGGGTACTGCTCATAGGCGGCCGCCGCCGCCGAGTACTGCGCGTACGCAGCTCCGGTGTAATCGATGTAGGGCGTAGTGGAAGCAGCGGCTGCCGCAGGCTGGACGTGGGGAATTACCACTCCGGGCTGCACAAAAGCCTGTGGATAGACATAGTGAGCGGGTATCCTGTTGAAAGATGGGAGAGAGAGTTAGAGTTGGTACGCGAGTCAGCGCCTAAGCGTCATATCCATACTCCGAACTAAAACAAACTCAATTTAGTTGTTGTTATGTGCATAGGGTTGCCACAATAACTAGACTCAATGGACCAATTATCAGTTCACTGGCCTGAAGAGATGCATCGCTCCAAAGCACAGCGTTGTAGCTGAGTTAAGTTGGAGTGTTCGGTATTGCTTGAGGATAATATCTTTAATGCCACTAAAATCTTTAGAAGAAACAGCATTACTAGTGTCAGTTTTAAGACAACTCTGAAGGACTAAGCTTGATGATTCCATCTGGAAAATTGCAGTAGTTGTTTTTTAATTCACCTGTAAGTCATTTTTATTACTCTGTTTCTCGCTTAACTACTCGACTCTTAGTAAAATTATTTCCTGCAATACTTTTATTATTAGTAACTGAGCAGTTTGACAGCATCACTATAATGGGTTTGACAACAGCCAATAAGGCAACAAAACGGTTGAACCCTGACTTTATGCCAAGTCTTCCCAGGGAGGTGGGAAAGAGCGTATTGTGGCAACCCTACTTAAGTTGCTATGCAGACTCAGCACACATTAATTTCTCTGCAACCTCAGTCACCCTTATTAAAAATAAGAAAAAAACCAACACAGGCGACAAAGGAGTTTAAATAGAGTTCACAAGTGTGGTAAACACAGCAAGAATCACACTTTCCAAACGAACGATAGTGCAGCTCACTCCGTCACAAGAGGCCATTGAGGGGAAGCTACATAGATGCTATTAAAATCCATAACAGTGACTCCTAAGTACATGTGCATCACACTTTTATAAAAGTTCGTAAGGACACAAGGGTCAAACCTGTTTGATTATCAGGTCACTGATGTCCTGTTTTGTGCCAGCTTGTTTATTTCTATGCAAGACATACAGCATAGCGTTTTTTGGGAGGTGGGCATAAGATTAAGTCTAAATAGATCTGGTGCTTAACAAAAGCAAAAAATCACAAATTTACAGCTTAAGAAATAACCATTCTGAACGGATGAGTACACACTTTTCCATCTTCTTCAAGTCACAAAGTTTGCTTCCTCAGCTTGTTTACTTAGCCCTTCAGTTTTTAAAATTGGTCATATCATTGTCTTAGCACACAAGTGTACATACATGTTAATCTCATAGTTGTGTTTTATCATATAATATGATTTTGAAAAATAATATACTCAATATAATTCTCATAATTACTCAATAGAATTCTCATTTTACATTCATAATCCTGTCTTGAGGCTGGATTTCCAAAGACAAGTCCTTCATATATGCAACTCCTTTCCAGCCAGCAATGAGAAACTGCTTGTGCAGATTCACTACTATTTCATGCTGAACTTCATCTTTACAGACAACTCTGAAGACTGCACCAACCTTTTAACACACCTTAAGCACAGATGAAAATTTCAATGGTAAAAACTGTCCTCTATTCTCCCAATTCAGGATTTTATGGAAAGGGTTTGTTGAGGTTTTTTTGTTTCATTTTTAGAATAGCTTCAAGATGTACTTAAGTGGTCAACAAGGAAACATTTCAATTAGAAGGAATACTGTCAACTAGAATCATAGCAAAACATAGTTTAAAACAAGTGATAGACTTATGAACAGCTCCGTTTTCTTTTTAAGAAAAAAAGAACTCAGTTGATTGAATAAGAGTATTAGCAGAGAGAAATGTTCAGTTGCCGTGTTTAAGACATGAACACCGCAATCATAAAAACCCAACATGTCAATGAAATAATTTCCTACTGTGTGAAGGAGAAATTAAAGAAAAAAAAAAGAATGACAAATAGGAAGGGTTTGGGAAGGGAAAGAAAACATAAAACAACCATACGTTGGGTTTTTAACACTCACCTAATTTATGAAGTGATTAGCCAGAAGTGCATTTGAAGCATACTTAAGCTGGCTCTGTGCATTTAAATACACGTCATTACCCGAGCTCTCCATATGGATGAGCATAAGCAAGCATTCTGTATTGGTCACCAATCAGGTACAATTCTAATAAATATAACACCATATTCTTTAAGTATTTAAGGAAATAGGTATAAAACCAAATTTGAAGTCACCCAGAGCCTCTTTTGCATCATGAGGAGTCCATTTAACATGACATCAAAGGAATCTTTACATTCAGCACTTATGAAAGAGAGTAGTTCTAACAGGAGAGACAGTAAGCAAGCTTATCAAGCTGCTTGTGTTGACTTGAACTGACATTACTAAGATTTTCTGAAGACACTTGGACACTCGGCCATATCCTTGAGCAAGACAGAAAGATACATGTGCTTCCACTTAAGCTCTTGTGACTTGGTTTACTTAAGCCAAGAAACTAACAGGTGGTGAAGTTATGAAACATTATCTGTTTGCCACATCTTACCCTACAATAAACATAAACCCTGTGCAGGCTCCTCTCCACCATGCCATTTCACACATGATGATTGACAGCGTAAGCTGCAGTGGGGCTATTTTTGATCATCTGTCATGCTACAACTGTTTTGAGTCAAGTAAAATGGCTTTATATGGCCAAAGTAAATTTCTACCTACTGCAGAGGCCAGGACATGAAGATCTCAGCCATTCAGAACCCAACTGCTTTTCATGCTCTGCCAGGTCAAAAGCTGAAAAAGCAATTCCCAGTTACACTGGAAATCCTTAGTATCTTTAATGTTAAATAAAAGCTGCTGCTTTACTTTTGAGAGTAATAGTGTGAGAAACGCACAGGATTTAAGCTCTCTTTCCTGGCAGTAGTTTTTATTTTGGAATGTGTATTTACTGTTTTATGCTTTTGCAATAAAGGAAAATGGAAGGCATGTTTAACTTCAGCAGTAACTGTAGCTTTGAGATACTCAAAATTCAATGACATACACCCCTGCCACATGCCTTAAGACCTTCTTTGTTGTTATAACAGCAGATTTATATTTAACTAAGATCTCAAAAATAATCCTATAAGCAACAATAAAGTGAATGATACTTGTTTCAAAGGAAAGAAGGGACTTTTTAAACTAATGCAGAGAGCTGTGGCATACAGAAATTCAGCAGTAGTAGCACATCTTTAACTCTCAACATTACATTCTCATGAAAGTAGATATCTAACTTTAAACAAAATGTTTTGCTTTGGCCCTTGCATGGCATCGTCAGCTTTTGTAAGCACAATGAAAGCGTAGATTTTCACCAATGAGCAGTTTTCCTTTTCACAGAAATAGGCTACATAAACATTAAGCATACAAACCCTTAATATGTTTCCTTTTATCTGATAACCACTAAAAGGACGTAACAGCAGGCTAACTTCTGACTGTTCCAGCCTCATTCCCTCTTTTCAGACTATCCATAGTCTAGTATACAGGTCTTTTGATCACAAACTCAAGAGGGGGCTTTTAGTTCTCTCTTAAGAAAGGCAGATTTGCCTAACTCCTGGAAGATATCAAGTATGTAGTATCAGCTAATCATTTGATAATGAACTTAGTAACTTTGGGTTTAACTCTGACCTTACTGAAAACAGTGGGAATGTTTTCATTTTTATCGAAGTACAAGTTTTAGACAGAAAATAAAGGAAAAAAAAAATCTCCACAACAGTTACATCCTACACCAATACCTCTATATAACCCCGAATTTTCCCACCAATATTGAAGTAAAAATTACATTAGGAAAACAAGAAAAGCTATCTTAGGAAGCAAAGTCATCTTCCCCCTCCATAAATTCCTGTTGAATTCGGAGATAGTATTTTAATAAACAATCCTGAAAACAAAGCTGTATAAATAACCAGTCCTGCAATCAAACAGCTTCCTATGAAACACACCAACAGTAAAATAGATGCTGAATGTAAAAAGCAGGAAGAAATGTTATTTGGTAGCTGAACTGATCTCTGCAGCACTGAATTTTAAAAAATTCCCTACATTTTAAATGCATTGTGTGTTGAAGCTAATCTAGTTTCTGTGTCCCTCCACCACAATAGTGTTGTACTTAAGTCAAAATATTGAATTTCTGCATCTTCTTAGTAAAAGTAATGTAACATAATCAAATTATTTTAAATTTCTTCTTTGATACGTGGAAAAGCATATGTTGTGGATACCCTATCTCTGAAAGTGTTCAAGGCCAGGTTGGACGGAGAGAGCTCTGAGCAACATGGTCTAGTGAAAGGTGTCCCTGTCCACAGCAGGGCTTGTAACAACATGATCTCTAAGGTTCCCTCCAACCCAGGCCATTCAATGATTTCATGATTCTAAAACACAGCTGACCATACCTAAATATGACAGCACCTCACTAATTTGCACTCTGTCAGAAAAAACCCCCCAAACTCAACCACAAAACATTTGAAGCTTTTATGTATGGGTTAGCAGAGTATTGGTAGTGAATCACCCCTACAACCTGTTTTATGCAGCGTATTAATAATGTACTTTAAAAGTGCAACTGCACAAGAGAAAGAAAAGCTTTAAGGTGACCATATGTATTTCAGTGGAATCCATGTAGCAACCTCTAAGCAACTCTTCAACAGAAGGAGATTCAAGTAAGCACTGAAACATCCCCTCTTACTGTCAATGAAGTGAATGAAGATGTTCATTGATCTTAATGAATGCTGTTCTTAATCCAAACTACACACTTTAGATAAAGGTATAGGTCACTGGAAATTTTGAGGAGAGAGCAGGATTAGTAATCTCCACTGTTTGCACACAGTAAAATAAAGGCAAGAACCAAGGATCAAAAATTACAAATTTCATATATACGTGACCCTGTGACCAACAAAAGGATTTATGTACAACGCATTATAAATAAAACCTTATTCAGCCTGATGGAAGGATTTCCCTGACCTAAACATGGTTTACATGATCTAATGTTGGCTCTGGGTAAGAAAAGCAAGAAAGAGTCCTACATTTGCACAGTCCTTCAAGCAAGGGATTGCAGAGGTCCTTCTCTTCTGTTGTGCTCAGCAAATACTCAGTCTCTCCATGGCTGATTCCCTGCACAATCCAGTAGTTGCCCTTTCAACAAGTGTTTTAACAGCTCTGGAGACGAGGTGTTCTGACTCCTGCCTACCTTAGTGCAGGCATCATAAATTGATCACTGCATAAACACTGTCATCTCCTCACACTTCAAAGTGAGCAAAATACAATAGAGGATAGCCATAAGAATGAAAAAAGGACAAGGTTTTTTACAGCCTCCCCACTCTCAGAAGAACCAATACTCTCTTTTAAAATTACATGAAGTTTCTAGAAAAACTTTTTCCTGTGGTTTTCAGGATAACAACTGGTTCCTACCATTTTGACAAATCAAATTACCGAGAAGCTATTTTGGCCTCATAACGGATAGGTACGATATTCTAAAGCTAGTCTAATCAAATAAAATACATTTGTGACACATTTTCCCTACTTTATTGTTAGCTTATGCATTAATTAGCAAAATGCACTATTTTGCAATGAGTTTCTCAGTCAGTGTGCATTAGTGAAGTGATACTCTATGGAAAGCTTAAAGGAGACTTCACCTCCTAATGATATGCCTATAAGAAGCAAGAGTTAGATCCACTTAGGAATAGTATACTCAAGTTCAGGAGAAATGCGCTACATATTAAAGACAGATTTAAGAAAAAAACCCCTCAAATTAGAAAGCCCAAATGAACGCACATCGTTAATAAGGAGCTCCACACCCTTCCCAAGAACAAACCCCCCAAAAAATTATGAACATGCAAGCAATATATTGATTTACTTAAAAATCAAGAAGTCACACAATTTAGCACTCACTACAAAATATGGTTAAAAAAGTCACAGGCTACAGCTTGAAAGCAAGGAAAAAAAAGGCCCTTTGCTCCCCATGGCAAAGTCACTCCTCAACAACAAAACCAAAATTAAAAAGACCCCCCCAAAAAACTTTCACTACAGCTCTTTCAATTAAATAAAGCACACAGTTTAGCTATCAACACCACTTCATTACTGTAATAAATAAAAAAAAAAGCACACGGAGGTCTATTGACTATATGAAAAAACATACATGCATCGTTAATCACCATTTTAGCTTGTTTGTGTTTGAGTCTACTGGTTACTGAGTTTAATTCCAAACAGAACTATTCCACCTCTTATCATCATATCCTTCTGATCAGTTATCTTAACTGTAAACGATCCCTGTCAGATTAGAAAGAGATAAATAACATTGAGTCAAGCTGAAAAAAGAGAAACGGGGCACAGCAATCTTGCATCAAGTCATACCTCCTTGTTTTATCATAGGGTCATATGGGACTGGACTGCTTAGTCGGAAGGGTCCCACACAACTTGACTCAGCTGCGGCATTTAGAACATGACCGACAAGGTGAGTGCATTTATGGGTAAACATTTATAAATCTGAGAACTTCAGCATTGCTGGCCAGCTTTAAGGATGCTACTGCAAGAGGCCTTCAACGATCATACTTTTTCGTTCCTTTTTTTAAAAAAAAGATTTTTTCCTCCCCTGTTTGAGGTCCCATTGATCAGACTTACCCGAAAGGCCTCTGTATGAGAGCTGGATGAAGCTGCTGGACACCAAAGGCAAAACCTACCAACAAAAACACATCACATTCTCTGTATGGGTGGTTTTTTTGCCACTTATTTATGCTATATATATACACACACAAAAAAAATGCAGAGTAAGAACCTTCTCCAACAGCCTTCAGTAACAATGTCTGAAAGGCTGTGGAACCAAAAATTAGAAAGCAAAATGTATCAGTCCTTATACACCCACCCACACACACACACACACACACACACAATTTAAACCAGTAAAGCGCACACTTTCCTAGAGATGTTTAGGAAAATGTCTTTTTCTAAACAAGCACAGGGTTTTCGTTCGTATTTTACTCTGTGCTCCATTTTGGTCTCTAACGTTAGCCTCTGAAGGATTCTATGCTACCTTCTGTTCATCAGTGTATTTATGTAATTTCTACAGACTTAAAACTGAAGCCACCTCTACTCATGAGGACTTAGCATGGGGAGTCAAATCCCAACTTCATTTCTGTTCTTCAAACACCCAGCCATAAACCCTGTCTTTCCTTGGTGGGCACTTAATTACTCGTACAAGTGTTCGTCAGGCTAAACACAGGGGAATTCAGAGTGGTCTCCTTTAGAGTACAAACATGCACACGTTCCACGCTCCTCTTGCTCTTGTTACAAAGCAGCAGTCTGGGAAGTGGCTAGGACATCAGACTGTCTCAGATGTGGTCTTAGGGAGAGCCATTTCATTTTAAAATCTGCACAATAGCTCACATCTGTTTGAGGAGTTTGCATTAAGGTATTGTTTGTATTAATAAGACTGCACACACTGGAAGCGATTCATTCCTAGGCCAATCTTACCCTGCAACGATACTGTAAATGGTCAGGCCACCATATTTCCAGCAGCAGGAATAACCAATGAAGTGTTTGAGCTGTGGAAGTCTTCCTGGGGAACTGCAGATATTTTATCTCTGATCGCTTTTGGATTTTACATGATGCACATGCACAAAATAGCCAGAAAGTTACTACATACTGCATTTAAAAATCAAAACTAAAGCACGCCCAACTGAGTGCATACTTCAGGAAAGTGGACAGCAGCACTACCTTTTTTGAAGATTTACTCTCCTCAGAAACCTGAGATACTGCAAGAAAAGCCATTCGGGGCTGCTTCCTCACCTGGCTGCATTATCCGCGGCTTGGCACCCAGGTACGCCAGGTTCACGTTGGCTTTCCTGCCATCGATGATGGGGTTGGGGTCCTTACAAGCCCTTTCAGCAGCAGCTCTGTCAGCCATGGTGACCTTAACGGGCGATGCTGCGCATTAGATCCCTTTCCGCGGGGAAGGAGAAGCCTCTCGCCCACAGCAGCGACCCGGCCATACCCCCGGGCGGCGCCGGGGCGGCGCCGGGCCCCCGTCCGGACCCCGGCCCCG
>WBMZ01003463.1:0-43452 GCA_013400975.1 Atrichornis clamosus | reverse complement strand
GGGAGCGGGCCGGGCGCCGGCAGCCCCTGAGCCGGGCGGGCCGCGGGAGGCCGCGCTCTGCCGGGGATGCGGCCGCGGGGCTCGGCGGAGGATGGAGACCGATGGCTCGCCCCTCCCTACGGCACCGTGCAGCGCCCGTGGAGACTGACCGGAGACTGACCTGGAGACTGCCTCGGTCCCGTTTGGACTCGGTGGAACTGCGGTATCTTCTTTTCCCCCCGTTTTTTCCTCAAAAGGGAATTTTGTGGCTTCGTTTTCTTCCTCACCAGGGCTAGCTTCTCCCTTTGAACCCGCATTGAATTCCTGCGCTGTTTATGCCAGTCTGTTACCTATACAAGGATATCGGTGTCCAAAATTCCTCGCTATTTACAGGATCAGCTGGGAACAATACGAATTTAGAAGCTGTAATCCATTGTTGAAGTAAAAACAGTTTTGTTTAACGATGAGCATAAACTTATTTAAAATATGTGGAAGGTAAATTGACTTGTTTACTATATTAAAATATTTTCCCAATATGAAAGTCTCTGTAACACAGTATGTTCTCTTCGGTGGTGGGAGGAGAAATGCTGAACTGGAAGGGCTCTGAGTAGCAAAAATCTGGCCACTGCAATGGACAGCTGTGGTATATGATGTTGCTTCATTTGTCATTGGTCTCTGTAGGTGAGGCTGGAGAAACCTCTTTACGCGCCTAAATCCTGCTAATCGTGGAAACAAAGCAGTGGTGCTGGAAAGGTTTGATGTGTGCTGGCAGAGCAGGTGGAGTCGTGGTGGTGGGTGCTGGTGGGCTCTGAAGCTGCATCGTGGTTGTACCCTGCCTGCTAGGGATGGCAGTGCTTATGAATCGTCCCGGTGCCTCAGGGGCACCCAGAACCAGGGTAGGTCTGGGCCAGGCAGCTCCTGGTGTGCCCTGGGAAGGCTCTCCTCCCCATTTCAGGTTTTCCTGCCCTATGGTTCTCAGAAATGTTCTATTCCTTGATAAGCAGGGTGAAAAAATGGCCTTTAATGACTCTGGGATGTGGGATATCAACTAGAAAACTGTAAGAGCCGTGTTGTTCCAAGCTGCTGCTTTCCAGATGGATGGATTCGGCTGAATCTGTGAGGCTGCCAGGCTGTGCTGCATCCCTGTGAAACAATCACAGCAGTTCAGGTTCCTTCTGCTAAGGGATACAAATGTGCTGTAACATGGTGTACGTATTTCAGTTGTGAAGATCACAAAGGTACCGTGAAATATGGCACAGAGCTGTTTCATATGAAAATCGGAGTGTTTAGGACTGTGGTGGTGTGTTAAGGCTGCATCATCAGCTGGGTATGGCCTTTACAGCATCTGTGAAAGGTAGAACCAGGAGCAGAAGACTTGCAGGGAGAAATGAGGTAAGAGGAGAGTGGTTTGTGATCTTGTTTTCACCCCCTTTCCAGTGTTCTGGGGAGCGTGCAGGGAAGGCTGTGCATTGTTAGAACAGAAAGCTGATGGGAATGACAAAACGATCCCGCTTAGTCCCTTTAGCCAAAGTCATGGGATCAGTGCCACCCTCCTGCAGGGCAGGTGGAGGGGCTGGAAGCACAGTGCCAGCAGACGGCTGCCCTGCAGCTCTCACCTCCCGAGCTGCCTCTCCACTCTCCCTGTTCATCCGCGGGGGATGACGCTGACAGTGTCCTGGAGCAGCACCGGTGCCTGGCCCCATGCGTGTCTGTTGGGCAAGTGGGTGATTTTGTTCTCTTGGTGGTTCTGCTTGCAGTGTGTTGATACCCCTCCATGGGGCTGCACACGTCCGCAGGAGCTCTGGGTCCTGGTGACAGTGATGCCGTTTCCTGGCCTTGGGATACACCTCCGTTTGTGGGAGAAAGTTTCTGCAGCTTTCCAAGGGAGGAACGAGTGACAGAGAAACCAGGCTCTTTGTGGTGCCAGTTGAGTTTAGTCTGCTCCTTGGCTCGGGTGCTAAATGCAGAACCCGCTGGGAGTGTCTCTTAGACGGAGCTTGTGTTTAACTTGTAAAACCTGTGGAGATAAATAAAGTTTGGTGCAATGACACAGATGCTGGGACTTCTCTGCTGCTAGCCAGCAGCTCGGAGCTGGTGACTCTGTAGAGGCTCCGAACGGTGCATCCAACGTGTGCTGGGTGTCCAGGGCCTCCTGGCACCCTTCACTTTAACTACAATTGCTCTCAGAAGACTAATAGAGCCCAGTGGTGTGGCACAGATGGGAGAGGAAGTGAATGGAATTAAATGGGCTGCATGGCCCTCTTCCAACCTGTCGTGTAACTGCTGAGAGACGCCTTGTACTTGGGAGCAGGAACAACCTAAAGCTCTTCACCTGGTTTGTGGTTTTGGTAGCAAAGGATCTCTGGGACAGAGACAGTGCTCAGATCCACTGGATCAAAGGGAACAGGCCCCTCACTGATGGCTGCCTCCCCTTCTGGTGCTAAAAATAGTTGATGAGCCAGTATGAGGATGGCTGTGGCTGACTGCATTCCTGTAGGAAAGTGCAGGCTTGGTGAGTTCCCAGACTGTGTTTTTGCATCTTCTCCTCTGCTGACAGATTTCAGTGAAATGCTGCTATTTCTGTACCTATTACAACTGGCTTTGGAGCATCCTGGGGTTCACTCTGGTTGTACTGAGCGTACTAGGGAGGGGAAGCTGCCTGGGGAAGATGCAGAAGGGTTGTGGGCTGCCAGCCTAAGGGCCAAGGAGCTTTGGTGATTTCAGCAGCCTGGTTTTCCAAATCTTCTGGATCCATGTTCTTCAGCTACAATCTGTTCCCCGTCCTTTTCCTAGCCAGGAATCGTAGCCCTCTGGAGGCAGATGTGCATCTGTTGGGATGCTGTTGCCAGCCTGTGATGAGCCCGTTGCTGTGCTCGTCACTCTCATCAGCATCTGTTGGGATGCTGTTGCCAGCCTGTGATGAGCCCGTTGCTGTGCTCGTCACTCTCATCATGACAGACTGTCGAAGAAATCCGTGACTAAGTGCACTTTGCAAATCCTCTAGTAACAAAAATGGCTCATCTGGACTGGTTTCTAGGTGTAAGCTAACTTAAAATTCAGGGCACTGGGGATTTCTTGGGAAGTAGATTGGCTGCAACAGATATTTGGACTGGGAATTTTTGCATTATGTTGCCGTTGTTGTAGAGACAGTCATCTGCATCTCAACAGAATTGCTTTAGTGCCCTAAAATGCTGCAGTCACCAGTCTGGGGTAAAGCTGAGGTTTAAAAGGCAGATGGATGTGTGATCTGTTGTATTGCTTCAACTCCGGTTCACCCTTTCCCTTCATTGCTCCTCAAACAAATAATAAAATTCAGGTTCACTTACGTGTAGTTGTATCAGGCAAGACAAGGCACAGGGTTGTGTGTTGCTTCCTAGATAGAAATGACTGTAACCTTGTGATTCGGGATGTTGTTTCCTTGGAATTGCTGGGGTAGGTTACTCCCTTCACACACCTGCTGTCCTGCATGTTACCTGCCAGCAGAGCTGTGTCGTACTGCCAGTGTGTGCGCATTGGTGAGGAAGGGAGATGTCTGGGAGTCAGTTGGATGAAGGAGATACTCAGATGTGAGTGAAATACCTTAAAGCCCTTTGCTTTACTGATAGAAGGAGTTGACAAGAGTCTCAGAACTTCTGACTCAGGGATGCTCCCGTAAAAGCACGACGGCTGTAAGCACATGGCTGGAATTCTGGCATCTGTGCTTCTATTTTTTTACTTCATTTTTTATTGATTAAACGTGGTAATAATTCTGTAATGCCAACTTTTCCTCCAAGTTTTGAGTCTCTGTATCTTTTAAGGTCCGAGTTCCAGATTTTTGTCCTCTAAGAGCCTTTGAAAAATGGTGGCACAGGGAACAGAGGATGTTTGTCCAAATCTCCTTGGCTCTCTCTTTGCACATAGGTGCCTCTGGCGCACACCTATTTATTGACATCTAATCCTTGCCCTCTGCCTGTGCACACTGGTCTTGGCCCAGTGAGCCCAGTTTGTTCAAGGAGAGCATTTGGTGTAACTCACGTGCAGAGGGACCAGAAGGAAAGGAAATAGCAGGAAAAAGAGTTACTGGAGCGTGTAATCTGCTCTAGCAGCTGGCTCACGTTACCGTCTCTAAAAGCTGTCTTTTCCCCACGCGCGTTCTCCTGTGGGCTCATCTGATGCAATGCACGTCATCTTAATCCCAGATTCCTGCGCAGTATTTCTGACAGGGAATCTTGGCTTAATCCCTGAGCATAGCTGAAAAGCAGTTGTGTGGTGTAGTGATGATAACAAAATCAGTGGCTGCTTCTGGGCATTGGGGATTTATGAGAAGTCAGAGCTGATCTCAGTGGGCTGCTCTGGGGGGGTGTTACCAATGGCTGGCTCTGAGTCCTGGAGCTGCCGGAGCACACGGAGAGGGGAATGGGATAAAAAATACTCATACCCGAGCTGGAGTATGAAGCTGAGGAGATGAAGCTTGGCTCATGGCTGTTGCACGGGTGTTTGGAGGCAGTTTTGGGGACACTGGTCAGGTGCTATGTCACTGCACTGAGATGGTGTGAGCAGGCATCGGCCGCAGACTTCCCAGTGCTGCCTGCCAGGGCCTGCAGAGCCTGGGAGCTGCTCTGGCTGTTGCTGCACAACCTTCCAGGGAAGGCAGCAGGCAATGTCCTGAACTTCCCAGCAGTGCTGTGTCCTGCTGCTGCTCTGGGCCTCTCATTGACTTGAAAAGCACTACCTGCTGTATTACGTACTGAAAATACAAAATTGCTAAGTGCCAGTCCCCCCTGCCATTTGCAACCAGTTTATCTGGAGGGAGGCTGGTGTGGAAAATCAGTGACATTTTTACTTCTAGAGACTCTGTATAGGGCTTTACTGGTTAGTGACCTGTGTGTATGCTCCTTCTGCAGGTATTCAACTTGTTGAGGTAGGAATGGAGAGCTGAACTGCTGTCAGTCGTCTGTGGTGTATTGCCTCCTTCACTAATTGATGGAAACAAGTATCTCCAACTTTATCCAGGTGTATTTTTGTCCTTGGCTTGAAGGTTTTTTAAATTAACTTCTTTATGCAAGAGCTGACTCAGTAGTCTGGGATCAGTTTTGATAGTTCTAGCCACAGAGTTGCTGTATTGACATTGATGGCAAATTTTTAACAAAAAGATCAGTGTCTCGTGGCAAGATGATCCTTTAAAACTATAAGCGTTCTGCCTGGGAGTGCTGCTGCTTCCCTGGTGTCTGGAAAAGCTGGAATAACTTCCACCAAATCCCTGAGCTACCAGCCACTGCTGGGAGGGAATGGGTACCTGTGCAGGAAGGTGACTCTGAACTCTGCAAGCTGCCATTACGTTCACTTGCCAGAAAAGTGCAGTGGTGATGAGGTGGTGTCTTTGATGCCTCGATGAAAAAGTGATCCTTGCTTCGTGGCATCAGTGCAGGGAGCTTTTGTGGTGAGGGAGCTGAGCTAGCCCGGGAGTTCAGTGCTTTCTGAAGGGATCAGCACTCTGAACTGGAGCTGTTGCTCTAAAAAGCAGAGATTACTGATTCAATTTGGAAAACTCTGCATGTGGAACTGAGAAATAGTAAGAAACAGGAGGTTTTTTCTCATTCCAACTTTTATTTCATATAAATAATCCATCTACATCAGATTTATCAACTTTTCAGTTTTTTCTCTCACCATAAAGAAGAAACAGCTAAGCCACAGTTGTCTGAAAAATCACAACCCAGGCACCAAACAAAGTGCATCGAGCAAAGTGTTAATGAGCAGGAAAAAATACACTTAGAACAGGCACAACCTGTCCAGTCCCATCCCCGGAGCCTGGATCAGACTCAGTCCTTCCTGGGCATCATTACCTGCAAAGTCACTTGGAAGAAAGGAGAAAAAGGAGGGAATGGAGGAACAGTGATGGTTTTCCTTTCAGAATGGAGTGCAGGGCAATAAGGTTTCTTATCTCCAACACAGTGCTGGACCAAGGCAATGTAAAATTCCTGCCTGGCCATGTGTCCGACTGCTCCTGGGATGCAACATCTTGAGCTGAGACTGTGTGTTCCACGGACCATGAGGCAAGCTGGTTTTCCTGGGAAATGCTAGTAATGACTCAGTCTGACTGGACCAAGAGTGAGGTCAGAGACCTGATGTACAAAATAATAATAAATTAAAAAACTAAACAATTGGAACCAGGTTTTTGAGCCAGTCAGATAAGGAAAAACAGCCTTTAACAGTGATGGAGAAACTCCACGACCTGGAGCAGTTTTACAATCTTCTATTTATCTGTTCTTTTATCTGTTGGATAAGTCCAAATAAACCTAGTCTGGGCTTTGGTGGGGTGAAGATGTTTCTACTGATAAAACACAAAAGCTGCACGCTCTGTTTCTTCATAATACCTGGTGTGAAGCCAGTAAACTCTCGTGAATTTGGCAGGGCGGAAATTCCCAGGTTTGTGCTTCATGATAGGTATCGCAGGTCTAAGTCACGTGGAAAATCCAACATTTATCTGTGCAAATATTAGTTTATTAAAGCAGCATAGAATATTTCAGTCCACATGTGCCAACCTGATCTCCAGGGCAGTCTGCCAGCCTGGTCAGCGACCATCCTGCAGGGCTTTCTAGGCAGTCTCCATACATACCTGTCCCAGGGACATTTACTCTGGCATCAAGTTTTAGAGCAGCACCTCAAAGTGAGGGCAATGCCGACTCTGCTCTGTCATTCTGAAGTCAGAAATTATGTTATTCTTTGTGCCTTCGCCTTAACTGGTAGCTGTATTCCAGCTAGGTCCTAAGCTTGCAGTGACTGGAAATCCAAGCAGCTGGCATTCTTGCATGTTTGTGCTTGTAAATGCTCCTCCAGATCCTCCATTTGAAAGGTGTCTTTAAGGCCAGGTCAGAAGGTCTGCAGGGCAGCTTAGGGAGGACTCCTGCCCTCTTACTCAAGCACAAGGCTATGGAAGGCACAACCAGGAAGGTGAAAATGTTTGATTTGAAGTCTTGGACCTCCAGCTCCAGTTTGGCCTGGGTCCTGTTGCTGACTGCTTTGGGCAGTGTGGTGGAGAAGGAAGATTATTGTGCTGCTCCCCTCCTTGCCCCGCGGAGGGATGCCCAGTTACCCAGTGCCCTTGGGAAGCGGGCACGGAGTGTGCTGAGCCACGCACACACCTGGTCACCCTAGCAGCCACCTTCCTTGGCACAGAGCAGTGTCCTGATGTGCTCCTCAGCCTCGAATGGGTGAGGAGAGCTGGAGGCTCTTCGAGGAGGAGATGCTGGCATTGATCTGTGCTTGTCAGAAGCACTCCATCCATCCATCCATCCATCCATCCATGCGTGCATCCCGCTCGTGCCCTGCGGCCCCTGCCACTACTGTACACCTCTGCCAACACTTCAACCACGTGCAAACCTCTAGTACAAGAGCTCTGAACTCTACTTCTTCACCCACCTACTGAACTACACCCTAACACCTCACCCCTCTGCTTTGCCAGTTGCCTGTTCCTACTGTTCCAGTCGCTGGCACAGCCCTTAGCACATGCAGGTCCCTCCAGCCTCCAAGGGAGGAAATGGGGGGTGTGCCCAGAAACCCAAACCTTAACTTTAAACAGAATTAGTCATTAAATAAAATAAAGTGCATCCAGTAGACATTTCCTTGGCTTGCCACGCAGCTGCAATATATGCCAAATAAATAGATAAATGATGGTGTTTTCTCTGTGGGGTAGGAGTGTGTGCACCCTTCCCTGTCCTTTAGGCATGGATAGGGAAGGGGGATGCCAGAACTGTGAGTGGGCGTAGTGATGAGGACCCCGGGTGTTGTGAATGGTGCTGAAGGGCACAGAGCAGGTGCTGAAAGCTGATTTCATAGAAGGTAAAAGAGTGAGGGCAAGCTTGGGCTCCTCTTCTCCTCCACCGCCTCCAGCACGTTATCCTGCGAAATGAGAGCAGAGACAGCCGCAGGATTATCAGTCTCCTGGGAACTGCTGAGCTGTAAATTAAAATGTCTGCTGAGTTCC
Source organism: Atrichornis clamosus (assembly GCA_013400975.1). NCBI lineage: Eukaryota > Metazoa > Chordata > Aves > Passeriformes > Menuridae > Atrichornis > Atrichornis clamosus. The sequence continues at coordinate 35,510 of WBMZ01003463.1, read as the reverse complement.
AACCTGCCCTTCCTGCGCGGCTGGGGCTGCTTGGGAGGCACCACTGGGGCGTAACCCAGATACCTGCTGCCAAATCCGACAGGAGCAGTGGGGGCTCTGCAGCCCAGGGGATGAGCTGACTGTACCAGTCTGGATTAAACATTGTCAGTCCTCCTCTGGGATGGATACTCTTTCCTTATATCTCAGGAACAATTCTGACATACTTTTGTGTGTGCTGGTCCAGCACCTGCAGCTCCAAGAAGAGGGGCTGATTTCAGGTAGGGCTTTGTGATCCTTCCTATTGAACGTGGCCTGGGGGTGCAACACTTTGGGGCGTCCCCCGAAGGCAGAGGGCAACTCAGCTTTTCCTAATGAGTGAGTGGAGCCTGCTGGCCTGGAGCTGCCTCCAGACCCAGACATGCTGATTTTAATTGGGAAAGGCAGACTTTTTATTCTTCTCTAGTTGCCAGATGCTTGGGTGCTGCCCAGAACTGCTGAGCTGGCACTTTCCTGCATCCATATTTAAATCCACAGATCTGTCTTTTGCTGATGCAGATTTCAGCACCCAAAGCTCCCAAGAAAGGTCAGTGAGGGGATATAAAAAAAAAAGATATGAAAGGCAGGAGAGGCCACAGGAAGCTTGACCTGTATAAAAATGAAACCTCTCAAGGAATCAACTAAAGACACAGTCGCAGGTATTTAATAAGGAACTGCACTGAAATCAGATCCGAGGTGCTGACACAATCAGTGCCGGGTACAGCTCAGATGAGATTGTTGCTGGAAACATAATTCCTTCTTCTGTGTGTGTGCAGCAGCCAGGGCTGACCGTGTCCTGCTGCCGAGGGGTGTTTGGTGCTGTGTCAGCACACAGGGGTTTAATGGCACTGGGACAGGCCAGAAGCAGACTGTCAGTCACACTTGGTGGTCCAAATACTTTAAAATAATCTGGTTTATGAGTCTGAGCTGACTCCAGCACAAGCTCTCTCTGTGGTGAATCTACTTGATCACTGATGCTTGCAGAAGGTTCTGACTGTTTTTCACTGCTGGGAGACTATTTCCTTCCCTGCTTTGCAATATTATCCTTTCAATACAGACACCCTCTTCTGTGCATGAGTGAGTCTTTACAGCCAAGACAGTGGTGGGCTTTAAAGTCATTACTTCTCTTGGTAATTAGCCAGAGTGATTAGCATTTCTCTCATTTCCCTCTGTATCCTCTTTCCCACATGTAACTCCAGAGCCAGCAGGAGATTGAGCAGCTCTGGGCTGGCTGTGCCCTGGGTGCTGCCTGGGCTCTGCCAGCAGAGTGGGAATTCTGTGGTGCCAGAATTCCCTCTGTGTGTCAGTGTCACGGGAGAGGACTGATGCAGATCATTGGTGTCTGCCTCACACTTCCCAGCCTGGCTGACTGGGGAATGTCACTGGGATGGCCTTCACAGCCAAGCCAACACCAGGCCCTTGTGGGACCTACTGGTTAGACCTCACATGATGAGGGGGATGTACAGAACCTCCTGAAGCTGCAACTGAACGTAGCTGATGAAGCTCTGGGATAGCAGGAACAACAAGGGCAGCCCCGTTCCCAGTGTTTGGAATGGCAGCAGCTCGCCCGTCAGAACCCTGAGTTCTGTTTAGACATGTTAAGCTGCAGTAAGTGGCCCTAAGGATTCAGCTGTAGCGAGGCTCCAAGTCATCTGTGCTCTGACAGGTAGCCACCTTTTCCTAATTTTCCCATATTTATTCCCGGGCTTCTCTAATACACTGGTCCCTGCCCCAGCACTGTGTTCTGCCTTGGATGTTTCCTCCCCGTTGCTGGTGTTCACTACCCCTGTATCTACAGAGATCACAACTCCACCACTTTCTGCCTTCATTTTCCTAGACTAAACAACATTCCCTCAAGAGCCCTGGAGTCCTTCCCTGTGTGTCCTTAGGCTCTTGCACCATCCTGACAGAATCCCTGTATTTTCCAATGTTGACACTGTTTTCCTATGTCGTGCCACAGGAAAGGCTTTCCATCACTCCAGAGGTATGGAGACAACTGTGTCAAGTCCTATTCCCTGGCTCTCCATGAAGACTAAGCTCTCCACTTTGGCGGTACTCAGTGGTGCTCTGGAAAACTGAACTGCCCATGGCATGACTGTGGGCTCCAGAGGGTGGTGTGGGCTGCAGGGAGGCCCAGGGAAGCCGATGCTATTCAAGGCAAGCCCTTGACCCTGCCGGTCCTAGGTCAACTCCCAAAACATACCAGCAGATGGTATCTTCCTGTCTCCTCAACCTCGAGGAAGCTGGCTGCTCTTCTGTAGCTCCATAACTGTTTTGGGAAATGCTGGTTTCTGCTTGTGCTGCTTCCTGCACCAACCTTGGGCGCTGGTTTGCATCAGAGCCAACCTCTCCCAACCTCTTCTGTCCTGCAGCACACAGGCCCTGCCTGCCCCACTCCTGTTTACGTCAGCTGGAGCTGCAAGGTCAGATCCCTGGAGCTGCTCTGGAAATCTACCCCCAGCTGCATTTCCTCTAAAGATGTTAAGATTAATTTTCTCAAGAGAATTCAGGGAAAAGCTTCTGTGGTTTTTGTGTATCGTTTACTTCTCTGGGACTTGTTGGACATTCTCCAGGGATTCCAGTCCTGCACTTCGGGTAAATATTTATTCCTTGTTATTTGAAGCGAAGGATGAAAGCCCCACCACACTCTCTGCACATCATCTCCCACTGGTTTGAAGGTGCTGGAGATTTTTAGTGCCATAAATAGACATTGGGAGGGGGAGCTGTGAAACCCACGTGCTGGCTGCACAGAGCTGCTCTTGTGCAGGAAGGGATGTGAGATCTGCACTTCATGTGAGTGGGACATGGGCCCTGCAGAGCCCCCAGGCAGGGCAGGGGACAGCACATCCTTATCACTGAGTACAGGTGTTTCCAGCTGTTACAGATACCTGCTGAGCTCTGAAGTGGACTCAGGGCCCTATTACCAAACCATAGGAATCTGCATCGCTGAGATGAAAATGAACCACTATAATTTATTGTTTCCTCTTAGCTGGTGTCTAATGGAAGTTATCCTGAGTGAGCAAACTAGTCATTAATTCCTTCATCCTCTAATTTGGGGGGAATTTTGGAAGATTGGAGAGGTGTGGCTGGACAGTAATCTCCCACAACGTCCATCCAGGTGTTTTATAACATTCTCCTAAATGCTGTTGGAATTAATTTCCTTCAATTTTAATTCAAGCATAGAACCAGCTCCTGCTAGTTCTTGATGTTTTGTCTTTTTGAAATCACTGTGACGCTTGCACTTCTCCCTGCCTTTTGTATGGATTGGATTATAGGGAAAGTCTTTGTTAACAGCTTAGCCCCTTCATCCCTAAGCTCATTTGTACCTCTGGGAGGAATACTGAGCAACACCGGGGGACATGCTGCTGTTTAGGGTCTGCAGAAAAGCTTTAGGAAACTGGGAAAGGCACTTGGTGGGAGGATCTGCCTGTCTGGCTCTGAGCAGCTGATTGCCTCAAGTGCCTCTGTTATGGAACAGAGCTGCTGGCTCTGTGAAGGAGAGAGCCAGGACTATCAGCCAGTATCTCAGGTGTTAGGCAAGCTGGATTGTGTTCTGGAAATGCTCATCTCTGTTTTGTGTGATATCTTGCTCTGTGGACATTGCCTGGAAAAAACACATCTTGCAAAGAACCCCTCCCTTCTCTCCTTTCCCCTTCCTCCTAATTTCTACCTTACCTTTATGCTTGTCATCCTTTGTTCCTTCTGACTTGGCATTTGCCTTTATGGAAGAAAATTGTTTGTTTGTGTCAAACCTGGAGCATTGCTCCATAACCGGCCCTATTCTCTCTCCCTTCTGTTTGGTTCATGGGCCTTTGCATCAGGAGCCTTCTCACTCTGTGTATTTATACAGTGCCCTGCACAGTAGTGTTACCATATATAATTCAAAGTGTAGCACTCACAGACCTAGTACTGGGAACAGAATCCCACATGCAGAGCTTCTTCAAAGCTCGGCCCCACAAGGTGGGCCCCTGTGGCTTTGCAAGTGTTTTGGGGAAGGGATCACACTGACCTCAGGTTGTGATCGCCTCAGAGACAGAAATAAACTCACCCCACTGAGGTTAAGCCTCCTGTCCTTTCTGAGGTCATCACTTCCCTGGAATAGTTTCAGCTTGTGCCCTAAATAATGTATGTCATCAACTGGACTCAGCACCCCAGTTTTCTGTCCAAGTTTTCCTGTCTGACTTTCCCACCCACTTCATTCCTTCCCCAGCCACTCCAGGATAGGCCTTTGGGATGCACAGATTTAATTACCTGAGGGATGCACAGCACTGCTAATGAACATTTCTGAACAGTTGTCTGGTATGATGCCATTGTACCACAGAAAATGGATTTGTGGCCCTGTACTATGGCTGAGAGCATTAATGAGATAAACACTCCATGTGGAGTGGGATCAGGAACTCACCTTATGTCTCAGGCAAGCCGGTACAATCTCTGCTAGTTGTGAGTGTTTCCACTGTCCTTGTCCTTGCAGTCCTCAGGCTGGTCCCCTTCCCCAGACTGGGATTTTGCTGTGTCCTGCTCAGGCACAACAGTCTTGTCAGAGCCGGTTCTCCCTGGAGGAAAAGGCTCCTGGTGTTCAGTGCCTTCAGCATCTTCACCTCCTTTCAATGCAAGTGCCTGGCCCTCAAGAGGAGTGGTTTGGGTCACTTCTTCCCCTCCTTTGCTCACCAGCTGTCCTTGATCTGCATCCAGTCTGTCTCCTGCTGCAGTGTCCAGCTTTCCTCCGTGGCTGTTGGAAGAGTTCTCAGAGGACTCCTGTTCTGAAGCTGGGTGTTTGTCTAACCCAGTTCCATCTCCATTCGCTCCCACAGGTACTGACAAGGCCTCCTCACCACCAGGCCTGGTGGCTTGCACAGTGCTTGGCAGGCTGCTCTGTGAAGCAGTGCCATCAGTGCTCCCCTTCTCCTGGGAGATGTCAGCAGTGCCAGGCTTCCCGTTGGCATCTTCCTCACCACTTTCCTTGCTTGGCTTGGGCCCTGGCTCTGAGTGGCCAGCGCTGGCCACAGATCCGTCTGTGCTGCAGCCCTTCGCTACCCTCCGCTCCTCCTGGCCATTGTGGGAAGGCTGGACCTTCCTGCTCCGCAGCCGCTGTGAGGAGGAGGCCCCGTGATCCTGGAGGCTTGGCTGTTTCCCCTTTTCCTCCAGCTCAGCTGTGCAGTTCTCTTCCATCCCCTCGTCACCTCTGCTCTTCCGCTTGTCCATACCAAGGCTCCTCTGAGAAATGAAGGACATAGTAAGTTCAGCTTATTAAAATAGCAGTATATGGTATTTCTTGTCTGTGATGGTTCTCAAAACTGAGAAAAAGGATGTAAAAGGATATAGGTGGAGAAGTGTTCAGGGACCAGAATAGGTGGGGTGGTTGTGCTGACAGAGGGTCAGTGCAAGCAGTGGTGCTGCTGTCACATCATGCCATGGGGAGAGTGTTAGTGATGGCTACAGTTACCCAAAAACAGAGGTCTCTCAGCTCTAGAGTGAATTAGAGATTCCAACTTTCCTGATAGTACATGTGTTGAGAAAACTCAGCAGCCAGCCTGGAACTCACCTGGCCATCAAGGTCATCCTTCAGAAGAGACATGTCCTCGCCTTCTTTTGCATCCCATCTGTCAAGAAAAAGTAATCAGAATTTAGGCCTTCAAGTCCTTACAAAGCCACTATCCCTACCTGACAGCCGGGTAGGGACTCCTACCAGGCCCAGGTATTCCTTGTCTGAGCCCCTTGTCCAGGCCCATCCAGAGACACTCATTTGAGACCACTGAATCTTAATGAACTGGTTGTTATAATTCCAATTGTAACAAAAGCATAAACTCCAGTTGCCAGAGCAGATAAGGGAGTTAGACTAAGAAGATACAGTTTGCTTGATGCCTGCCACAGTCTGGTCCTGTTTGCCTGATAGTGCCCAAGTGTCCCAGGTCCCCAGGACAGCAGACACAGAGGCAGATACTGAAGGCTAAAATTGCTTTGAAGTAGCTTGGAAAATAGAGAGACTATTTACAAGGGCCTGAAGTGACAGGACAAGGGCAATGGCTTCCCACTGACAGAGGGCAGTGTTAGCTGGGATATTGGGAAGAAATTCTTCCCTGTGTGGGTGGTGAGGCCCTGGTTGTCTCTTCACAATGAGGCAGGGAGTGAGATGTGGACGTGCACACTGTGTCACTGCTGGCAGCTCCTCACCGTCTGGCCCTGCCCGTCAGTCTGTCCTTCCCCTTGGCTCGGCTGCTCACAGCAGGCACTGCTTTTGGACCAGGGTCGCTCACATTCACTCCATGATGTCCTCCACCTAGAAAACAGGTTGGAAATGCAAAAGCAGGCAGAAGCAGCTGAACAGGCCAATACCCTTGTATCCTAGGAAAGGACTTCTGGAGAGGAAAGCCTCTGAAGTTGTGTGCATACTGCACATACATCTTCTAAAGTAGTAAATACAAATCGAGAATTTAGGGTGTTTCTTCTGTGGGGTTTTTTATTCCAAATTCCAATTCTAACTTTAAATCTTATTCCTTGGATACAGTCTCACTTGTGCTGTTCTTGGAAGACTTGTTTTCCCCTGCACACAGCTATGAGAGCAGCCATGTGGTATGTCCCAAAAGGCTCTCCAAATCCGCAAGTGTCTGAAGAGAACTCTCTCCCTGAGGGATATCAGAGGTGCTGGCATTTAGTGAGGTGACACAACAGAATCCTGTGGTTTACTCACCTCTCCCGTTGGGAGGAAAGGACCTGTGCTGGAATTTCCTTGCATTCCTTCCCCCTGCAAGGACACAACAAAGGATACACTGAAGTGAGTGAGGGTCTGTAATGGACAGGCAGCAGAAAGCCTGATGTTCCAATAGGGTGTCACAAGGGAAAGCTTTGTTCTGCCAGTCCCATCTCCTGAGAAACAGGAGTCAGGATGGACTTGTGCTAGTAAAGAAGTCAGCATGTGCCACAGGCACAGAGATGATGTGCTCTGAAATAGGATTGCCTCTTAAACCAGTGTGTGGGAAAGGAGGCAGCGCTGAGCCTCCACACTGTGTTGTACCAGGTTACAGAAGCCACTGCTCTCCCTGGGAAGGTCCAAAGCTCTAGCACCCAGCTGCTCAAATCCCATCCCCTGAGCCCTCTGCCCAGCAGGGAGGGCTGAGTCCCCAGCTTGGAGGTGTTTGCCCAGGAAAGCAGAGCTTCACAGCTGACAGCCACGGCAGCTGCTGCGGCACTGGGATGCGCACGATCAGCGTTCACTAGTGTCAGGACAGAGTCTAGGTGTCCCTTGCCAACCTTTCTTATTGCTGGGATTATCCAAGGCTGGCTCCCCATCCTTAACAAAGTCCTCTTCAAACCTGCAGGTTAAAAACAGGCATTGTCAGACCTGACCATCCTCCTTCAGTGTGCAAAGCGTGGGCAGGAGCCCTCGGCACGACACAGGCTCCAGCCTTTGGCCCTTTTGCACCTGCCCACGGGCAAATCTGTGCAGGTTTCTCAGCAGCAGCTGAAGCTGCATGTGCTAACTGAGGCTGTGAGGTAGTTCTGCCCAAAGGAGAACCTCTAAAACCTTTACATCAGTACCCATATGTATATATTAAATTCTGTGAACATCCTGTAGATGTAGTGTAGCTGTACTATACTCAAATGCAGCCTTCCAAGCTTCCAAACACAATCTGAAGTAGCTCCAGGACTTGTCAGCTCAAATCAGACTCGTTTGGTTGGTTTCTACTCCTACTTGTTTTGTATTACAGCTTTTCTCTTAAAAATGGATTTTTGGGAGAACAGCAGGACTCAGGGCTGTCTTGCCATAAACACTCAGCACCCACTTAAGTCAATTCACCCCTAATTATTGGGGTCTCTGTGACTGAAAACTGATGTTTGGCCCCATTCCTCAGCCAAAGGATTGTCCCACATACCTGTCCTGTACAAACTCTTCTATCAGCAAACCTTTGTAACATTCCCTAACTCCACACCCTATCAGAACCTTGTGTTGCTGCAGGTGCCAAGTCATCCTCCAAAGCTCTCCAGCTGATGTGACCCAGCTGAAACAGCACAGTCAGAGGGACAGAGATTAAGGCAGGGATGTGTCCTGCTCCATTCCCAGCTGTCCCACATTGCTGTTCCCAGCAATCTCTGTAATACACAGGTGGCCCTTTAAAGTGACCCCCTTGCCCTGCCATGCCCAAACAGGCTCAATTTATGGGGTGGGGAGGATTTAGGCATGTTGGGCTCTTCTGTGCTTGAAAAGGACAAACTGGCAGGGGGCAATGAGAGAACCTGTGAACTAGCAATGCAAATTTGTCCATTCCTGTTTCTGGAAGAGCACCTATACCCTCCTGCCATTGGATTTGTTCATGTGGAGACGGAGAGGATCCTCCAGATGTAGACTGAGCCTTGGTTCATGCTCCCCTCCCTCCCAGAGTCCCTATCCTGGTTGGACCAAAGGCAAGCAAGCTTTGTCAGCACACAGTATCTCCTCTCAGGGTACAAGAGCTCATGTCAGGAAGAAAACATGAGAATCACTCTGATCCCACTTATGGGCATGGTCAGGGGGAGAAAGAGGCACCAGTGTGGATTTGGTCAGGAAGAGGCACATGACAGCGTGGGATTTGATCATCAGAAGTATCTGCACAGGATCCCACCACTGGCTTTAGGCCTGCTGCAGGCAAAGCACCCCAGGGCAGGGAAGGACCTACATGTGCTCTGACTTCTCCACATCCCAAGCCCGTCGCCACTCGCCCTTGGCATTCTTGTGACGTGCCAGGCGCTCCAGGTCAATCTGGTCTCGCTCCCTCTTCCAGCGGATGTACTCCGAGCGTTCCCAGCCGGTCATGGGGAAACTCAGGTCTCCGGGGCATTTCTGGACTGACTTCCCACCATCCTGGTAGAGGGAAAAGAGCTTCTGGTTAATAAAACTGGCTGAAACAGCTGCATTCAGGGTACTTTGCACACTACCACAAATGCTCAGCAAGATTTGAAAACAACTTGGGGCAAGGTCAGCTCCTTTCTCTGAACTGATGTGCACACACCAGGGCTCTGCTTTACCCAAAGCCTAAATATACCAGTCCCGGGGCTGTTTGGCTCTACAGAGGGGGAAGCTGAGGCAGGAAGCTTTTTCAAGATTTACTTATGGCATACAGTCAGTTCCCAGAATGCTTGCAACATCTCTCAACAGGGTTTGAATGAGTCCCCCAACCTGAAGACTTTGGAATACTTAAATCAAGGTTATGTCTGTGAAATCCTTCACAGTGAGAAGGTAGGGAAGGAAGTCTGCCTTCTGTGACCAGCAGGCATCCATGGGAGCCCCCAGTCACAGATCTGGGGCCAACCCTGTGCCTGAGAGCAGCATTCCCAGAGCAAAATCGCTCTTCACCTTTACTACTGTCAGGCTCTTGGTTTCTCGCTCCTCATGACAGACTGGTTTAGGGCTGACGCTGCTCAAAACTTTAAAGCTTAATGAAAAGACAGTTGAGAGCTGATGGAGCATGTAGGGGGAAGTAGCCCAGCTGTCAGGTTAATGGATGAGGTGGAAGCAGGAGCCGACAGGCTGTGGTGTGTTGTCAAGCAACAGTGTGTATGGAATAGCTTAGTGCAGAGCTGAGTCCTGGGGTGCTAATTACCAGTGGGTAATTTATCAACTCACACACGTGTCCCTCTACACCAGCCGCCCTCACACCTTCCCCAAAGAGGAATTAACTCCTCAGCCTTGCGCTGCGGATCAGAGAAGCAGCAGGAAGCAGGGACTGAAAGCCCTGTTACCAGGGTGACCCACCTGCGTGGGCCAGAGCTGGGGTGGCACAAATTGCTCCTCCTTTCCTCAGCTGGCAGGGGCTGGGGGACCTGAGACCGTGTCCCCAAGGAAGGCGAGCTGAGGTTCACAGAAAGGCAAGGCACAACAGGGTAAAGCCAGGGCAAGCACTGTCCCTCGGCTGGGGCACAGCCCCATGGTAAGGAACAGTGGGTCCTGCCAGGATGGATCCCGATGCATCCATAAAGCCCAAAGTGATGGAAGGACTGAGGCTGATGCCCGTGCTCTCTCGTGGGGAGACGCAGAAGTGGCTGGGGGCCCACGAAGCAGGAGGAGCTGGTCCCTCACCTCAATTACAGCATAGCTGTGCTTAGCTGGACCACAGGCTATCGTGCTCCCCCTTCCTGCTCTGGGGGGCTCAGCTGGAATTAATGTCTAAGAGCCCATCTGTGTCCTCCTAATGAATCACACTGAGGTGGGGTTATTCTATTTGTGCTCCATTAATTAAAGCATCTGCAGACTCAGGGGAGCCAGCATGTCTCCAGGCTTTGCATTAAACAGTCAGTGGGAAGGCTTGTGCTTTAATTTACCTCCATCCTACTCGGCTCCTGCTGAAGTGAGAAGCTGTAGCTAATACAGCTTGAGCTTTTCAATCCACAAGGAAATGGTTTGGGGAGAGGAACCAGCCAAGGCTGTGCTGCAACAGGGGTGAGCATGTTACACTTCCTAACATCCCTGCAGCTGTGTGAAGGGCTTAAGCAGCCATGACAAGGTGTGGAGGCAGGTCCCTGTCACCTTTCCAGTGCTGCTTGCTCCAGGTGTGTCAGCTGCTCAGCAAAGCTTTGGATGATGAGAGGGATGAACAGTGGGAGCCATGTCAGAGCACACTGCTGCTTCACAGAATTACAGGATGGTTTAGGTCAGAAGAGACCTCAAAGATCATTTTCCTTTAGTACTATGGTGGCAAGCACACCCTACGTGTTTCCTCTTCCAAGACAAGGGTCCCTACAAAGGGACGTGGGCCCCACTCACCTTCCGGCTGTGCTCACTTTCTGGGCCTCTGTCACTGTCTGATCTCCTCTTCTCTGCTGTTCTCCGCTCTTCTGCCTGCAAGAGGATGGACACAGGAATTAAGGATTAAGCAAGGATTCCTGGCAGGGGAATCAGTGCCTGACCCTATGCCCACCAGAACAAGTAAGAACTGCTCAGAAAAGGTCAGCAAAAGAGGAAGGATTGTTTCTGAGGCTCTAAATCAAACTGATATAGAAAAAAAAGAAGTCAGAAAGCAAGAGATGTATGAGAAAAGCATTCCTACAGGTCCCTCCGTCCCTCCTTCTCCCAAGCTGGAAGCAGAGCAGTGTCCTGCATGGTCCTGTTTCTTCCCAAGGCAGACCAAGTTTCAGGTACCTTTCCAGATTTGGGCCAAAGATTCATCTTAGGTTTCCACTGTACGAGATCCAGGAGCCTATCTGAGGTGCAGCTACGACTCAGCATGGTCAAACTAGGAGTGATTTTAGTCCCTGGCAAGCATGGTGTCCTTCTACCAGGGTCCATCCCTGCTCCCATGGGGTTTATCCATGCTGCCACCAGATTGGCAAGCTCTGTTCTGGTGTTGATATTCCCCTGCCTGGCAGGAGGTCTTAGTGAGCTACAGACACCAAACATGAAGTAAGCCAGGGGTCCTCTGTCCCCACATGGCACTAATAATAGAGACAGAGCCATGCCAGAGGCCAGGGTGGGATTGCAGTGGGTCTTAGCAAAAAAGTTTGCAGAACATAAAGATCTTTCAGGAAGGGCTTCCTGTCTGCTTGGACGGCTACAGGGCTGGGGATGTGGGGGGCTGAGCTTGTCCTGCTGCCATTTTGCAGTGCCAAGCAGAACTGAAACACAAAGAGGAACGTGGCAGCACAAACTGCCAGCTCAGCCCTTCCAGAAAGCGGCAGTGTGGTGAGGTCCAGCCCAGGCTGGAAACAGGACTTTTATTCCACACATTTGCCAGCCCCAGGTTTAGTTTTACAGGGTGGGATGTGGGAAACTCAGGATTATCAGTCTCAATACCTGCAGCTCTGTCCAGTCTCCTAAGGCAACTCATCCCACTGCAGCTTGTTCCCACGTACCCAGTGCGATCATGCAGGGAGTGAGCTGGGGACAGAGTTTTTGGGGGATTGCCCACACATCATCAGTCTTAGGCAGATGGGAAGGGTGGCCATACAGCTCACAGACACGGCACTTGGTGCATGATAGCTTCACTGGTCTGACTGGTAGCTCCAGTACAGATGGAAGTTTGTGCAAACAGATCCTTGGAAACAACGAGGAAAATGTTAGCTATATTGTCCTAGGATTTCTCAGCAAAGACTTGGGAAAAATGTAGAGGGGTCTGTGCTCAGAGAAGCCACCCCTCACCATATGCTGCCTGTTGCAAAAGGGGCTATGGTGAAAGATGACAATGGGGATTTATTTCAAAATGTTGCTGTGAAAACTTATGTAACCAAAAATGCTCCCTCTGGACTCAAAGTCACCTGCTCCAGTAGCCCTATTTGAAGAACCCTGTAGTGAGGGATCGAATGAGTCTCTGCAGCCCCAAACTGAGCATTTATAGAGAGATTAAATAGCAGAAATCTGAAAACTTTGCTCTCCTGGAGCCCTGCATCCCAGAGGCTGTCCCGTTTGGAATGCTTGCTCCTCAGTGCCCACCACACACTGCTGGGTCACAGGGACACTGCACAACCCTCCATCCTTTTACACCCTCACTCCGAGCCAGCTGCCTTTTGCCTTAGTCTGCTTCTATTTTCGCTTCCCAGAGGGCAATGTGGAAAATGGAGCAGACCACAAAGATGTGGTTTTTTTGTACCAGGACAGCAGGTCTGAGCTGCACAGAGAACAGTCGGCTTTGCTCCTGCACTGGCTCAGGAGCAGAATTCCCATTGTCCTGCTGCCCCAGAGCTGCTGTTCCCGTTACCACACACCCAGGCCAAGAGGGAGAAAACATGTTTTTCTTCTCCTTCCTTCTCTCTGCCCCTAAAACTATGAAAAATTACATGGACGTTATCAGCCCTAGTGCAACTGTTCCTGCAGAGCAGGAGGAGGACACAAAACCCTGAAGCAGACAGGGAAGATTACGGTTGTTTATCCTGAGGCTTCTGCTAGGATTTCTCAGTTTCTCAGTCCAGGATGGCCCAGGGTGGGGCCCAGGGTGGGGCAGAGCCTGCTCAGAAGCAGCCCTGGGATCCCAAATGCCTTCTGACACCGGGTCTGTCTGACCACCTGACACAGAGATTCCCAGCTGATGTCACTGTGCAGTGGTGACAGTACTGATGCTATTATCCAGCCAAGCACTGGTTTGTGCTAACAGTTCTGCAGAAGCTTTGACAGGCTTCCATGTCTCTGGGCTGCTTCACTGTCTCCTTATTTTGCAAACAAGTACTAACAGATGAGTGAAACAAACCTTTTGGTACCCACTTCTCCAGGCACGTGTCAGCACCACAACTGGCATTTCTTCTGCAGAAGGAGATTTTTGTAGGAGCTTAGAGCTGTTTTTCCAGTGCTCAGATCCCCCACTGGGCAGGATTTTTGAAACTAGTACATGAGAGGGGTTTTTTTTTATAACTCTTTTGAAAAATCTGCATCCTTAATTGTGCTGCCTGAAGGGAGCTAAAGATTTTTCAGCCCCTCTTTCTGCCTATTTTCCCCTCCCATCTGCAATGTAATAGCAAGTGTTTCTCCTGCCACAGGTTTGGTTCCTCTCCTCTGCAGCACCGAGTCCAACTCCTCTGTGTTAGTCCCTGAAAGCAGCTTTTGTGTCTCTTGATTACAGTAATTTCTGATACACCACCCTGGGAAACTCTGTTAATAAAAGGACAGTTTAAAAGCCCTGAAGCTCTATCAACTGCCCATTTAAAAGATGATTTGTAACCTGTTAATTAACCATTGTGCTCCACTGGTCCTGGGCGGCTGGCTCCCAGCTCTAATGTACTAATCAGCCTGAAATACTGCCAGAGCACGGAGCCATGGCTTTTTAGGGCTAAAAAGGAAGGACTGTCTCCAGACCTGAGGCAGGTTTAGGGGCAGCCAGGCAGACATTGGTCCCAGATGTGGCACCTCCAAGCCAGCAGCAGCACTGGAGGCCGTGAAGCTGCACCAGTAGAGCAACGGGCTCTGCAAGGAGACAGGGTAATTTGGTCCCTTCAGCCCTCTGGGCTAACAGAGAGTGAAAGAGTCTTTCTACTTATGGCACCGGGGCTGTCTCGGAAAAGGAGATCATGAGAACAGCTTTTTTTCCCTTGCATTTCCTCTTTGGCAGCTCCTGCCCCAGCTGTGCTGCAGCCTGGGACTGACCGCATGGGGTTAGCCAGAAGCACCACGGGCAGCAAGAATGGAAGTATTTATCTTCTTTGTTTTATTTTTCTTTATTGAATTTCATGATTAATAACGAGGACACCCATCAAATACTTTAATGGGATAAATCTGACAAGTGCACAGAGGAAGAAGCAAATTCGACAGTGGCCAGGCTACTGAAGGGGGAGTGATGGATGTGATCCTTTCTCCTAGGCCTGTAAGGAAACCCCAAAAGAGGAGGGAACCAGTTGGGGCATGAGGTAAAAAGGCCCAAAGGATGAACCGTGGTGTGCTTAATGAGAGACTGAAAGTTAATCTTTGAAACAGGGGCCCCTGCTCAGGTCCTAACACACAGCTGCCCGGCTGACAACACTGACACCCCAGCAGGCTCTCCAGTAGCTGATCAATTTGGGGGTGAAAATGAAGTTTCTCTTTTGGATTTACAACGGATTAAAAGATAGAAAAGAAAAAGCGGCAAGAAAATGGCAGTTTCCATGGCAGAAGATTAGCAGGAGTGTGCCATTGGAACGAACATGTGCTTCTCAACATGCTCATAAATGGTCTGGAAAAGGAGCTGAAGAGAGGGATGACAGTTTGCTGATGATACTAAATCATCCAGGGCAAAGAATGTAATTTGCCCGGAAAGAGCTGCGAAAGATCTCTTGACATTGAATGCCTGCATCATAAAATTACAGCTGAAATTCAATATCAGTAATACAAAATAACTCACACTGAGAAAAATGCCCCTTCTTGTATACACACACACAGTAATGAGGCTTGAACTATGATTAACAGTCAGGAATGAAATTTTGGTGTTACTGTGACTAGTTCTCTGAAAATGTTAGCACAATTATTTAGGAAAAAAAAAAAGCAAAGAAAATGCAAAGTTTTTGGGAGAAGAATAGAGAATAAGCCAGAACATTGTTATGTCGCTGAGTACATCAAGGAGAGCCCGCAGCTGGAATACCATGTGCAGTTCTGGTCTGCTTGTACTGAAAGAATATGGTAAAAATAACAAAAGCACAAATGGGGACAATGAGAATGATCAGAAATACAGAAATGTCCTCAGCAGACATGTGTAACTAGGGGCAATCTCTTAAGTTATATGAGATGGCTGAAGGGAGATGTGGAACAGGTCGATAAAATCGTTTGTGCTTTGGGAGGTGACCAGGGAATGATCTATTCACTGCTTCCCCTGACGCAGGAACAGCAAATGGAGCTATCAGGGAACAAGGCTGAACCACACTGGGATTCTAAGATTCTATGATTCTGTGGCTTTAGCCAGTGCAACCTTAGGCCTGCCCTCATACACACTCTGATTCCAGATGCTTTGAGGCCAGTATGAGCAAAGCATTGCCAAAAACACATATATGGATGCTCAGCCTCAAATTTCATATCCCATAATGAAACCAGATTGGAGATGACCTTTTCCAGGACTGTCATACACTTAAAAGAGAGCACAGAATCTGAAGCCAAAATCCAGGCACTCCTCCTGCTGCTCTCTCCTAGCACAGCCCCAGCCTTGATGACCTCAGAGACACGTGTTTAAACACTCCCAGCAGAGAGCAGAAGGAAGACCCTTGCCCTGCACACCACAGAAGCATGTTTGACTGTGGATGTTACAGGCCCGGGTGCAGAGAGATTTCAGTTTCCTGACAGGCGTCTGTGTGAAAGCAAGGCTTTCTCAAGGACGCTGCAGGAAAACAATTCAGAAGTATTGTAAACTATGGTCCTGTTAGGAGACCAAAGAAGAAAACACATGAGGTAAGAGTTACTGGGTCCAACCAATCCCTCTGGGGGGTGGCTGATCAGTGAACCAATGACCTTATGTTAGTCCAGCGTGCTAAGGTATATAAGCACCTTTGTAAAGTACTAAAGTGTCGGTTTTATCATCTACATAAACCCCTTCGTGTCATTGGATATCTGCTCACTAGCGACATTTGACAACCTCAAGGGCTGGATCAGCACAGGCAGAGTCAGGTCATTCCCATTACATCCAGGAGTGTTGGTGATGTCTAGACTGAAACAGCAATGTCTGTCATGGGGACTTCTGGGGTTACCAGTGGCTCAACCAGGCAGCTCATTTGAGGTTTATGGCATTCAAAACACTGCTTGGTAGCCACGAGAAAAGAGCACCTGGGCTTTCGGAGCCTGGGTAAGCCCTGGGGAGGAGGAGAAGCTGAAGATGAGCGTGGGCAGCAGCAGCAGATCATTGGCACCGTCCCAGAGAGGGGGCTGCAGATGTCTCCCAGCATTCCTGGGTGTGCTTGGTAGCCACTCCAAGTGTTGTTTTCATACCTAGCCTTTGCTGACCCTGTTTGCTGCAAGCATTCTTCCTTATCTGTGAAAACTCCCGAAGAGGAAAATAGCACATGCCTCTCTGTGTGTAAAGAGGAAGGTATTTGCAAAGAAGTATTTGAAATATGTTTCAAAGATTAACACAGCTCAGCCAGCTCACTCAGTAGGTGCTGGCCAGGCACAGCAGGATGTGGGTTCAGAAGCAGATTTTGCCCAGCTCTGTTAAAGTCGTGCAGTGAGTCAGGAGGACGCTGCTCCTGTCCCAATCTGCTGTGTGGCTCCAACAAGAAGCTGGTAAGAGAGGAGGTGAGATTCATGCCCCATATCTGGCAGTGCTTTCATCAATCCTGCCAAAACAGCATCTGTTTGTGAACCCAGTGTGTTTAGGAGCCTTCTAGCTTTAGCTAGGATCACAGGGGAGGGAAAAGATTGTGGCTTTCTTCTTTTACAGGGATGGAAGGCAGAGATACAGAGATAAGCTGCACACTATTAACATATAGTCTCTCCCAACAGCCTGGGCGGGGCCCTCCTCATGCCAGCAGAAGTGGATGCCATGGATAGGTCCAGTCCTTAGCAATGCACTTACCTTCTCCTTGTTATCCATGGTGATGGCAATCTGCATCCTCCTTCCCCGCCGGAAAGCCACCAAGTGGTCCGTCTCCTCTTCGCTCAGGTCTGGCACTCGGCCTGGGCCAGGGAAGCTCTCGGTGCGTTTCTCGCTGACGATCCTCTTGCCCTGGAAGGGATGGGATGAGTTAAGGAGAGTGGCCCTCCCAAATGGCAAAGAATTTGGGCTGGCAGAACAGAAAATGAGCCCAACAGTCAGTTCCCTTGGTTTATAAAGCTGACACCCCACTTTAAGGGATCTGTGATATTACAGAGTTGTGTTTAGCTGAGCACAACATGGGCATGGTGGGATTTATCCTGCTTGGATGATCTACAGCATGAACACTGATGAATGGTTTTATTTTAAGCTTGTGTATGTGTCTTTGAAACAAATGTGAGATTGTCCCCTCCCCAAACAACATGTCCCAATAAAATGTAAGGCTACCTCGGAGCATAAGCCTAGAAGGTGGAAGAGGAGGGGTACTGTGGGGTTCTTTCTCTCCAACCTTGCCCACGTAGCAGTTACTCCCCTGAAGTGTATTAACACTCGATAATTCATCATTTCATAGTCATTGTGTGTTTGTATTTCTGGAATGATTTATTCAGCAGTGGAATACTTTAGTAAACTGACATATGAACTCCTTGAGCAAGGGCAGTTTACCCCTCTCAGATATTATTTCCAGCTGTCCATATCACTGTCATGACTTCACTGCATGGATTTACATCTGGTTCTTATTTTGTTAATGATCTTTGTTGCTGGCTGATGTCCTGCCAGTGTCCTCAGCCATCACTTCCACAAAATGAGCACATCTTTTGTACAAAAGACATACTTTTTCTCATTTAAAAGTATCATCTTTCAGGTCAATCATGTGTCTTTTTATTTTTGCCTTACAAGGAAATGAGACACTGAGTAAGTCATCTCCATTGTTATCTCTGATCTTTTTCTTTTCTCTTCGTCCATATGAAGTCTGCTCAACTTCACCAGGGATGAAAGAACCTCAGCAGCTTCCCTCTCTAAAGGATGGTGCATTTTACTCTGTTTTCCTCCTTTCCTCCTTTTGGACTTGCACACATACTAGAGTCTTGATTTCAAAGGCACTCAAAATCTCCACAGAAACTTCAGTGAAACTTGGGAACTCTTTGTTGCTACGAACTTGTTTTCAAAAACAAGTAGCACACCCAGACCTCTGATTTGTAGAGAAGACTTGCAATCAGGGACTTTGCCATGACGTGATACTAAGAAGCCTCACGTTAGCCTCATCTTCCCTCAGCTCTGCGACGGGTGCAGATGTTCATATGGAGGGAGCCTTGCTGTGCACAGCCTCCATCAGCATGACCTTTTCTACATCTTCTCAGTCACTGAGCTTCCTAGCACATGATAAATGTTTTAGGAGACACTGGAGTATTTCCAGCAGCAGAACCTCCGTCTCTTGTTTATTCATCTTTCACATCAGTGTGATTTTGCTGCCTCAGCAGGGATGGTTCTTGAGTCAGCCCAATGCAGGGGAGAGGAGTGGTCCCTGCTCTGCCTGTCCTGTCAGCCCCAGCTGTGCAGACACAGTGGGAACCTTGTTACACATTCCCTTGGGGATGTACAGCTCTGCTTTGGGGTTCAGTAATCCTAGGCTGTACTGCTGAGGTTAGAGCCTGAACTGGAGACTGGCCTGGCTCTGCCCTGCACAGAGCACTGGTACAAGGTGTTTGGCATTCTAGTTAATATATTTTTTTATTAAGAAAGTAAGCCCAGAGAAGGTAATAACAAGCTATTAATCCACAAATTGTGCATCCAGCATTAATTCATCTTACGTCAACAGCTGTTCCCTAGAGCTCTTCAGTGTTTAGGTGGTGACAGCCTGTCCTTTAGACACATAACAGGGTCACAGATACCTCTTGGCAGGGAAGTCTGGCACTGGGAGGATGTTTAAAGGTGACTTCATCACTTGCTGTCTGAGAAAGTCCCTCCTGAGACCCAACACAGAGAACCTTGTGCCCAAACACCTCAAGCACAACGGAAGCCTCAAAGAGCATCACTGGATTAGAAGGAAGTGACACCTTCCCTGGGCCCCTGGATGTTAAAAGGCACAGTGGGAAGGCTGGTGTGTTGGCAAAGTCTTTAGACCCTGCAT
The DNA here is from genome assembly GCA_013400975.1 of Atrichornis clamosus. NCBI lineage: Eukaryota > Metazoa > Chordata > Aves > Passeriformes > Menuridae > Atrichornis > Atrichornis clamosus. Next base: position 16,427 of record WBMZ01003463.1, on the reverse strand, counting down.
TTATTGAGCAGATGGCGAAGACTCAGAGGAAATACAGGAAACAGGTATTTAACAGACCTATGATAGCTAGACACATCCAGGCTGGGTGACCACCCGATTTTTTCTCCCTCCCTTTCCCCCTTCCTCCTTCCTCCCTTCTCTTCTTCCCTTTCTCCCTCCCTCCCCACTTCACTTCTGGCTAAGCTGCCTCGCCTGAAGGCACATTCCATACAACGTGCTGACATGTGTCTTCTTTCTGTAGTTTCCTATTTTAACAGTATCTCCTAGACTGCTTGTCCCACACTGGGAAATCCTGGTCCTCGGTGCCCCAGCTCCCAAAGTGAGAGGTGTCATATGAGGAGGGTGCCTGTGCAGAGCCAACAGGGACAGAGAGCAGGGTCACAGCCGCAGTGCCTGGCAAGGCCTCCTCCTCCATCCACAGGGCTTGTCCTGTGTCATTCCCTGCTGACAGAGATTTGGGACTCTGGCACAAGCTCTTTAGCTTAGTCAGACAGAACTACACTGCTTCCCTTACAGACACACCGTAAGGTGAGACGTGCCCATCTCATGTCTGAGGCATGCCCCAAATTGCACAGGCAGTGTTAAAAATACTCATCCAAGGAATGCCAGGAAAAAGAACATGGGAACAAAGGAAAACCCTGGACTTCTGTCCAGTTTGTGCAATTTTCCAGCTGGCTTTCCTTTGGGGCGTCTTGCTTGACAATAATTTGGGCTACTGAGGATTGGATGTGAGTGATTTTCTGCACAGCCCAGCAGCTCTGGTGCTGGGACCTTGCAGTACTCACAGGAAGGATGGTGGTGGCACATTTAGTCACAACAGTGTCACCAAGCAAATCTCTTTTTCCAGGCACAGCAACACAGTTTAACATCAGAGTGGCCCAGGAGGGCACTGAGCTGACTGATTCCTTAAAAAGTGAACTGGCTACACCTGGCTGGCTGGAGGGAGCTGCTGAGGGGGTTAGCAAGGCCTGAGGGCTGATTTCTGGGAATCAGATACAGAGAGGGAAGCATATGGCAACTCTGGGGTTGTGCTGAAGAACTGAGAAATTAAAGGAACAGTAAGGGAACTATTCCCTTTGTATTTGACATGCTGGGCAGAAAGCTCAAGCGAGAGGCAGAACAGAAGCCCCTTTGTAAGTCAAGAGGCCACAGTGTAAGAGGAATCCTCTTCCCTACTCACCTTTGCTTTGTTGTCCATGGTAACAGCCAGCTGCATCCTCTTCCCCATCCTGAATGTGAACATATGATCTGCTTCCTCCTCCTCCTCCTCTTCCTCACTGCCAATGCCGAACCCAGGGCTTGTAGGACAGGGGCTTCCCCATTTCTCACTCACCACCCTTTTGTCCTGGAAAATGAACCACTTCCATTAGCAAATCCAGGCCCATGACTCAGAGGCATGATTCCCTTCCCCAATCACACCTGCACACAAGCGGGGAGGTGGTTACAAAAGACAGACCTTGCCCCCAGGAAGTTCTCTGTGCCCGGCACAGTGCCGTGACATTCCTGGGGAACAAGGGGCTCGTTGTCTGCTCAGCAGCAAAACCCACAAATACAGCAGGGCTGAAAAATCCTTTGCACTTACAAATCTGACATTTCAGACTAAAATGCCAGAGTTATGGGAAAGAAATGTCATCCTCATCTCTTTCTGGAGTATTCTGAGTTAGCTTGGGAAAGCCTAAGTCCTGCTGGAGGTGGCCTTGGAAGCCAAGTGGATGGCTGAGGGTGGTGCTCACCATCGAGAGGGCTGGGCTATCTTGTCCATAGTGTTCAGTCTGGGTAATTGCATCTTTCAGGTCCTGTATGAGAGAAAAATGTGTGCAGCAGCGCACCCCGAGAGAGGCGAGGGCCGTGGCCGGGGCAGGAAGGGAGCAATGCACTGGCCTGCATCCAACAACCCCGGAGTGCTGAAAGGAGGGTGGGCTGGCTCAGCGAGCTCCACAGGAGCTCTGGCAGAGGAGTTCACCAAGGGGTTAAGGCAGGACTGGCTTCCCAAGCCCCACGCTGCCAGGATGGGTGGACAGGGCTTGTCAGATTTGGTCCAGTTAGGAAGGAAGCCTGGGACTTGCTGCCTGTGGCCCAGGGCCACTTGCTTTGCTCACTCCCAAAGCCTAGGAAGCCCATGATTTTTCCCAGACTATGGCATTCTCAGACACACTGATGCCTCCAGTGACACACACACGCTTGACACCCTCCGACTACGTATTTGAGTGATGCTGACACTTGGGACCTGTCCAGGCCGAGTGTGCCTGTTCACATCCAATCATCTGCGTGTTAACTCTGTGTGCATGGGTACAGGTGCCTGGGCATGGCTGGAAATGCATGTGCAGCACCTAAAGTTACTCTGAGCACACACACCTCTGCAGAGTTTAACCACCCTTTTCAGGGCTTAAAAGCTATGTCCTCTGCCTCAAAGAACTTTGCTGTGGATGCTCTCTCTCAGAAATGTCCCTTTGCTGCAGCAGGACTGGAGTGAGAGCTGGCCCATGGTGTAGGAGAAGCACCACTTACGTTGTGAGCTTTGGTGATGGTAATAGTGAGTCCATCCTGCTTGGGTTTCCTGGAGGTAACAGCCATTCCCTCCTGTTCCGCTCGCTTTTTGTCCTCTTCTATTTCCTGGAACATGGATATTACCTTATCATCAGGCTATATCTGGATGTTGTTCATTTTCCTGTTTAGGAGTTCTGCTAAATGGACCCACCTCCACTTCTAAGAGGGAGTGGACCAACTTGTGTCCCAGTTGTGGGATGCAGCCAGAGGAAGGTGGCAGTGGGAGAGGAGATGCTGCAGCAGTGAGGCAAGTGTCAGTGTCTGGTCTCCAAAGCAACTCAAGAGCCACAGTTAAAGGCTTAGGTAAAGGCAGAACTCTGCCCACTTGCTCCGAGTGTTTCCAATATAAACATGGTATAACATAGTCATTCTCACAATACTGACAATCTTCTTTATACGGTGAGCTGAGGACCCCAAATCAAAGCTGGGCAAGGTAAGGACCTGTGGACTCACCTGGTACCTTCGTATTAGTGCTTCGTTCTTTTTCCGCAAAGCCAAGATTTTCTTATCGAGTTCAACATCTTTCTGCTCTTTCTTTCTTAACACAGCATCATCCACAGCAGCATCCTGGAAACAGAAGGAGCAAAGCTCTCCTTAGTCATTACACCAACAGGATGAAACCTGCTGTTTCTGTCTGGACAGGGTGGGAAGTGGAAGTCTTTCCCCATCACTTCTCCCTGACTTTTTCCTGACAGAACTGACCTTTTCTTTTCTTACAATTTTTGTTCAGCAATGAGGTAGTTTGAGCAAAACACTGCTGTCCCTCTTGGACAGCTGTCAGTGGGCTCCACGGTTAACACCCTGCTTAGCTGCATGCAGTACATGACCCTCACCTTTGGGTGTTCACGGGCACGGATGAGGTGTGCTGGGCATCAGACAACAGTGAGGGAGAGGCAGGAGAACCTGTTCATGGCACAGACCTCAGCTCCTGCACCAGCCCATCTTCACCGGCATCCCCCGTGAGGGGTATCTGATCTAACAGCCCCTGCCAAGTGCCGCTCCACCAGGACACGGGGACACAGGCACACGTCTGTGTCCAGGTGGGGCAACAGGAACATTTAAACTGCCTCCACACATTCTCCTGCTGGACAATGGGATTTTGTCAAGATCTGTGGGAAAACAAATGGCTTTTCCATTGCCATCCATCATCAGGTATGCGAGAGGTGAGCAGATTGCCTATGTGGGTGGACACACTTCCATGGGCATTTTGCAAGGCTGATTAAAGCTGAATTCAGTGTTTACCTCAACAGAAGCTGTTCTGGGAGCATTAAATTGGCGGGTTTGCTGTTTACCGAGCACTGGGGTGTTGGCTGCTGAGGGTGGAATCAAAGTGGTGCATGCCCTCAAACACAGCCCTTTCATCTTCAGATTCTTTTGAAGGAGGACTGGCAGAGCTGCCGGCTCAGGAAGAATTTTAAAATTCCTGCAGAGATTGTATTTGTGCTCTTCTCTTTTCAAAGCAAAAAATGAAAAAGGCCTCTTAGGCTGTTCTCCCTCTCTCCATTTGTCAGCATTTTGTCTACATGGCTGGTGCTGGGGGAGGGGGGTCTTTCCATTTCCAGCTGGAAACAAGTCACTGGAAGGAAAGTTTGATGGTGTTCAGCACTTCTCCTCCCCTTTATTAACAAAGCCATTAAGATGTTTCTTTCTGCACAACCGGTTTCAGCGAATGCTGGGAGCTGTGGACCACAGGTGGTCGCCCGCCCGCACGGCTGGGGCCCCGCGGCCGAAGCGCTGAGCGGTCTGTGGAGCCCACGCTCAGCTCCCAGGGGCTCACCCATTGTACACTTCAGCCCAGTCAGCGTTTGCTCGTCAGCTGCAGCCCCGAGCCAGCCGATAACGGGGCCGCGCCCTCTCCTCCGCTTCTGGAATGAACCCGCCGCCCCGGCCCAGGCTGAAGCTGATGCTCAGGATGGAAAGTGGCTCCACCGTGCCCTCCCCAGAGCAAAGCTCTTCCGGGGAGCCAAGGTGCCCGTATGTCACCGTGACAGAGAGTTACAAATGGCTTTGGCAGAACAAACGTGCAATGGCTTTGAATCAGCAAGCAGCTGAACCCAGAGCCTCCCCAGCGCCAGGGCAGAGCAATGGAACGAGAGGCTGCTTTCTATTGTAAATAAAAATGTCACAAAAGGAGAAAATGGAAAGCTAGCGGCTCCAGGCTTCAGTTAAATTACGACATCCCGTTGTGTCACAGCCCCTCTCCTAAGTGGCACACACACTGGCTACGCAGCTCCTTAGGGGCTGGAGGGACACCTCGCTCCAGACTGTCTCTGCGTGCAGTGTTTTCCCACACACTTTTACGATCACCTGCTTCTACAGCGAGACCTCGGATGCAGTAGGGTTGGGAAAGTGTGAAAGGCAGGAGGTGGGGGGAGGGAAAGGGGACAGGAGCAGGGCCCGTACTAAGGCTCTTCTGCGTAAGCAAATGTATCCGCTCTTTTTAAGAAATATCCTCTTCCTTGACAGCTGCAGCTGAAACCCTCACCAACACAGGCACCATCCAGCACTGCCTGCGTTCCTGTTACCTCCCTCCCAGGAGGCACATTGTCCTGAGCCAGCCACCGCAACCTGCCGTGGCAATGGATGCAAACCCCGGCACCCAGAATGCGCCCCTCCCCAGCACCCCTCCCCACGGTGCGGTACAGCGTGTTTGCTCCCCGTGCCTGCTGGCAGCCAGGCAAGGCAAGAAAACAACAAAGCGACAAACCACAGAAAGGCCACCCTGAAGCAAGCGAGTGTGAGTCCTTGCGTGGCCTTTTGGGGTAAGGGACCCCAGCGCCCGTGCCCCTCCCAGGCCCCGCGCAGGCAGCACTCACAGCTCGGTGCATGTTGGACATCGGCGGCGGAGCCCAGCAGATTCCAGAGCAGAGCTAAAAGAGGAGAGCCATCAGACGGCCTTTCTCAGCACTGGTTGCACAGCATACAAGATCATGTTTTGATTACAAAAGCCTCGTCTGGGCTCCCAGCCAAGAGCACTGGCTGCCTAATATACCAAGCACAGACAGGGTTTGGAGTGCCTGTGTCCTCCTCTCCAATCTCACTCTCTTTTTAAAAGAAACACTCCCCCTTTTCCCCCTCCTGACTCCTTTTAACTTCCTGATGCCACAAGCCCTCGTTCAAAGTGGGAAAAGCCGGGCAAACAATGATGGATGGATCAGGCAAACAGCTTGGCTTCGCTGTGTGGCCATTCACAGGGTCGTGTTGTTTGTTATGCATGGCTGGCTACATGCCTGGCGGGGCGGGAAATATCTGGGGTCCTGGATGTCTTGTGAGTGCGAGTATGTGCACAAGCCTTCATGGGAAAACATGGGGCAGATTTGCCCTTTTCTGTTTAATTTCAGTATTCTCCAGGAATTACTTCCCTGCTGTTAAAATGGGCCTTTTTTTCAGAAAGGAGCAGAAGAGTGCTGTGGAGTGGGCATCACCAGCCAGCAGCAGGACTAGCAGGAAGCATATAGCCAAAGGAGAGGGAAGTAAGTCCCTGTCTGGAAGCTGCCAAAACAACCCTCAGAAGAGTCACAAGGAGCAGGGGGGCTTTGTGGGAACAGCGTTCAGCTGTTGGGTTGCCACATGAACCCTTACCTCACCACAGAATATCCTGAATTGGAAGGGACCCACAGGATAATCGAGTCCAACTCCTGGCCCTGCACAGGACACCCCAACAATCCCGCCCTGTGCCTGAGAGCATTGTCCAAACCCTCCTTGAGCTCTGGCAGCCTTGGGGCCAGGACTATTCCCTGGGGAGCCTGGTCAGTGCCTGACCACCCTCTGGGAGGAGAACCTTTTCCTAACATCCAGCCTAAACCTCCCCTGACACAGCTCCAGCCATTCCCTGGGATCCTGTCACTGGTCACAGAGAGCAGATTGGAGCTGCCCTTATGCTGCCCCTTGTGAGGAAGATGCAGACCCTGATGAGTCTCCCCTCAGTCTCCTCCAGGCTGAACAAATCTCTGCCACATGTCCTGGCCGTGTGCTACATCCTTCCTCAACACAGACTGGCTGCCCTCTCCCTCTATCCCGAGAAATCCAGATCGAGTGCGAGGCAAACAAGAGATGGAAGCACACCAAGGAATGTTTTGTTGCCCAAGGACTGACACACACCCCAACTTTAATGTGGGCCCTGCTATGTTCATATGTTAAAAAACCTGAGCAGGCCCACTGCAAGTACCTGTCCCCTCTAAGACCTTTGAGCAGGTCAACTGCTCACAAAATCCAAGAAGTTTTACCTGAAACCCAGAGTGGTTCAAGGGAAAGCTGCCAAAGACTTTGCAGAACTCACAATCTGATCCCTGCTCTGTGCATGACTTGGGCTGTTGGACATCAGGGTTAAGGGACTAAGGAGCTGGAAGCACAGCTTAGAAAAGCATTTGGAGGGACAAACTGACTCATATTAATTAGTAGATACTCAATGATTAAAGGAAATTGAAACCATTTCCAAGGCAGTGCTTCTGGATTCAGGTTTGATAAAGGAAATGAAGACTGTGCTGTGGCATAGAAAATTGGAAAAAAGACAGAACAGCTTTGCTGGAACCCAAGCACTTGTCAAGAAGTTTGTGGTGGGCATGGCTGTGTAGGAGGTGCAGGGTCATGTGAGGCTTTTCCTTGCCCTGGGAATACAGGGAAACTGTGAAATGGTGCTTGCTGGCTTGGTTTTCCAAGCTGGCATAGTCTCTTGTAAGGGTGGAGAGATATCCCATTTTTAGCTGGGCTCGTGGCCACAGGGGCAAGGTCAGCCCTGGGAGATGCTACTGGCTTGAGTTAGGGAGTCAGTGTTCATGAAAATACTAGGTCCAGCACTGGTGCATTATCCTGTTCGTGTGGTGGTCATGCTCCTGGCCTCAAGGAGTGTGAACACACTGCTAATGCCTGGATTCAGGTTAAAAGAGAGACGATTATCCCAAACTCCAAGGCCAGGTTCTGTATGCAGTGCAGGGTGAACACCACATGCAGTCCGTTGTGCTGCCCATGGATCCCAGTGGCTGAGGGCCCATGTCATGCTCAAATTGTCAAGGCCTCAGCCAAGTGCTAACAAGGAGTTTCTCCATACCTCTCCAGACCTCACAGACATGACATCCTATGTCCCTGCCATTACTGGCAGTGTGGCCAAGCTCTTCCAGCAATGAGCAGTGCCGTGAGCAGGGATGAAGATCCGTAAAATACCTTTGCCTTTGCTGATGTCCCTGCAGAACTGCATTTCCCTCCAGGGCAGTGTCGGCTGCTCCTGACCTCAATACAAAGAGCTGACAGGTCTCAGCTGTCCTTTACCATGTCTGAGTGGCACAAATGACAAGCACCTGCTTCTGCATCATCATCTGAGATCCCTCAGTGAACACCACAGACACAGAAACCCAGGGGCAAAAGGGCCCAGCCAAGGGAGCAGCAGCTGCAGCTGCAGCAGTGGGGCAAAACAGGCTGGTTTGGGGACCTGCTTATGCCCTTGGGAATGTCACAGGAGAAAGCAGAACCCTATAAATGTGCTGAGATTTATGGAGTTATGAATATGCATGTACATTTGATTATTCCTAGCTGGGAAGGGCTGCAGTAACACCACGCTGTCCCCAGCTTGGGGGCTTGTAAAAAGCTGTCAAAACCCCTGATTTTCTCTGAAGCACAGTGTCAATCCCAAATTTGGCACTGCCTTCCCGTGAGATCTGCACCTACATCGGGATACAAGCAATCCTCCTGGGCCATCATCCTGGCACCAGGGAGCACAGATGCCCAGAGGTCTGCATTTGGGAAGCAGAGGACTTGGAGATGGTCCACAGTCTCCTGCTGTAGTGATCAGGGTATGCTGGATGCATTACGTTTTGGGAGTCCTGCAGGACTTCAGGACACACCGAATCCTGTTCACACGAACACCCCCACCTAAGTGGCTGGAGCACACCAATCCTGCTCTCTCAGGGTGTTGGTGGCAGTGATTTCCCGCATGCAGCAGCTTGACAGAGTACTTCAGACAGTGAGTGCATCCTGCATCCATGTGCAACAGGCAGGACATCTGGAGAAACCAGCCTCATTACCGACTCAGCAATTTGTATAGCACCCCTAGAATTAATCCCTTTATTCTTTAAAATCCCAGAAGACCTTTCACAGGTGGGATAGCCTGATTCTCAGCTCTGTTGTGCTCTGGCTGATGCTATCTCTGAAGCTGCTGAGCACAGAAGCCATGGGGTGTACCCAGGTTGGCTCTGTGGTTTCTGCTTCAAGGATGTGTCAGCTCTTGCTAACCTGCAGCAGCCCCTGAAGAAGTGGACAGCAGCTTTCTTCAGGAGAGCCTGGAGTTTGGAGGAATCAAGAGGATGTGAAGGGGTTTTTGCTGCACTGCCTCGCTCTGGCTGCGCTGCACAGGGGCTCAGCTGCCTATCCTTAAGCACAGCCTCCAGCTGCCTACGTGGAGCCCTTGCTCTCCACTCGGGGCAAAGTTTACCAGAGATTCCTGGGCAAAGGAAGGAAATCAGAGCAATGACCTCTCCATTTTGTGCTTGTGACAGTGAAATAGTCCCTTTCTCTAATTGTACGCTGCAAGGCCTTTCAGTTTCAACACAAAGAACCACCCCTGACAGGAGTCTGCCATCTCCCTGCTCCAGGACAGCACTCAGAAGCTGGCACAAAGTTTTGCCCCGTATTTTAACAGTAAGACTTGTTTCTTCTCTGTCTCTCTGCCTTACACAAAGGCTGAAGAAAAGAATCTGATTCTTCAAAAAACCCAAACCTGCCTGTCCCGAGAGGCATTCCTGGCAACCCTTCATCAGCCCTTCCACCAGCAGGAACCGCTTTGGCTTGGAACCCTCCCTCCTTTTCCTTTTGCACTCCGTGAAACGACTCCAGACCCACTGTCTTGGAGTGATTTATGACGATAGTCTATTCCATGATCCTCTGCTTTCTGCCCAAAAACGTTCCCCGTATCTTTAAGACTCGGGACCGGATGTGTCTGGGTTCGGTGGGGTGAGCTTGGGCTTTTTGCGCGGGCGTTTTTGAAGCCAGGCTGCCCAGCTTTTTCACGTCTCGGTGCAGCGTGGCTTTTGGTTGGCTGGCTTGTGGTTTTTTTGGTCCAGGCAAAAAGGTCTTCCTTCCCCTGCCTTGGAGAAGCTACAGGAGCGATCTTTGGCTGCTTTGAGGCGAACTGAGCAGCTGCTGGTCCGAGGCCGGAGACATCGCACTGGCAGGAGCAGGGGCCGCCCCACTCCAGCCCCAAGCCTCTGCCAGCCGAGCCGGGGAGAAAACATCGAGAGGCTCCAAGCCCAGCTGCTTCGCCTGTTGTGCCTTTGCGCTGAGCTCTGTCATGGGGAAGAGATGGACGCCTGGCGGGCCACCGGGCCTTTGCCTGCTTCGTGACACTGCGGTATTGCAAGAGGGAGGGCCGGCGCCATCTTTACCGTATGTCGAGAAGGGGTATTCCCCGGCATGTCTGGGTCTTTGTTCCTCTGGGGGGGGGGAAGTTCTGACAGTTTACTAGTTAGCAGTTACTACCCTTTTTTTCCCCCTTGCCTTGTGGGCATTCTGTTCGTTCCTAAGCCGTGGGGGTTTTTTTCACTTTTCTCCGTTAGTTTTAATTTCCTATTGGTGGAGGGGGATTGCTAGAACCCTTTAGAGGGGAGGACTATATCCAGAGTCCTAAATTGTCTCTAAAACTGAGACATCCACTCAGTCCCATGCTGCCACTTTTCCCAAGTGCACTTCACCCAGCCATATCCTGGCTCCTCTCCATTTTCTGCATGACCGCTATTGAGTCAACAGATGGCACTCGGGAACTGCTGGGAGGAGCTGGGAGCCAGCTGCCAAAAGCCACTGAAGGAGCTGAAGTCTGACTGTTTTGGGAGGCTGCTTTTATATCGTGTGTTGGGACTGCAGGTAAGCCACACGGCCGAGTGTCAGAGACGCTCCAGCACGCGTCTGTGTGCCCGAGGCTCCTGAGCTGAACTAGCAATCCCTCTCCAGGCCTTGGATAGAGGGAGGGATGGGAACACACTGTGCATCAAAGAAGAGTTCCTGGCGGCCTGGAGGCATCTTTGCTATCAAATACAGAGCAAACTTCTCCACAATAAGCCAGTATCTCTTGCCTCTCTTGCCTCCCCTCACTCTGGTCCTTCAACCAGCTGCACTGCAGGATGAAAAGTGGTTAGAGGTGTTTCCTTCAGCCAGGAGAAAGGTCCACATATTCCCTAGACTTGGAGGAGGGACCAGACAGGAACCTTAAACGGGCTTTAGCTGGGGAAACTCATGGGGATCAAAGGACTGCAGAGACACTCATTTTTAAGTGGATCAATATACAATTAAAATGAAAACTACCAAAGACAGTTAAAGGATAGCTTGGCAGCTTGGTCCTGCTTAAAAGCAGTGAGGATCATAGATACCTGTTGGTATTTCCCAGAGGAATACCAATCATGACACAGCACAGAAACATCTCGGGATGTGCAGAGCAGCCCTCTTCCCGTTGTGAGCATGTCTGTCTCCTCTTTTCCCCCTCCCTTTGCATCACCCCAGCCTGCAGAATCCTGCCTCAAGCCCTGTGGTGGAGATTTGTGCGCACGCATGTTTAATGCCACCTTGAATAACTCATGATCTCGTCAGGTGTCTGAACATTTTCAGCTCCTGAAAATTTGTCATTCCAGTGTAAGGCCTCTGAAGTGGTCATAGGCTGAGCACATGAAAAATGAACTTAGTTTTTCCCACTTACAGACGTGCACAGCAAGGCCGAATACAGGTTTGCTGACCTTGTTTGCTACCCAGCCTTCAGATGTAGGACACAGGACTCAGCCTTGGAAGGGTGCGAGGCTGTGGAAAGTGGCCGGGACAGCCAGTCAGGCAGGTTTTTTCATCTTTTATGGTAATGCAGTCCTTGGGGAAAGCATGAAATGCTGCAGACAGTAACTTGTTTGCCCTGTCATCAGCAGGGGCACAGGGAGGTTCCCCATACATGCCCATGGCTTCAGCCTGGATCTAGGAGGACGTGGACAGCCCAGTGGCCTGTAACTTGTAGCTCATAAGCTGCAAATGAGCATGCCAGGAGCCAACTTGCTCTTGACATGGTCATGTGCCCTTTGTGAACTTCAAAAAGTCAAAATTATTCCACATACAGCTGCTTTGGGGCTACACGAGTGGTAGTGATCTACTTTGAGTCTGATGCAAGAAGAAAGAAGTGGCAAATTTGGTGCCTCTCATCCCAGTCAAACTCCATTAAAGCCTAACAAACCATCTCATTTCCCTTTGCCAGCAGAACTCAAAAGCAAGCTCCAGAGACCAACCTTGGCTCCAGGGTCTGAACTGGACTGAAGACTCTCCATGGGCTCCAGCGGCGCCACTTCACACGGATGCTGCATGGATTCGGACTGTGCTCAGCAGGAAGAGTGGCTTTTCTTGTTCCAGAGTGTCAAGGTGTGGAGCTGATTTGGAGGACAAATCAGGAAGGGCAGGAAGGGCCAGCCTGCACAAGGCTCAGAGGTGCCAGGGAAGGGAGGAGATGAAAAGGGGAGTCAAGGTGGCAATTAAATATTAAAGGACCAGTTCAACAATAATTAGTGCTTGGGTGGAAGGAAGGGGTGGAGGTGCAGGAAGCACTTGCAGACACTTGCTGGGCTGTGCCTGGTTGCTGAGTGCTTCATTCAAGTGGCAGAAAATACCTGAAAGTGTAAATAATCCCTGCTCCAGCAGGATGGAAATCATGATTCAAGAGGGTTATACCTTTCTCTGGGCATCCATTTTGGGTCCCTGAGTGAGTTTCTGAGCCAGGTGATTCTCCCTTGGGAATGTGGATATTTTGTTGGCGCTTCTGACTTGACCTCTGCAGCAGGGTCGAGTGTGTTGTTCAGGGCTGGGGACACACTGCAGTACAAACACCTGGGATTAGAGTGGACTGCAATGCAGGATTTAGAATTAGGTTTGTGAAAAGGAAAAATTCCATTTCCTTTCTCCCTGGAATACTTTATTCCCTTCCATACCTTCAGAAGTAATTGTTTAAAACACCATACCCTTGCCCTGTTGTTATTTAAATCTTTTGTTGAGAAAGGTTTGGAACAAACATTTAAAGATGCCTTTTTCTTGAAGCACCAGCTGAAATACTTGGAGTATTTCTGAAGCTCAGTTACTAACCAGAAAAACCCAGAAACATTTCAGCAATTTGAGAGGTGGAACCTTTCCACTCCACTAATATATCTGCATCTGAGCTAAAAGAACTGGTTTTTATCCCCGCAAGGCTCTGACCCTCCCAAAGTGGGCCATTTCAGCCAATTTCCTCTCCAAAATGTCAGCTGGGCTATCTCTGGATGACACTGACTCACAGGCACTGGTGCCATTGGGATCTTGTTGAGGTTGTGAAGGTATTGTAACAGGCACAGTTAGTCAAGGTGTGTCACATACCCCAGTGTCTTCTCTGGCCTTTCCCAGGCTGAGAATTTATGTCCCAAATTCTCATAGGAAGAATATTTATGTGCAAGGGATGAATTAGCCTGGGATATCACAGGATGCTCAGAGGGAATTGTCTCACTGTCACACTGGGAAATGGTGTGAACATATGGGCAGCTTCAGAGCAAATTTGGCTGTGCTCCCAGCACACAGCACTGTGGAAAATGGGACAATATAGCTACGGTGAGACTTTCCCTGCCAAGACAAAGCTGAATTGGGTCTCCATGGGTCTTCTGCCCCTTCAAACACACAGCAAACTCAGCACATCTCTTAGTTGCTTCAGTTTGCAACGTGCTGGTGCCCAGAAACCCAACTGCCATATGCCTGCAACCTTCTCAGCCCCGGTATTGGGTCAAGAGCTACTCACAGGTTTCCAGCACTGCAGGAGCCTCACAGAGCCCTGAAAGGAGAGAAGGGCCCTGCGTGAACCTCTCTGGGCTGTGCTGCATGTGGGCCATGCTTCAGCACACACCCTGAGCAGAAATAATGAGTGGTCACAAATGGCATTGAATAAATAAGCACTAAATCTTATTTTTTCAATAGTTATATTCCTAAAAACTCACAACTTTGTTGCATTTATGAACCAGAAAAAGGCCATCGTGGACCAGGCACAAGGAAGAAAAAGTGGGCTCTGTGGAATGCAAGCATCTGCAGACACATGTCCTTCTGTGCACAATGACATCGCTGTGCCATGCTGCTGGGACAGCAAGTCAGCAGCAAATCAGACTGGCTATGTAGGGGAGACCCAGCATCCATCTGGGCCTCTCTTCAGGCACCCAGCACCAACAGCTTTGATGCAAGATGTAAATGGCTGTTCAGATAAACAGCTCTAACTCAGGTGTTGGCATTCAAACCGTGATTAAAGAACTTTAAATTAACCCCTCCTGAAGTTGCAGAAGGTGGGCAGTTACATTCACCTGTAAAATAAGCTCTGCACAGGAAGGTGACTGGGGCTCAGTTGGCTAATGCATCACTGGCCCTGCCATAGAGCTGTTTTCTGGCTAAGGAAGCAATTTCAGTGGCCGAGACAATGGGAGGTTTATGCAGCATGGGCAGCCAGGACTGCTGCTGTACCCATGGAAATCTTCCAGCGCAGGACGTGTCTGGCACGCTGGCACCGGCTTCCAGCAGCAGAAATACCCTGGCTATTTCATTGCTCCAGTGAGCAGCAACAGGCCAGGGCTCATAAGCTGGCTTCAGATCCACAAGCCATTGCACATTGCCTGGAAACCAGCAGTCTGCTGCAATCCAAGGGAGCTGCACAGTGATCCCCAGCCTTGCTTTGGCCACGGTGACTTCAAGGGCTTGGGTGTCCACGAAACTTGTGACATGGGTGGTTTTGCACTGTCCAAAACATCATGGTGGTGTCACCACTGCAAGCTGTCAGCTTGGAGCCTACTTTCCCTGAGATGCAGGGTAGCATTGCCTGCAGAGAGACAGGGATGGATCCCCATCCAAAGAGACTGATCTGGGCCACTTGTCCCCCATCCTGCTGACTCACCCACTGCGGTTTGCCAGGTACTGTGAAAGAAAGCATTCCTCTGGATGAAGGATAGTCTCATCTTGATGCAATTGTCTTGTGGGCAGCATTTATGTTCCTAAAAACGTTTGGGAGCCCCGTTTGCTTGTTTCTTGCTCACCCTTGTTTTTTATTTCTGTAAGGGGAGGAAATCTTGGGATCAGCACATGCCTCCCCTAGAATGACACTGAGATCTGCCCCACCAGTCTCAAACTGGCCAAGGACAGAGATGTCACAGAGTGGCAATATTCCAAAAGGCAACAGGTACTGGGGACAGCGACAGTTTCTGGCTGATGGGAGAGGCAGCTCCTCTGCTGCACTGCAGGGGCAAGAGCCAAGCAGGTTTTGAAGTAAGGGACTCCTGGATTCCCAGAGTTCAGCCACCACAGCCACTCCCTCCCAGCCCTGCCATGCAGCAGCAGCTCCGCTGCCTGCCTCGGGCAGTGCTCTGCAGCCAGCTGGGAGCACAAGCCCTGCTGTAGCCCCTGGCTAAGGGCAATTACAAATAATTAATCCGTGTGTTGCATACCTTGCAGCAGTACAGAGGAAACCTGCCAAGCTGTGGGAGGGAGGAAGCATGTTCACCCCCATTTCCCAGACAAGGAGTTCACACCTCGGGCTGAGCCAAACTAAAGCTGTAAGATGTGCCTGTCTGTCAGAAGTGGTGGGATGTTTGTAATCCAGCTGAGTCCCACCATCCTTGAAGCTCCCATGGCTCTATTATTATCATTACTGTTGCAAGAATTATTATTTAGCATCAGGAAGAATGAAAAGGAAATATCACCCATATTCTTGTCACCCCATTAATGCCAACCAATCTTTTCAGCAGATACCAGGTTTCAGTCTTTCCTGCTGGGCCACAACAATACAAGCTGCTCTGGAGCTGCTCCTCACAGTGAATCTGATCCTACCAGGCAAGTGACATTTCTGTGGCTAAGGCTCAGAACAGCGGACCCGTCCCTTGCAGCCCAGCTCAGCAGGGCCAGTGGCACTGCCGGCAGCCTGTCCTTGAAACTCCCTCCTGCTGGATTTGGAGAGACATCAGCCTTCGGTAGGAGAGAGTCACCCACCCTGGCATTAGGAAAAGCTTTTTGTTCTTTAAACTGCCTCAGGCATTTAAGTCATTAAGGCAGGAAGGACTTACTCTAAGCAGCTAGAGGATTAGTGGGAGTTACAGGATACTCCCCGCTCTAATACTCTCGCTTTTTGCTTCAGCTGTTCTGTATGTGTGAAGGAAAAATGATGCCACACTCATGAGAAAGAAGGTCACTGCCACTGTGAGTCTACAGACATGGCCACGAGGAAGGAGAAGGTCACAGCCATCCCCACAGCCACAAAATGGATGATGACAAGGGAGAGGAGACAGTCATAAGAAAGCCCCAGGCCCTTCCTACACAAGTTATGTCACGGTCATCGGCATGGGAGCAGCTACAGAAGGAGCAGCCACCTTCCACAAGCTCTGTGGCAAGCTATCCCCATGCAGAAGGGCACACATGTGGCTACCGCCCAGCTCAGTACAATGTCATGATATTGATAAAGACAGAAGGATCCTGCAAGGAGGTGGACGTGCCTGACTTCCCTGTGTTCTCCATGCTTTCAACTCACTTGTTTCAAACCTACCATCTATTCCAAAAAATCATTTGCTTATTTAATGCTGCTAAAACCCAACACTTCAAAACATTGCCCTGCACCTGCCACACACGGCCAGGAGCGTTTGTGGGAGCATTCCCAGCCCGGGCCAAGGAGGAGCACAACTGCGAGGATGAGGGACCTGTCAGCCAAAGGATGCCCGGTGCCACGAGCTCCTGTCCCGCACCCGCACGCTCAGCCCCATCCCCGACAGCCAGGCTGCCCCCGGAGCTCACAGCTTCCCCCGCAGCCCTCCCGGTGCCGGCGGCTGCGCCCCCGTGCCCGCCCCGCGTCGGGCCCGCCTCCGCGGCCGCGCAAGCGCTGCGCCGAGCCG
>WBMZ01003462.1:0-46106 GCA_013400975.1 Atrichornis clamosus | reverse complement strand
GGTTGCAACCACACCACAGGGAATACCATGTGACGGGTGAGATAAGTTTTGTTACAATTCNGCCTCCCTGCCTCACCAGCGCCCCCTGCAGCTCCAAGTGAGGTACTGCAGCCTCCCGCCTCACCTGACTCATCAGCACCCCCTGTCGAGTGTGGTTGCAACCACACCACAGGGAATACCATGTGACGGGTGAGATAAGTTTTGTTACAATTCGTATTGTTTGTTCTACTGTGTCATAGATATACCTTTAGTAAAGAACTGTTATTCCTTTTCCCACATTTGTGCTCAGAAAGCCTCGTAATTTCCAGAGGTACAGTAATTCAGGGGGGAAGGGGTAATTTCTCCCCTTCCAGGAAGGTTTCTACTTTCCTTGGCAGGTATCTGTCTTATTTTAAAAGACACTGCTGCATGCAAGCTACAGCTACTCCTGCCTAAGGACAACAGGGTCAACTTGTCACAAACCCTCAAAGACTCTTCCAGTGACTTTTTAAATACTTCCCACAAGTAACTTAAGTAGCTACATTCTCACTGGACAGAGGAAAGTACTCAAGAATCATCTTAAAAGCAAGCCAGGACACAAGAAATCTGCCTACCCAAATTGTCCCTACCTTTAGCTTTACATAGTCCTTCAGACCACAACCAGAAAACTCAAAGACAGCAGAGAACAAGAGTTCAAGGCTTTCATCTCCAGCAAGAGCAGAAAAAAACCAACCCAAACCCAAAATAAAACAGAAAAGAGGAATGTAGCACCATACATAACTTTATCAACTGACAAACAGACAGCACCTTATTATCTCCAGTGATTTAGGGGCCTGATTCATCAAAGCTTCTTGCCACCCGAGCAATGCCCAACCTAATGAGTCTGACAAATTACGAGTGTTTGCAATGTCTACATTTTCACAGCTGGCATGGTTCTTAAGAAGGGGCACTTCCAGGTGCAGTTTCCATCTACTCAAAAAGGAATTTACAGAAACACCTTAAAAGTGCAATCTCAAAGTATGTTTTTGATGGAGACATCAGGATATCCATGAGTCACAGCAAGACACTTCCAGGCAAGCAACTTCTCAATAAATGAACAGAGCTGCAGTGGCAAGAGAAAGTTTCATGATCACGAACAGTCACTAGTTCATAAGCTCTGTATTCATAGTACGTCAGAAATGAGAAAATGAAGAGGCAGGATGAAAATTAAGGAAGTTCACTTTTCTACTGCATCATCTATCTCTTTTTAATCTCAATAGCATTTTTAAAAGAATGGTTTTCTTATTGCCCTGCATTTAGTACATTAGAGGAAAACTTACCTGGAAAATTCCAACACATTAAGAATTTCAAAGGTTTTCTCTTTCCCCAGCTACAAAAGAAAGTGTGTATTACTATAAGCATAATCTGCATTATATTCTTACATGTGCAAACACACAAGCTGGTCAGATGTCTTTGCCACACATCCCAGTGTAAATAAATGTGGCAATGGCTCCCTCCGCTGGTTAAAGGAGGCAGAGCCCTATTTAATGAACTTAATTCAACATCCAGTATTGTGGCATCCTTTATTTACAATAGCTACACCATTGCAAGGAATTATTCTCTCATACTTTTTGAGTAAGCGTGCTCTGAAAGCTAAGCTGCATATTTAGTTCTTAACAGCCATTAACTAAAAGACAGTACAGGCTGTAAGCATTTTTCCAAGTTAAAATAAACATGCCCTCCAGGCTTAGTATTACAATAACCTTTGACTGACCTCCCTTAGTATTTCTTTTACTTGAATTCACAAGAATATTACTTATATTTTCTGTGGCCAAAAAAAAGTTAACTGAGGAGAAATTCCTGTTATCACCAACAACTCTGCTAGGGCTGAGCAGGCACAACCTGAAGGAGGAAAGATTTCAAAACATCTGCCATTCCTGTTGTATAATAAACAGAAGGAGCAGTAGGAGTTACCAGAGTCTCAAAACTCCACTGGTATTTGTAGCATGTGGTTAAAGAAAGTGCTGCAGTAAAATCTAACTGCATTACAGACATGTCCTACAAGGCACATATCAATTCAGCAACATCCCCAAGACCAAAAGACATCTCCAATGCGTATTATGTGAGCTGCCACTGATGTAGGCAATGAGGAGAGACAGGAACCTCTGGGAGTGACAGCTTTTATTGCTGGCTGTGGACTGACAGTGCTCCCAGCTTGGTATTATGAGGAGTATAAAACTAGGCCAGGTAGGCCTGGCCCTTCCTGCAGAGGAGAGAAGCACCTAGACAGCTTTTGATGACACTGTTCATCCTAAGATCTTCCCCTTCAATTAAGAAGCAGTTTGAGAAGTTGTAAAATGTTTGTGGCAAGTCCTAGAAATGTTTCAAGTGTTTAGCTTGGCAGTATACCAAGAAATTTGAAAGGGAACATACCTGAGAGGAAGGTATATCCATTATTCTTAATAAGGACCCTATTAGCTGCATCTGTGTAAACCTGGAGCCACTTTAGCTTAGACTGCAACTTGAGTCTGGACATGGCCCCATGAGTTTGAGGCTGCCTGTGTCAAATGCAATCTATTAACTACACACCCTTGCATACACAACTTGTTAAGCAGATACATCTACAGAAGATCTTATTCAGAAGAAAAAATTCCTTTCAATACAAGAAATGAAACATTTAGAAGAACAGTAACCATTAAATATAATAGTCAGAACATCTCCCAGACACATGAATTTCCTTCTAATGTGAGTGTTCCCATCTGTGCTTCCTAGACAAGGGAAATATTTTCCAGGTACAACTGCTGTCATTTCCCATGCAAGTTTGCAACTTCTAATTGCCCATGCCACAGAGAAGGGCAAAGGACTTGGCATCTTCAAATAAATTCAGACAACTTTTCTAAGAACACTATAGCCCTTTGCATGTAGCATCCTAAGGGCCCTGGAAGAGGGGCCTCACAGGGACTGCAGAGGACACACTTATGCTCTGCACGAGGTTGGCAGCCTGTGCCACGTGCATCCACCGCTTACCGCATCAATGATAACGGAATGTGGAGTCCGTCCTGTGAAGACATAACCAAGTTTTTTTGCTCCTTTCACTAATGCTCCTTCATCTGACAAAACAAACAAACAAAAAGCCTCAATTTATTCTGGTGTGTAAAAGAGATCTCCAAACCCCATATTTAAATATTGCAGATTGGCAAAACAGAAGCCCCTTTCCCATGCACGGGGCTGCTGGAGTAGCTCTGCACATCCTTCCACAAAACGTTCAACATTGTAGTCCTACAAAGGCCATGCAGTATCAATTACACAAACCTGGTACTCAATCCATATAAAACATCCTGTAACTACTGAACCATTAAACTCTATTCTTGTGGAGATAGCATACTTTTACACATGAAAAAGGGAAAATACCTGTACTGAAAGAAAGATCAAAGCTGTGCTACTCTAAATTCCTACAATATGCATTTAATCCATTTTCTGCTGTAAAAGCACTAAGATCAGGTACTATAGAAATACAGCATTGTCTTCAGGAGACTGAACTGGGCAGTATCATTAAGAGCTCAAATAACAGAGCTGAAATCAGATCCAACACCTGTGCCTCCAGTAGGTAATTACAGGGCCTCCTTAAGGAGAAAGTCTCATTAAGCATAACCACCACATAAGTGGATTTAGTGCCCAATTTAAGCAATCCTAATGTCTCTACAGCTCCCTTAGTCTCCTCACGGTTCATCACGCTGAGCAGAACTTCCTTACATGAGCTCTTCATCCTACTTTTCAGACACTCTATTAAGACATAAATAAGAAATGATGCTGCTTCATCACTCAATACACCACTACAGCAATTCTAGAAATATCAGAGAGAAACTCAATTGAGAGCAGAATCCTGCTGTTCCCCAATCTGGCCCCTGCCTAGCTCTATCAATACCTCTGTGCTAACTGAAGGGAGTGAAAAATGGGTGAAGGGCAGACCTGAATATGGCAAAGACTCCAAAAGTTTTGGCTGTATTGTCATGTATTAGCACTTGATAGCTTCCTATCTTGTTCCAAGCAGATACTAGATCAAAAAAGACAGTTAGTGCTCATGCCAAAAAAGTAACTGCTCATGCAGAAACAAATCATTACTTCCTACACACTCCAAGTCTTACTTTTACATTTCATCCCTGCAGAAAGAGTAGCAGGCCTCCTGAGAGCAGAAGGGATTGTAAGCCCAGCCTATCTCTAAAGAAACGTAATGGACTATGTGTTTTGTATGCAAAAGCAGTGTGTACTGATTACAGAAGATGCCAGACCTATTGCTAGCATCATGGGAGACATTTTGCTTTCAAAATCAATGACCTTTGAAATGACCTAGAAGTTTATGGACCTTCCCTCCACCTACCTCTACTCCTTGAACTCCTTCCCTCCCAAATCAGAAAGCAACAACCAACCTGGAGAGGAGGCCTGGTAGATTATGGTATTTCCTTGTCTCTCAGGAACGACAGTATGACACACAGCCAGCAGCGTGAGAAACTCCTGGATATGTACAGCTGTGGGCTAGACAGGACACCAGGAGAGTGAGGTTTAGCATTACACACAGACTGAGGAACATGTTCACTAAGCTGAGATGATCTCTTAGGTGCCACAGACCCAAAAAAAAACCAAACCCCAAACCCAAAACATATTCTGTTCTCTATTTATAGCAGTTGTTTTGGCCCCAGAACATCAAGAGTTCAGGGCCAGCACTGATGAACTAGAGTGCTAATGATAAAGACCTCATTTAAGCCACAGAGAGCTGAAAAGCCAGAATACTCCCCCGCCCCCCAAACATAAAAGCATTACTTCTTTAGCACTCCAGCTTCATATAGGCAAAGCTGTCTGCCACAAGACGATGACAGTCTAGCAACAGGAAATACTACTGTGGCAACTTCCAGTAGATTGACAGCAATCACACCAGAATTAAACTTGCTGGAACTGCACCCTTAGTGATGAACATCCAGAGCTGACAGCAGCTGAATAGTCACTAGAAGGCAACATCATATGCCCTTCCACAGGAATACAGCATCCAGCCAAACATAAAATTAATCAATGGTTCCTACACATTCAGCATCATGAGAACATGCAACATAAAACACTTCCAAAGTGCTCTAAGAAACACCAGGTCTGCAACTCAGCAAAGATGCTATGGCACTTAAATCACAGGCCTCTAGCCATCTCTGGCAATTGCAACTATAGTGATTTGAAATTCAGTCCCTCATTCTATTCTTCCCTCCTTTCCAACCCTGCCTCTGGCACAAGATTTATAGTCTCATAGCAGTCAGGAATGGTCCTCAGCTGCCCAGCTTACAAACTGGCTTACTACTTCATCCACAATTCACACAGATCTTTAAGATGCCTGGCTGAAACAGCTGAAGTGAACACAAGGTTCCCCTTCAGCAACTCTGCTAGATCCATAACATCCACAGTCGGTGGCAGCAGCATCTTCTATCACAGCAGCCATTTGCTCAGTGGCTGAGTCAGACACAAACTTAGTAGTTCTACCTTTGCAGAAAGTCCTACTTGACTTTGCAAACTCTTAAATAATTTTTGCATATAAAAATATCATCTAGTTTCCAAAGTTTTCATTAGCATAGCATATGCACTGGCAGTATCCAGGTTTAATTAGTAGGAAGTAAATTACTATGAGAGCTGCAAAACTATGTCAGCTGGCAAACATTGTGTCAACACATGTAAACAAAGTATGCATATCAGAAAATAGTGTAATAAAAAGACTGAAGATACAAGACCAATATTCTTGTATTACTTCAACTACTTTGTCATGAATATTTTCACAGTAACTGTTTCCCACAGGACCTTTACCTTTTTATACTGAAACTTTGAAATTCTATGGTCACATGGCACTAAGATAACAACAGCTGTAGCTTTTGACCTGCTGTGGGTGCAGAGGCTGTGTTCAAGAAAATGAACATATATTTACACACTACTATCTAAGTCCACAGCGAATTACAGTCAAGAGGTTACTGCTGCTCCATTATTTCCAGTGAAAGTAATGAAAGTTTTATCTCCATGTCAAAATGCACAGCCTGCTAGATTCTCATTTCAGCATCCGCTGCTGCAGACCTTTGATGTCCTTCTTACACTTTTATCACCCCAGCCCCTTAACAAGCTTTCATAGTATGTGCTCTATCAGCTGGAAACAACCTGTCTCCAGTAATAGGAAGGATTAAAATCCATGTCATGTACATATTTATGTTTTCAAGCCAGCGACATAATTTGCTGCTGTCTTGGTATTTTCACAGCTCACAGTGCATTACAGGGCAATCTTCCAATTCTGTTGCAACAGATCACCAGAGGCCTATCTTATCACAACAGCTCCTCCACACAGCTGTCTTTTGTTTCCTTTCTATATTGTTCCAGCACTGACAATATTTGTAGCACAGGCGTGAATCAGGGTAGAGCATTCAAATTCCTGCTTCAGACCTGTGAACAGAAAATCTGTTAATGGCTTCTGTGACAGCACATCCTTTCCAATATCCTGAGTTTAACCCCAGCATAGGACAGAAGTCCCACAGGTTAACTAATTCTGCTTTATTACTTTTGTTCCTCTATCAACTCTCTGACATTTTAGTAGTCAAATTCTTACTGACAGTCTCTGTGAGACATGTCTTGCCTGCTCATTTGTTAAGGTCAGCGTTATTTCTTCCCACCTCATTTTTTAGTTCTCTATTTATCTGTAGTTGGAACAAAGTTTGCATATTTTAGTATCTTTTTCATCAGTCCACAGGTAGTTCTCATTTTAAATGCCTTCTTCCTCCATTTTTCTCCCTGTGCGCCAACAACTCCGGGTGACAGCCATTGCTTCTTCTGTGTTTTTGTTGGGTTTTTTTCCCCCAAAGATCCATGAAAAAACTAGCATATAAACATCTACACAAGCAATATACCCCACTGGCTAAATTATTTTGCTCACTGCCCCTACCAGCTGAGAACCACACACACAGTGAAACAGTCTCCTATTTCTGGAAGCAGTTTCTGGATTGTTATCTACAAAGCACTATCCTTGTTGAAAGCAAAGTTTAGCTATCTGGTAGGCACAGCATTATCCATTATCAAGCAAAGCACAGACCAGTGGTCAGGAAGCTGTATCACAAGTTTTCACCCCTTCATGGTTCCCTTATTCAGAGGAACAAAACACTGAGCCAAGTCTCTTGGTAAGCAAACTGCACTGTGCACAGCTACATATCTGCACGTGTGTAACACGTATCCTTACTAGGCCTCCTCACTCTGAAAACAAACTACTTTTCTCAACTGTTCAGAGTCTGATAAAATTACAGGAAAGTCACATGTGAAGTTAAAGGTATTTTTCATCTTTACTTTTACTTGTAGCAGTATCAGATCGGTGCCTCCATTCATAATATTTCCAGGTGAGCAGGACCGACAGTTTCGTGCGAAAACAGCCTAGAAATGGCCAATGGGATATTAAAGCACAGTCTAACAACTTGAGCTTACTACTTTGCATTTAAGTGGCACATTCTGCCAAGGACAATTATAAAAATGCTTATGTACTTCATTATCAGGGAGAATTATGACTCATCATCTTAAAAAGATGTGAACTTCCTACCACTTAGTTATCTGGAGAGCAGTGTGAGGATCCAGCCATGCTGGGCACCTCCAGAACAGTGAAGTTGGCAAGGCTGGAGGGGACCAGGATATTTTAGGCACAGACTCAAAGAAAACATTAACCAGCTTTTGAATATCAAGTGAGTTAAATCCAAGTTTATCTTGTATGAAACCTATGAAATATGACCTGTAATTAAAGATATTGCCTTGTACTTGAATAAAAGTACCAAAGTCCCACGCACAGTAAGAACAAAAGCAGACAGGAGAAAAATATTTCTTACCAAGCTCTAACAATTTAATTGTGAGCTGTAAAATGATGTGTTTGGACAGTCTTCCAACAACAGTTACTTTCTGAGCTAGAGCCTCACAGAGGCTTTCACCACCTGAACATGTTTTTCCCCCTACTGTACTTCAAATTCCAGTTTTTCATCCCAGTTAGCAGTGATGTGTCCTTCTGGTTCTGCTTTCCTAAGGAATTAAGAATCAGCTGAAGATTCAGCTGTCATTTCAACAAAGCCTGATGGGGTAGTAGCCTCAGTTCCCACACACTACACAAAAATAAGCAGACCTGTTGGTAAGGTCTAAACAAACACTTTCAGTGTGGTAAAGGCTCAACATGAGCACAAGAGTTGTCCTGTTCTGCCTGGCCAGCTGCTAAACTACTTATCACATATACTCACTGAATCAATTCATGCATCTGCAGCTATACCACGTTTGCTGCTTCTTGGCCAAGGAATAATTTGGAGGCCACAGAAGGAAGTTCATATGCAAATTGGAATTCACAGATGAAGTCCAGAGAGAATCCTGGGAGATACAGGGAAGAGTCCAGGATGAGATCTAAGTCTGTTAGTTCCTTCCCTTCTTGACCTCCTTCCCTGTTCCCCAGGGTAAAACATAAACCACACATCAAACTGGCTTGTATCTCCACGCCCAGTTAATTCACAGCACATATGCAACTAGCAAGCACCAAGATAAAGACCATCTAGCATATTCACCAAACTTTCTTTCTAGTCCAAGAAAACAACTGATCTTTTCTTATTCGACTAGGAGTTTATGTCATTTTCTCTACAGAAAACAAGCAACTTGGAACAGCTGCACAGTTCATCCAACAGAAGCTGATACAGAGAAAAAGCACAGGCAGACAAACCTAGGTACTTTCTTCCACATTAAAATCCCAGGGCAGCCAAGAGAAACCTCCACATGTTTTCAAGACAAGTTATTTTTCCCTGGAACATTTCCTAAAGGGCAATAATTCTTAAACTGCTGCTCAAAAGTGGACTTGGCTATCAGTCAGCCCTTACACACCAGTGACCCAGAAGAGCTGTGAAATTTAGAGGTGATGCAGGATGCTAAAAATCTTCCTAGCAGATGGAAGACAGTCTCATGAGTACAAGTACATAATTTTTTTATTTTCAACCTGGAAAGAAAATTACTTGGCACTGGGACAGTTATAAACTAACACTTGTGACTGAACTGAAAAATAAAATTAAAATCTCTAAGACGAGAGCAATTGAGCACTTAATGAGAGTTTGTAAGAGATCACATTTACAACTTCAGCTGTAAAAGGGCAAATGTTTAAAGGGAATTAATTGTCTGAGTACAACACCATCTAACCCCACTAAGCAGCTTGTGCTAGAACACTTCAGTTTTATCACCACAGTTCACTGAGTAGAAACTGCCAGACATCTGCAAGTGGCATCTACAGCTATCTATTAGCTATGAAAATTAATGGACGTTTGGATACAAAGAAGCTGTTTATGCACCTTAGCAGCTGACCTAATGCAAAAAGCTAGAAAGACCCTTTTCACTACCACTATCCTGGAATTCAGCCCTCCTCTCACTCATAGTCCACCAAATACACCTGAACATGCTAAGCAAACTGTCATATGTAGTCCTCGCATTCCCATGCCTTGTGCTAAATCACCACTTGCCAGTGGGTGGCACCCATTCCTCCAGTAGTCAGGCTCTGAAAAATATCTTTGGCCTACACAAGTCTCATTAGCCAGAAATTTCCCCACTGACTGAAGGCTGAGATCACACAATATGCTCAGCCCAACAGTCAGCTCTGCAATGACAACACTATTTGTCTAAGTTGCCAGCAAAAAGGAAACTTCATATGAAAGGGTTCAACATAGAAGACTTCTGAGCTGTCTAGACTAAATGACACTTAAGGAAGCCACCAAAATCCCACATTTGCCTGCTGCAACAGCAAATATTTCTTCTATCTCACAAAGTAGAGGCTACCCAGAGAAGATCAAATAATCAGGGACCCAAAATAAAAGGGACCATCTCAAGGCTAGGTGAGAAATTCCATCTCACAGCTCGTTTGAGATACACCCCTTCTGCTGAGGCTATTAAAACTTTTCTGTATGGGCACGTAAAGCTGCAGCCAGCAAGAGCTCAAACACACTTTATCTGCAGCCCACACCTAAACCAGAATGAATACCTGGAGTCAGCAGCTCCCATAAGCCATAACTGTAGCCATAAATGAACAAACAGGACACAAAGGAACAGGACAATCCTCAAATCCTGCCTGCAAGTGATGTCCATTGGGAAATCCTTCCAGTATACCTGATTACAAAAGCCACATAGGAAACAGGGCCCTGTCCTTGAAGGGTCACCTTGCTGGAGGTTTGAGCACAGGAACCATCCTTAGGTTCCATCACCCTGAGGAATAATGTCACACAAAGTAATTAAGTATTCCCTTCAGGCATTCACACCATGCTGCATTTCAAGTTCTTAAGTACTGCATAGCAGAACATAAAGCAAAGCTTTTCTGCACACAAACAGTATGTTGCAACTGTATTTTAGATGCTCATACTAAACTTAACCCGCCCAGTTACAGAAGTTATGCTAAGGAAAGCAATCAGCTGACTGAGTTTGTACTTGCCAAGGCTCAGACCCCATACTGTGTGACAGCCTGCAGAGAACAAGGGTCATGGTTTTGGCAAGTGAATGAATTGTCTGGTGTCCAGTCAGACACTTCATGGCTGCATGATTTCCAAATAAACCATGAACTAACACTCTAAAGACTAGGTCCCTTTAGGACTCAACCAGCTGGTCTAAGGTTACTAATCACTAAGCCTAAGCTTAAATTTGCAATTAAGTCCCATCTCTTACATCCCTTACACAATTGGAATTCCAAACACTTGCAATACTTGAAACAAGGCTCATACCAGAATCACCTTGTAATGCTATAAGATTACTGTTAAAAATGGTATTTTAACAGTATAGTTGTTTGAACACTCTTAAGTAGTTTTTCTTTTAAAGCACTGTAATTTCTATCATCACTTGTTACAAAGCACCATCTTTCATATTCAACAGCATATATGAAGCTGTCTTATAGGTAGCTAGTATCCATATCAATGCCATTGCTCCTTTAATTCAACAGTAAGACAACTGGGCATAAAGGTGTTGGAGGGAGCTATTTTGATTCCAATTTACCCCCTCTGTGCTTGCATGACACACTATTAGACAGACAATCACACAGATAGATTTGTTCAGCATTCAATTCCAGACAGGCCTAGAACAGGGCATTTAAGAGGCATGATATTCAACAAGCAGACTTACATGATCATTTTCAATGTTTTGCAGCAGTCTTGGGTCATCAAATTCACACGATTCACTGGTGGAAGGAGGTAGCTGGCTGCAGAACAAAACAAGCAGAGTCAAACAAGGGGCAGCATTGCCAATCTTAGTACTTCATCTATTTTCGTGGGAAGCAAATTTAAAACACAAAGTAAGACTCTAGTGTCCTCAAAAGTATTGTGAAAGTATCATACGAGTAATGCAGAAAATGCTGAAAATGAGCACCAGCAAGAAACCCAAAATGGTTATGGCCAACAGTGTATTTCAGAAGATTCAAGTGTCAACGCATCTCCTGGAACAGAGGTAGCAAAAGTAGATTTTAAGCATATTTAAAATAAATGGATTTCAGGGCAGCTTGCTTATAAAATAGAACAAAGTTCAATACCCCTAAGCTCCCTCCCTAGTCAGAGCATTCTGCTTCAAGCTGACCCCTGGAGGATATTAAGTCTGAGTACTCCAAGTAAGTACCTGGAAGAAACTTTCATAGAACTGACAAAGAAAGAAAGGTACAAGGAAAGAAAATATGCCAATGAAAGAAACAGCAATATATTGAAAGAAAAGAGACATCAATAGAAATTACATCTCAGCAGAAGCAACAACATATCATTTTATCACCTTCCCAAAAGATGAACATAAAAAAGGAGCTGGACCAGCAGCAAAGCCTACCTGTGTTCATCATCACGTGCTTTTCTAACAGCATTCAGTGTTTACCTGTTTCTTGGGTGGGAACTCACCTCTTGCCTATATTTGCCATTCAAATCCATGTCAGCCCTCCATGGCTCTTCCCACTCTTCCCAATAATCTCAGTATGTTACACTGACACATCTGTAACACCTCTGTGTTTGCACTTGTTTCTATGGAATGGGACAGACCCATCACCTATATTCATTAAAGTTCTGAATAAAAAGGAGTGGGATTCTCTTGACATGACACACCTACATATCAAGCTCTCTCCCAGTTTAATTACTAAAACATAGCATTTTAATAAAGATTTCCCTTTTCTTCTCATTGTCAGATCTGAACTTAGAGATTGCAAAGAGCAACATTTGGTCTCTAGCTAGGGGTAAGGTTCCTGTCAAGTAGGTTACTTTTAGCTTTTAACTTGACTGTCTGCAATTATAAATAAGCACTGCATTAGCATCCAAGCCACCCCAGCCACTGCCTATTCCTCACCCTCTTCACATACCATCTTCTTTATGCAGAAGAGAAGATCCAGCACCACCCACCAGCTCTGCTTTAGGCTCCCACTGGAAGACCATTTTACTCAAACACATTCCTCCCTTGGACTTCTTCCAGTCCCAAATTGGAAAGCAGTCTTTATATAGAGTGTACCCACTCTGCTATACAGAACACAAACATCTTGGAATATATTTACCTGAAGTCTTCTGATGAACGTTCTCTTTCCAACTCAGGAAAGTGACTGAGGAGTAGAAAAAAGAAAACAGAACATTTATTCCACTTTAGTAACCAAAAAAAATAGGTAGAAAGCGAAGATCAATGAGTCATCACATAAAAACATATGCTGAAACCATGGGTTCAGCTGTTCATACATTTGAATCAAGTTTTCTGCCTTTTGAGGTATCTAATTTAGCTACCATGAAATTCAAAGGTTAACTTGCACTGAGATCTTAAGACTACCCATTTAAAATGAAGCAAATACAAAGATTTAGTATTCAAGACTCAAAAGGCCAAGTGCTATGAAATACTGGCATGACTCAAAGAGATCCTTTTCACAGAACAGAACAAAACCTGTAAGTAGGTACCTCTCTTGTGCAAAGCATATTAAACCCTATAATTACAACTACACTGTTCTAACAAAATTCTGGTTCTTCTGCAGTCACAGAAATATGACTGATAATTGCTGCCCTTGGGCTGCAACTTCTTCCCTCTTGAAGGGCCAGAGATTATTTAGCACTTCTGGTTTTGTTTAAATCATGGTCATATAAGTTAGGAGGCAAGTTTGTTTCATGTGAAGTACTCCCCAGGTTTGACTTTCATAATTTGTGCTGCAGGACAAGAAAATGAAAGCTATTAAGACCACAAAATATACTAGAATATAGATTGAATAATAGAATGTTCTAATCCTTTTCCAAAATAAAATTTTGGACCAGTAGTAAGCATGCATTAAGCTACAGAATTTCTAAAAAAAAGTCCTACCTACCCATATGTCACTCCAGCAATACTGCATTTCTTAAAGTTCATGATATTGCATGTAAGAGTACCTGTTTTATCAGAAAACAGGTATTTTACCTGAAAAAAAAAAAAAGTCTGATTTTCAACTTGCACAGTAACAAAACTCAAAGTAGAAAACACGAAAATTCTCAGAGACATTGTTCAAATGTCACAATATTGGCCAATGCAGGCTTATTACAGCTTGATTTGTCTACCAAATCTATAGAAAAATAATCAGGCAAATTATTTAATTGCATTAATTCTTCTTTATCTCTAAATGTAGAAAGGCTCAAATAGTAGGTATCAATTGCCAAGGCTCTGATGTGGTCACTACAGATATATTTGGTTGTGCTAGTT
Source organism: Atrichornis clamosus (assembly GCA_013400975.1). Classification (NCBI taxonomy): domain Eukaryota; kingdom Metazoa; phylum Chordata; class Aves; order Passeriformes; family Menuridae; genus Atrichornis; species Atrichornis clamosus. The sequence goes on along the minus strand of WBMZ01003462.1, from coordinate 32,438 downwards.
GAGCATTCACCAAATCTTTCAACTGTCAAAGAGCAAAGAGCAGGACTAGAAATTAAAACAAAGACTCTTAGGATTGTTGAAGGGTCATTAGAATTTTACACACTGAAGAAATTCTGTCTTCCAAAGATCACTGGGAATTTGCTTGGGGGATTTTTTTCCCCCTCCCTCTAAGTACTGTGCAAGGAATATATGCTAGAGTAAGTCCAACTGGTATACTGCAGTGAATAAAAGCTGCTTTTTTTAATGTCCAGTCATGAGCAGTCCTGAAGTGCACGACACACAGCCACAGTCAGCACTGCCCAAACTAATAATCCCTTAATGGAAACAGTGACTTTAAGGTAGAACTTGGAGGCAACCCCAGCAAAGCAACATGGAGCATTAGCAGATTCAAAATTTCCTGCCTTCAGTGGGCCACAACGGACCAAAAATAATTGCAAGTTAATAACTCCACGCTTGCACCTCTGCACTAGGTAAGGCTTTCAACCAGCAACAGGTTGAAAGGGGACGGTGCTAACGTAAGAGTTAGACAAATTAAAGACCAAAATATTTTGCCTAGAGTTAGAAGAAGCTTTTCCTCAATAATTGCCATTCAGTTCACTTCTTAGGTGATCCTCCAGCTGTGCACTACATTGCTGCTGAATACAGCACTGGACATGGAGCCTTTGCAAGTCAGAAGTCAAGGTGGGTACCCAAATATCTGAGGAACTTCAAGTCCTTAATAATTTCACCATAAAACAAGAATATTAAAGGCACCAGTGAACATGTAACTCAAGGAAACAAAAAATTCAGTCTAGTTATACAGGATCACTAGTAAGCCATTTCTGAAAATAACATATGGGCCACCAACATACATTATGCAGCATATCCTTTATTCAGGCAAAAATAGCACCATAATTTGGAGGTTGACAACTTGACATCAAAGTGATTTAAATACAAATCAAATTTTATCATTCGTAAGAAAAAGGCCAGTTGGATTAAGCAGGAAGAATTTTACTTCCATCCCGCTTGGCAGCACATAATTATGTACCTTAAATACATAAACGTTGTCTCCAGTACTAAATTCACACAAGTTACAAAGTTCATGTGGTTCAGTTACAGACCCACAACTTCAATGGTCAAGGAAAAAAGCAAGCATTTCTCAATGGTACTACAAAATGCCAACAGCAAAGTGGTATTTTCCAGCAAGCTTGTTTGGGGAAGCCCTTCAAGTTTGAAGAAATGTTATTTGCAGAACAAACAAATCTACAGCTAGAAGTTAATAGACAGTTATCTTTATCTGAAAGGAAAACAGAAATGCCTGAAGGAACACAATATCTAAATTAAGAACACAACTGCATTTTTTTGACTTGCATCTCCTGTGAAGTAGTCAGAAACATCAAGAACTAGTAATAGAGGCTGAGGCTGTTGGCCTACTCTTCAGCCAGGCTTAGTCCTGTACATTCTGTTCTGGTATAGACAGTCATAATCAAAGAGCATCTCTCCAACGCCCTGGAGAATACAGTCAGCTTAGAGTGAACATAAGAAATAGTTTCAATTCCCAAGCATAAAACTGCCTATATGACATTACATTTACTCCAGTGATGTCCCATTATTTTACTCAAAAGACTCAGACTAAAGAAAGTAACAATGTCCCATTAACCTGAGTCACAGAGCAACAGAATAAAGCACATTTGTACATCTTGCTCTCATACCTTTTATCTTGACAGAATGTATCACAATCAAGATACTTAAGAAAATGTTATCTTACCTGCCCAAGTTCCTCATTAAGGTTTGAGGTTCTGGCCATTGCAGGTGTATCTGTTTCAGGGTAATACATATCTATGTCCTGAAATGAGAGCAAAGTTAAAAACTGAAGTCTCTGTTCTTCTTTTAGTCAGCTCCAACTGGGCTTGACTGTCTTAATACCATTAGTGGAGGTTCTGAATGCTTGAGACAAACATCATCCCAGGATTAATATGGGTGCCCCCTTTCCAAAGTATACCTCCACACTACAGGTACATGAGAAAAGCCAGATTCAACTACAGGTAGTTAATAAACTAGAGGTGCAATGGAAAAAAAGTAACACAGTACAGTAGGAAGAAGTTCTGACATGCATTAGCCATGCCAGTCACAGGTGTTCAGTTACAACAATCAGCTGCTCCAGCACATCTCTGACTGAGGGGACAGCTTTAGTGACTCCATGAAATAAACTCTTCTGTTACTACATCTTATCATGAGAGTAAAAGAAACAACTGCTACACAAACAAAGCAACTTCTCAGATACCCATCTCTACTATATTATAAGCAGCTCACAGAACAGACATACTAAACCTCATTTACATGTATTTTATAGGAACCTACTACATTACTCAAAGTCCAATGATTAACGCACACCAACACAAGGTATTTCCCTTGGGTTTGTTCAGCTTAAGAGATATCACTGCAGTAATTTTAGTTCACAACTTGAGAAAGACATTTTGAAGTCAAAGCTTGCCTGAGCAGAGGGATCAGTGTGGTTGCATGAGGCACCAACTTATCTCCTTACAAAAACATTACAGTCCATACCAGAGGTGACCTCGAGGGCAGTCTCAGGATCTAAAGGCAAAACTAAAAACCCAAAAAACAAACCCCACACCTTCAGACAAGTCTAGTCTTTCCCTCTGCTGTGGCTGAGAGAATCTATAATATATTGAAGAGTTTTCAAAAGATAATTACTGAACATGAGTCAGCAGAGAGACCTCCTTCAACCAAGAGCTGAGACTTCCTTCTCATCCTAAAAGCCTGAAACACAAGTCATCATTTGCACAGGGGACCTTCCCATGACTAGAAATTTTAATTTCCTGTGAAAACACAGACCTGATACAGAACAAATCCTCTGAGCTTCCCCCTGCCTTTCCCAGAAGTTGCATCAGAAAAGTAATTAGAAAATCTCACAAAGATGTTAAGTGGGTTTTTATTTTAAATGTCAACATCCAGAACTAAGATACATTCATTCTTGCTACTTACCCAATTTATAAAAAGAGCCTGAGTAAACTTGACAACTTCCAATGTCACCAGAAGGCTGATTGGAATAAGGTTGTTGTACAAGATTATAAATGTCAGCAGATTGTATCCAAAGTTGACAGACAGCATTTCTGGGGACCAAAAGACATAGGACATCAGCAGACACAAGTCTGAGTGGTACAGGAAAAGCATAGGGGCAATCATCTTTATGCAGGTGGCCTAATCAGATTTAGCAGTGCTAAAATAAATCAGCAAGTGTGTTGATGCCTAATATAAGGGCTATTTTAATATTGATTTCAATAGAAGATATAAAAAACACCCACAGAACACATGCCTAAATACAGAGCATATTATACCAGGTGAAGAAGGGCAAGATTGGTGAGGCTATATATTAAAGAACAGAACACTTTCTGAACAATTTTTGCTAGACAGATGGTGAGAAGTACAATATTCCCCACCACAACCCAAATTTAGACATTTATTTGATGTGTCAACCAATTAAGAGCCAGCAATATCACTAGTAATATAATCATCTTTCAGAAAGTGCCTACTTGTCTCAGTGGAGTTAGGAAAAAAAAATAAACACTAAAATTAGTTCTAAAATCTGACATCATTGTCAGAATTGAGAATTTACCCACACTAAAGAAATCTAAGAGAACAAGTTGACTGTTAAACAGCTGCCTAGTAAATGAACCAAGGCACCCTGCTTAAGCAAAGAAGCTGTTATAAATGGTGACAACATAGGGCAAGTTGCCCAAACAAGTCTGCCATCACAACTGGTCCTAAAGGGAAGGGGAAGCATTTATAGACAGCCAGCAGGAATGTACAAGGCTCAGGAGAGACACAGGATGAAGGCTGCTGTTCATGGTGCTGCCCACGGCCTCTCTTTACAACCAAAGTCTCCACATTTGTATGCTCTTCACTTTCCCAGAAGCACAGAAAGGCACTTCAGTCAGCACACAGAACACCCAGCACAAAGGGTCAGAGCCCACAACTAAAGGTTTTCAGCATTACAAGTTAATTAGAAATCAGGGGAGCAAACTAGGAGGAGACAGAATCCAGAGAAAATCACTGAAGCCTAATGAAGATCAGAGTTGGAACAAAGACACCTCCAAGTGTGAGTACACCCTAATTCTGTATCTTTGATAAGTTTATGGAAAGAAGCACACTTGGTATTTGAACATTTTACAACACACTTTTTACAGAGATGAGACATTTAACCAAAATTTAACATCTCCCTGCCTAACCTGAAAGTGTCTTTCCTGTGTGTGGCAGTTACAGACTTGATAGAAATTGTGCACTCATTTTACAAAAAGGCATCTGTACAGACTATTATGTCATCTTAGTCTATTGCAATTGCACCTGTTTTATATTGCGAGTTCAAGAGTTCATTCCATTCATTTTTCCAGAATTACTTCCATCATTGGAAGGCACACATTTATACTTACTCAATAAAAAAACCATGGGGAGGGCAAGGAAGAAACTCTGAAAGCTGCTGACGCTGCTACTAGAAGACAACTCCCAAGATTCAGCCTCAAATATGGGGCATTTCCACACTCTTCCTATGTGACTTTTCTTCATTACTGCCACAATTACAATTCTTAAACCACAGAAGATACACTTGCCATCTGTTTTACAATCATCAGCAGACAAGCCATTTGCAGTTTGGGTTAATTGTTTTAAGATCCGCATCTGAAGATGCTTTTAACACCACATCTTATAGCTAATGTAACCTCCTCAAAATGGAGGCCTACTGGAGCGCATTTCATTGTTCATGTCCATCTTTGATAGTGAACTAATAAATCTGAAGACTAAGAATGAAATCAAATAAAACCCTTCAAATAAGCATGCAAAGATCAGCTTTCTCACAATAAAATAACAGGAGTCAAAGACAGGAACTTTACCCAGTAAATAACTATTGTAACATTTAGCATCTATGTTTTCCTTAAAAGAGCAGATCAGCATTTCTGACTGGAAAAGAGTTAGAGAAATCCTTTGAATCTGTATGTAAGCATAAAGTTGAAGTCAGCGTCAGACTGATACCATCCTGCAGTCAAATACAGTCAGACACATGTAATGCAGCAGTACACGACCTCCTCTGAGAAAAAAATGTGTGTATGGTATCTCCACAGAGATAAAAGAAGTGAACACCAAATACCCAAGAATAACTCCTGCCTCTCTTGTGTTTCTGCCCTGCTCCCTGGCTGGTAGCCCAGTGATATTTACCTAACCTTTAGAAGCCTCACTGGGAAGTTCACTTATGTCAGCCCATTCTCAAAAAAAAGAAAATATTAGATCATCTCAAAGTTAGCAAAAAAGCTTTGTTTCTTGTTGTTCTATTTCTTATTTTATGCATTCACCTAGTGAAGCTAAGAGGCTGGCTGGCCCCACAGTGTGATACACCCCTGGCTCAGTGCCTGCATACTCACTGTTGGAGCCAAGGTACCAGACGACTTCGCCGTGTGTTCTGTTCCATAATAAGGCACCTACAGAACTCACAAGGGCCATTACCAGGAGAATACAGAACAAAACCAGGATCTGCATGTTGGTCACTTTCTCCACATTTGATCTCTTCAGAGGTGCTTTGGTTGAATTCTAAACAGCAGCAGGGGGGGAAAAGAAGAAAAAAATAAAAGAGAAAAAGAGCCTGGGAATGGTTTATACAAGAGAAAATTGCAGAGGCAAACCCAATCTTTATTTTCAGAGTACATTAGAACACTTGCTGTCCACCCAGCTGACAGTCAGCAGTGGTGAGCAACACATACATGTTGCTGGTCTCTCCAGGCACTCCCTGCCATCAAGGCAATACAGGCCTGTAGTATTAATCTAATTATCTCCATGGTTATTGCTATGTCCTCAGCTGTTGAACCCCAGTTTTAGATGTCATCCAGCTACCAGATAAACTCAAGTACAACGGTACCCTTGTATTCCTCAAGGCCTCCAGGCCTTAAACAACTACAATGAGTCAAACCATTTCAGAAAATCAAGTCAGTGACAACAAGAATACAGGAAAGATGACCAACTTTTATCAAAACATGCCCTTAATCCCCTTAAAAACGTTACCTGCATGAGTTTTGTGTCGTGTCCTGTATACACAACAATACCCAAAACCCACTGAGTGTTTCTCAGTTGTGCACCTCTCAGCAAGATCTGGTCTGGACCAACAGGAACTGGGCTGCAAAGCAAAAAGTACATGTATCTTTCAATTCTTGGTAACACTTTAAAGAAAGTAATTCTACTCTCAGCCTTACTCCTCAGTTAATAATAATAATAAAAAAATAACCAACAAGAAGAAGAGAATGTAATAGCAACATAATGAGCTTAGAGTGTTCACACAACTGAAGAAAGCACTGAAACCACTGTAAGTCTAATTCCTGCTAAAGCACAGTAGGGCAAAGCTGCTGCAGTCACCCAAAACTTGAGAACTTACACAGCAGCCATAAATAAGCCTATCCTGCACTTAACCCTGGCTAATACATTCTCTCTTACATCAAGGACAAAGAAGCTTCACACTTGCCAAGAGACCATCCATTTCAAGCACACTACAGCACATACACCATTAAACAAGCATTTGAGAAAAACTGTACTACCCACATGATTTTCAGGTGGGATACAAGTGATGATCTGTTATTCTTCCACCAAAGAATACAAGTTTTGGGGAGGAGAACAGGTACCACCAAATGAAACATATATGTTCCTACCAACCTTTCAAAATCTGTGAATTGAAGTACTAAAACTAAGGACTTTTCTTTCAAGAGTTACAACAAATCAAAGTCACACTGATAAAGCCTGCAGATTCTGGGAACATTTTTCTCTATACACCTGACCTTGGTGTAGTTTTGGCTCTAGCTGGAAGGCAAAGACTTATATTTCTTCTGTGTATCTCATGTAATAAGAAGACCCTAAAAACCCCAAGCATTTCCCTGACTCGTTCTCTTTAGATGTACCTTTTAATAAAAAGTCACCATAATTACAAAGAAATCAATACTCCCATAACAAGCAGAAAGCTCCATACAAAGACAGAACCGTGTTATCTCATACTGACAGATGCTCTGGTTAACAATTATTAATTATTACCCTCTCTTCCCCAGGAAAAACATGCATATGGTCAGTGTTATAGACTAAAAGCACACAGGAAACATTTTTCCTAACCAGATGAACTCATGGCTTTGTTGTCAAGTCAATACCTCTGACCATCTAAGCGTAAGTTTCCAGTGAAGTCATACAGATGACGGTTGGGTCCTTCACATTCTATCCTCCCAGACACTTTCATCAGTTCTTCTCTGGACTGGAGACTAGCAGTTTGAGACAAGCCCTGCAGAGACCAATTCAAAGGAGATTCTTGTCAAAAACTGGTATCAGAAGGCAAAGTAGAAAAACAGTGCTTTCTTTTAATGTCTACGAAGTCAAATATAATTAAGTCTGTGGAAGTTTGCTGCTGGGAGTCCTGTTTTGGTTTGGTGTGAGTCCTGTTTTGGTTTGGTGGGGGGTTTTTCATTGTTGCTTTTTTTGGTGTTGGTTTTTGTTGTTATGTTTTGGCGGGGGGAGGGGTTGGTTTTTTTGGTATTCAATACCTCTTTCCTGCAAGGAAGATTCATTATGGACACACATGGACCTGCTAACAGGACTGAGGCTCTCTACACAGACCATGTAGGTTATATTACCTACATTTCTACTCAACCAAGAGGAAAGTGCCATCCACAAAGCACAAAGTTGCTCACGTGCAGGAGGAGGTAGGAGGCAAGCAGTACAAACAGGCCTGGCTTTTTTCTCAAAGTGCAGCTCCACTGATGTGTTATTGATGTTAAATATAGTCATCCTTCAGTGTAGTCTCTCTTGGACCACTGCAGCCAATATGGTCTGATCCTACTCAAGGTTAATGATCAGCCTGTCATGCAACTGCAAGCTCATGTGTTGCTACTCCATATCCGAGTGCATACACAGCGCCCCGCTGCTTTTCCATGAACAGAGGGATCCTTTTTGTGTTTCTTTTGCCAGAATTTGACTTGCAGCACTGCAAGCCAGAGCAAGGTCATATTTTTGTATCAAGTGTGTGTCCTGAAGCAAATTAGATCTTACAGGAACCCAAGATCTGACGCATTAGTCTGATCTGGAACAGTAAATCACATTTCTACAAATGTAGTAAAGAAGCAGCAAATGTACAGCTTTTTAAAAACAAATGATCTGTGTTTCAAAATTCTAATCTAAATTCTTTTCTTTAATGAAAGAAGGCAAAGATTCTTAACTATTTCTAAATGCTATAATCAACAGTATTTAACAAAACTAGAAAGATCCAAATAAATTCCACTACTTACCACAAAGAGGTAACAAATTAACTCAAACATATAAAAGGTCCTTTTCAGCTTCTACCTCTGCATTATGTTCATAAAATGGTACTTGTGACAATACAAACTGCAACTCCAATCACAAGCATAGCTGATGGGTCTTTTTTATGTACAGCACTTAAATTCCACATACTGAACCTTCAGCAGAACTCATCCAAGGTCCCTTTGATTTGTCTTTGTGGGCTTAAAATACTTGCTCCAGATTAGTTCTTTACACTTGCACATGATGCATTATTGCTTGGGTTTGTATCTGTTGAAAAGGCAGCTTAGAGCCACCTGAAGAAAGATGCTTTTAATTTAAAAAAAAAGTAGTATTGTTGCCATGCAAGCTAGATGCTGCTTCACAGCTAATATTAAGTACCTAAAAGAAAAAAGATGGAATTCAGTTTTTTACCTGTCGTATTTTAAGATTCGTCTCCCCATCGAGATTAGCCGTTTCAATGTAGCACATGGCTTGTGGTTCACTGCAAGGAATGTAAGATGTTCAATATTAAAACTCAGTAGCTTTTTGTATACCACTTTTGCACTAATATAGTGTACAACAGACTTCTTGAATACACTGCAGAAGATAGAAAACCGTATTGGTGGTATACAACCATCAAAGACCCAGCTGAAAGTACACATTTAGCAGAGGTGTCTTTGGATATAAACAGGGTCACACAACAAACTGCAGAGAAAGACAAGTCTAAATCAGATGAATAATAAGAATAGTAATGTTTTTACCCTTAACAATAGGGACAAAAAAAAAAAAAAAATCTTTCTCATAGAACTGAATTTTCTATTAGTCAAACTCTTGCCTACATCTAACACAAAGGAGCTCTGCATAGGTAGCACCTGTGATAAGGAAGGTACTTTTACTAGATCTTTTCCTGACATACCACTCAAGATTTAAAACCTCTGTATGGGATCACCAAAACTATTTTTCTGCCAACTGTCTTCTCAGGTTGCTAAGGAATATTGGTTTCCCCATCTAGATTCAAACAAGTGCTTCTTCAGCATATCACTTCTCATATTGTTGATAAATCCCCAGTTTTTATCCAAAGTAACCAATTGCTTTAACAAAAAATGTACTCAATCAGCAGAAGAGTCAGCAATAAAGGCTTCTTAGGGCAACAACAAGAAATGGACAGGTACATTTATAACACAGTAAGAAGCTAGATTATTCTCTCCAAATAATTTTTCTTTAAAAAGAAAAAAGGTTGAGTCTGTTCTTTGTCTCCTCCTACACAGGCAATCTGAACCCAAGGAAGACACAGATTAGAGTACAGCTTGATTCCTATTTTACCTCTGTCACACACTTATCAACTACAATTGAAGTGGTTAGGTTAGCTCAGGAGGAAGACCTTTTGCAATACAATTCCTCTCATTTCCGCAGAAATAATATGAACTGTGGAAATGAGAAATATGAAAGTGTTTCCATACAAAGTTGTGTTTGGATTCAAATTTTTTTCCTTCATGGAAGTTTATTCTTTATATAAAATTCATTTGATGTCACCTTTTTCCTCTGCAGGAAAAGAGAATCAAGATTAAAAAACCTGTTGATTTCACTTCTGACCATCAGCTCAGGCACAGAAAATCAACACACACAAGCAGAAGAATCCACCCCCCTCCAAACATGCAGAGCCTTCTGGTGAACTGAGGACACTTACTATTGTCATTTAAAGGAACCATGGGAATAATACCAATTATTAAGCAGAACTGCCATAGAAATTGCTATTTATTTCAAGCAAAGCTTCTCCCAAATCAACATGCTTTGGGTTAAATTCTCTAATTATTCTGTGGTTATCAATGACAGCAGGTTAGTAGAATGTAGAACAAACAGCTGGCCCACACAAGTTAAGGAATAAATCAGAAGAGGTTTTTAGTATAATACATTAGAGAAGTTCTTAAGTAAAATATTTTTCAATGCTGAAACAGAAAACTGCTGATGTCCAAGTTCAGCCTAATTGCATATTAAGTTGACAACTGCTTACTTGATGTTTAGGGCTTGTTTTTAAAAATACAGTACTGTATACCATGGCATGAAGGTACCTCTATCCATCATGTGGCAATTCAAAAAGACTGAACTTCTGCATGTAGCTATGAAAAAAATTAAACCTCCCAGGAACAGCACAGACGAGAAGGATGGAGCAGAAAATATGGAGCTTGAAAAACAAGTTCCCTTAAAAGTTGGGTCACATAAGAGAACTGCAACCTAGAGACCAGAGCAATCTGCAGTCACTGTTGCAAAGCACACAGACAGGAGAGAATTACAAAGAAGAGCAAGGTGTCATAAGGTTTGGCTATTAGAAACATGTTTAACAGGAGCTGTGCTATTATCTCTTGTCTAAACCTCATCTAATCAGACAGTTGTCTTGGCCACTTGACCTCATCAGTGGTCTTGATTTGGCCTCAAGGTGTTCTTCACAATCTAGAACCTAGACTAACTGTCAAGTACCACTCAAATGCTTTCAGGAACTAAGAGACCTGGGATGGGGCAACCCTGGATGTACAGACAGACTGGGGAATGAGATGATGGGAGAGCAGTCCCACAGAAAGGGACCTGGGGTCCCGGTCGATGGCAAGCTGACCATGAATCAGCAGTGCCCTGGCAGCCAGCAGGGCCAACTGTGTCCTGGGGGGCATCAGGAAGCTGTCCCATATTTGAAACTAAACCAAGCAGGACTCAACAGGTTACTGTTACTACGATGTTATAAATGGGCCCTACATGCGCTGTATCCAAGACAAGTAGTAAACAAATGAAGTCCAAAAGCTATTTTGTTACTTGATACCAACCGGGCTAGCCTTTTAGATTTACTATTTGAAAGAGAAATCTTTCCTGAGGGGCAGGAAAATGTGCTAAATACTCAGTGGAATTAACTGGAAGAAAACTTAAGCTGAATTAAGGAAGTGGACAGATTCTCAGAAGGCCATAGAACCACTTACTGCATGAAGCTTGTGCTAAGGACCTTCAGTCTTCCAACACACTCATCAATACAGAGTATTATGTACCCATACATTCTTGAACTGAAGTCTTGAAGAAGCGTCATTTTAGAAGAGCCTATCTACAATGATACATGAACCATTACCTAGTAAAGCCCTGTTTTGTCATTGCTGAGATTTGATTTCAGATGTGGAGTTGAATTAGTGCCATCTGAGGTCTGGTTTTATTAATAGCAATTACAGAGATTCAAGTCCTCTGCACCTCAGTTCATCAGACACAGCATTTCCACGCCCACTCAGGATACCTGGTAGATATTATGATCATGTCTGCTGGAAGATGTTGCCCATTGGTGACCTTCACAATATCGCCTACTGCTACCTGTGGTGGTCAGGAGTACAGTAGCATGGAAAAGAAAAACAAACAGTTCGCTTGTCTGGAATGTTAGTTTGTTATTTTCTTTCACCCAGTCAGAAGAACAGCATCATGCACAGAACAGCTAGAGACAGTGCTTCTGAAAGTCAGAGTACTTTTCACTGCAAGTTTGGGAATATCAAAGCTTTCCCTTTTCTGAATGCAAAGTAAACAGTCCTCTAGAGAAAAAAAAGTAGATATACTCAATTGCAAATTGTGAACTTCTGTGGCTTATATTTAGTAAAAATTACTTTTTTTCTGTAATTCTGCCGTTATCCAAATTTAAGGGTTTTTCTTTACCCTCATGTAACATACAGAAAGGTTTTTTCCCTAGTAAAAGTAATCTTTAAACTTTATCTTCCTTAAGTATCAAGAGTTTTCTTCTATTCCTTCTCTGTATTACTCATTTACCCAATTCATCACTATCATTTTCCCTTCATTCTCCTTAAATGCACAGCTTGAACTGGTCGCTAACAAGGAGTATCCTCTCTGTGGATCAACAGTATAATCCTGCTCTTCCCTGACTTGCACTTATGTGAGATACAGAGAGTTCTGAATTCTGCAATACTTTGTCTCCTCCTCCACAGAGCTCAGACTTTCCAGCACCTTGAGTTAGTCACACATGCACAGGACTTCCATTCTAAAAAGAATCAAGTAGCACTCTCAAAACAGTAAACCAGGTTGCCTGGTAAGGATGAGGCTGCTTAATGCCAATGTACTGCTGAGAGTCTGAAATGGGCTTAAAATACTTTTAAGACATTAATTTGTAAAAATTGAAACAGATGGTATGTTTGAACAAGCAGATTCATTAGTTTTACTCTGATGCCACTAAAAATAAATTCCCTACCAATTTCAGCACGTAAAAAAAAAGGTCAAAAGTCTGCCTTAAAGTGATCAAGGTGGATAGTACAGAACTGTTATTCCTTAACAATAAATGCAAGCCTGGACAATATGCAGATACAGACACAAGTCAATTCAGGAAGTGCCTAAGGGTATAAAAAAATTCAGATTCCAGGCTCAGACTTAAGAATCTTTCAATTCACTGTCCTTTCTACAAAAATAGGACATGGAACAGCATAAACAGGAACCAGCATTAGCCATCAGAATCTCTGGCAATCTTCAGTTTCTGCTATAGCCTAACACTTTAGCAGGATTGCTTTCAGGTGTCTTGAGACCGATCTCATTTCTCAGAGGTTTTAAAAGGGTGTACTTTTTCCTCAGTTACTAGATAAGAGGGCTAATTTTATCCTTTAAAAAGCATTAAGAGCCACAATTAGATCGATACATCCTAAGGCATTTCAGCAACTTCCAGGTCCTAGAAATAAAGCTCACCAGACCCTGGCAAAGGGCTTCAGAGAACATGCGTCCCAAGTGCCTCAAGTATCAGCACGGCTTGTGCCCCTTACTTGAGCAATCAGCTTACTAATTAGTCTGAAAGCCTAGGCACTTCTTAGCACAGGCAGCAAAGTAAGTCTCTGTTAGACTTGCAGGGGAGGTAGAGCATTGCAGTGAAAGTTACTCTTCTAGGTGGACTAAAAACAAAATACTGTTTACAGTTTACTTATTAAGTGCACAAGCAAATACACAACAGTCCATTAGCATTTGACTGTAACACAGTACCAGGATTTAAAAATGGGTACTCAGGTGCCTTGCTCAGGGCAATTTTGACTACTGAAACAAAAGGATCCCTCCCACACCCCCACCCCAAGTGACAGCGAATTCTCACATAGTGTACATTAATTTTAAGCCTCGTAATCAATTTTGGCAAGAGGAATCCTTGAATACCTGTTTTCACTCCCTCCCATTCTCCAGTTTTATTTACCTCTTTCCACATAATGTTCTGCCACATCCCATTTCTTAGAACTGGAAAGAAAGTTTAAAGTTAGATTATAGAATAAATAGCCATGATTCAGACAAACTTCAAAACAACTGTATCAGCAGTAGCAAACACTGACCAGAACAGGAACTAACACAGAGATCAGAAATGCACTTTTCAGAGGCTGAAATTTCTTTTGTCCACAGCTGTGGGCACACGAATTCAAGAAAGAGGAAGAATCTGCCCTTAATATTTATATAATTTTTATCACCTGCTAGAAAACAGTTGGTGGCCTGATTTCTTTGTGGCATCGTTTCATACTAACCCACAGATGGGCAGCATTGTTTCTTGTTTGGGAAATGACCTTCCTTAAAACAAAGGGCATTTCTGCCTACTGTCATCTGTACCAGGAAGCACCTTTACTCTGTGTATGATTTACCACAGAATTTTCACTTCTCATCTTTTTCCTTGCATTTTATTCGTAATGTTTTGACTCCAACACATTCAATTTCACTGCCAGTACCAATAACCCATATAAAGCTGAGGCTTAATTGCCAAGCAGGCTCAAAGCCCTCCTGAAAAGCAATCATCAGCTTTGGCAGAAGGAGAATCCTTGAAACAGAAAAAAGGTAACGGGGTACTAAAACAGGCCTTGGTTTCTGTAGTGCTCTAGTTCGTGCCACCTTGCCACACTCATCGGTCATTTACCCTGAAACGTGATTTTATACCCAAATACTTCCTCTAGGTGATTCTACGCATACTTATTACTACTCCAGACAAATAGCAAGGTCAAATATGCCCAATTATTGCTGAGTAACCAAGTCCAGTCCAGGTCTGAGCCCAGCAAGTCCACCTTCACTGAAAGCAGCTGCAGTCAGATTTCAAAGGTGTTCAACAGACCAAAGTTGAAGAGATCAGTTCCCTACTTTGAATACGAACTATTTTCTCCTCAGCTCTGCAATCCCTACAGGTGGCTCATCTGAAAATAACACCACATTCTCAGGAGAAAATACTGCTGAAGACAGCCTTGACCATCCTACCCAGATAAGCCACAAATGGGAATGCAAGACTTGTCAGAACAGATCAAGCACAAGAAACCCATCTCTTGATTCCTGTTCTCAGGCCACACACATTGAAGCACTGAATCTGATATTTAATACTACAGTGAATGGATCAAGAGAAGTGAAACTATTTAACAAAAAATGGATGGGCAGCAACAGAAGTACTGGCAGTAATATGCCTAAAAAATGCTGAGCTTTCAACCAAACAAGTATACACAGTTTAGGGAAAGCAGTTTTGGTGTACCCCTTCCCTCCCTTGTATACACTGCTCCTGAATTGACCTCTGCTTAGTTCAGAACTCAGGAGAAGGCCTGAATCCAGAATCTCAAGCAAAAAGCCAAACTCAGACCCTCAGAGAGGAGCTGCAACACTCAGCATCTTCCATGCCATGCTATAGACAGCTCCCTGTTCCACCAGAAAGTTCTGGAGACATTTCAGCAAACAGTTGACATTGTTGTATGCTCACATGCAATGAAGGTCTTCTGCAGCTCCAAATGCTATGGACTTGGTCTAGTAGACAATTTACTTCAGAAAACAATTTCACTTTCAACACTTACTAAAATCAATTTAGCTATTAAAATTAAATAGTCAAGCAAATTATGGAAGCTGTTTTCTTACTGTTCTATTGGAAACTATTTTTTTTTTAACTCAAACCCACAGTCTAAAGAGAAAGCTTCCATTAGACATAAAACAGTTTAGAAATTTTGGGTTGCAATTTTGCACCTGCTTAACCCAGTTTTATAAGAGTACTCCAAAGAACAGAAAAGGACAGGTGGTCTCTAGAATACATATAAGAGGGTAAAATTGATGAATTATTCATTGCCAAAAGGTACTTGGTTAACATAACAAAGGACAAGTACCTAAAAAGACTGCTCCAACTCAAAAACAGGGTTTCAATATAAATCTTCTATCTAGGGCTTTCAGAGACTAAAACCCAATTCTACATCTAGGACTTAATGGTGTCATCCACATCTAGGCATGTAGGGCCATCTGAAGTGTGGCTCCTGAAGGGCAAGCATCTTCCACCAGTCCTGGGCTAAAGTTTGCTAGCCCTGTGCTTGTGTACAGTTTGAGCTCATCCCATACAATATTAAATGCTCATTACTTTGACAATGGGAGGATCAATACATCAGAATAGTTATTACTGAGCTCTCTATATCTATGCAATATGGTGCTCAGGGGCTTCACTTATGTAGTCTGGTCCCTAAATTCAATGCCATTGCCACAGACATCCTATGAAGCCATCCAAAACATAAAACACTGGCTCAGAGCCGAAACACACTCCAGCCCCTAATGCAAACGCTCAGTGTTCACCCTTTGCTCCAAAGGGAATTTAATTCCTACAAACCATAGTCACCCTGCAAAGCAAACTGATGTTTTCAATGGCAAATTCAATACAGGAAAGGCACTTTGAAGATACACTACTGCTCTGAAAAACTAAACGTAAAGATAAATGCAAAGCCTACATGACTGCTGCTAAAGTAAGCAACCTGCCATTGCAGGAAGTGGTGTTCAGGACACGGCCAAGCAGACAGCAGGTATCTACTTCTCAGTGAGCTCAAATGCTCTCCATACTGAATGCATTGATTAGACATCACTCAGCTACAAGCGGAACCTAAAGGCATACAGAGAACCCAAATTTAATTCATCTTAATCCCACTCTGAACCTAAGTTAGCTTTTCATTCTGATAATACATGTCTCAAGAATAAGTCTCTTTAGCCTTGCTCTTAAGAAGTAGGAAGATACATTTTTAAGTATCAGATTAAAAATTGATTTAGAGTATTCAAATGTAAAAAATAAAACCTAAACTAAAATAATTTTTCAAGCACTAAGTTCCACTTAGCTCCATTAGAATGCCTTGTGTTCTTCAGGGCTGTCTCTCCACAATTACAGCGACAAACTTCCCTTGAAGTGTTTGCTAGCACACATTCTCTAGCCACAAATGAATTATAACTGCCTCTGCGACCTCTGAAAGGGCCATCCTTCAACATTACTTAAAACAAGGCCTGTTGTGCTACAGCAACTTAATTGCCAATTTCTCATGACTAATACAGTGTTCTTGCACTTGAAGCATCTTCCCAGACTCTTGCAGAGATATTACTTTGAAGAACTGGTAAAGCAAAGCTTTCTGATGTGTATTAATATACAATCTTAATGATCAACCCTAATTTTCAAGCACCAAACTCACTGAAAATAACAGGCATAATGTTTGCAGGACTATTTGAAGCATGAAGCTAGCAGGTTGCTTACTTCCCCATGCTCCTTTAAGTGTTTCTCTAGCTTTTTGACACTTCAGATATATGTGCTTGGGAGAAAGGGGCTCTACTAAGAGCTCAAGTCCCTGTGTTCCTGTTTCACCTGCACATTGGCACAGAGGAGCAGAAGCAGAGCTGTCCAACATGGGAACATGGAGCTGCCTTGACTATGGCACAGGACAATTACAGGGTGGCCACTGACAAGCTCTTCCTATTTTCTGCACAGGTTTTCGGTTAAGGGAAGTGAAGATAATGAAGGCGATGTCTTCAGGTACACAGTGCCAAGTACCGTCGATACATTAGGGATACATGTAGGCATTCAGGGGAAATCAGTGTTAAATTCTTTCAGTGACATTTCAGGAAAGCAAAGCTACAAAATCCCCAGACTTCTTGTATTTACAGTGCAGCAGCATTCACAAAAATGACTTTAAATTCTTTTGACGTCAGCCTTTAGTGTTTCAAGGGCTTGCTGGCTTTTTTTGTTCTGCATGTTTTGTCGTTGGGTTTGGTGTTTGTTAGGAAAATCAGGATGGAGTTTGATAGCAAAAAAATTGCTTGGTTTTCTTGAAGAAGCTGAGAACTACGTAACTTTGGACAACTTTGAAATTACATGAACTTTTAAATTCTAATGATCCGCCCAATTCCTCACCCTTAGGAATCAAACCATCAAGCATCAGTCTCAAACATTCAGCAAAGCAAAATCCTAAATTACTGGTAAGTACCTACTGCACAAGATATTCATTCCTCACCATCATGACTGATAAATAGAATTGTTCAAAATTAAGTATTCATTGTTTGCACTTTAAATACTTTAAGACTGTTTAGTCTTACCTATTGTTTTCTTTTTATTCACCGCACTGTCTGCCTTATGCCTTTTCTGCAAGGAAACAAAACATTTCATTACACCTCATTACATTTCATTACAAATTCCAAAACCATTAGAGCTAAAAATACAACAAACTGCAAGATGATACATTGGGTCATTTTTGGTTTTATGAGTTTTTTGTGGTTTTTTTAGAGCCACAGATCATCCAGATTCAAATGGTGTGTAAAAGAGTATAATTATATTATATATATATAAATATATATATATATATATCAAAGACTCTCAAAGTGTGAGCCCCCATGTTGGAAGTCAGGCTCAAACCTGTGTCAATGGCCAAAAAAATGTCTCCAGAGCTGGGGTTTTTTTTAAGAAAAACAAAAGGAACAATGAAGGGTACCATATTTAGATGGCAGGTGTACTATCTGTTCTATGTGCTCTTGTTTAGACTGATATCCAAACAATTTTATTCATCAATACTTTGCAAAGCAGAAAGATCTCATTCTTATAAACAATATCCAAGCAAGTCAGTGTAGATTTTCCCCAAAACAGTCTGCCCTGCCCTCAAGTTGCTAGCCTCCCCCAGCCTAAATTTTCAAGACCATCTAAAAAGGCCACATATTTGTCATGACTCTACAGTGCCTTCCAATAAAAGCATGAATAAGCAAATTTGAAGAGGCAGAAACAAGTTTCCTGACTTCTACTGTTTTCTTGTTCACCATCTATAATGAAAATAGCTATTTATCTCAGTGTGGTACAGAAATTCTAGTCAAGGTAAGAACTTTGAAAGTCAACAGGATATTTTGCTGCTGTTGAGCAATGGCTCAATAGACTTCGTAGATGCATGCCTTTATGGCATTTCACAGCTTTTTTTGAAACATTGTCTCCAGCACAGCCCTCCCCATAATCATACTCACATAGTCTTCTATGATTTCTTTGATGCCAGCAACTGTTAAAATAAATAGCAATGGCACCAAGGTGGTATATCTTCCTGTTGGAGAGACATCGGGAATTTGCTGTGAACAGAGGGAAAAGAGAGACCCATTTTATATTTATATTTTAAAATAATTTCCAGTAAATTTAGAGTTTTATGCAAAGCTCTCAGAAGAAAGAACACAAAGCTTTCTGATTTGTGCCTGCCAGATACCCAATTTCAGTGGCCAAACTCGCCTACAGTCTCAATGGTTTGAAGAACTATACCATAAAGATATAAGATACAGTTGTTGAACATGCCTTTTATTCTATTTCTCCTCTCTTCACAAGAAAGTTACTCAAATCATGTAATTCACATGGAAGCAGTGATAATCTGGACTACCCAAACAGACATCAATTTGACAAGAAACACATTCTTTTCTCACTATGGTCAGTAGCTCCGTGTTTTATGACACCACTTATTTTTACTTATTAAGAATAAAAGAAGTTTGACTTTACATTGAAAGAAGTCTCTAAATTGTCTTCCAATTTCAATTAAAGTACATACCCCATTAATATTACTATTAAAATAAGGGTAAGAATTTCTTTGCAATTAAGCATAACAACTGAAATAACTTTTACTGCATTACCATTTATTTTATAAACAAGGCAAAGCAATAAAACAATACCTGCAGTAAGGCAATGAAGAGGAAGAATGCATTTGCAGCTTTTCTTATCTGCTCATACAGGAATCGAGGTAGAAATGTCACCACGCTGTACTTGGCTGTGCTGCAGGTTAGAAGATTCTTATCTTAGTACTTCAGCAGAATATCAGGCAGAGATCATGACCAAAAAGTCTAAAAGCCAGTGTTAGAAAGCAGTTCAAAGATAACAAATTAAAGACATATTTAGAATATGGAGGCAGTAGTTGCTTCAGTTACGATGAAGAGCTGTACCAAAAAAAAGAGGTATCACACCGACACAGAAGGCTGTTAGGCCCACTTTTATCACTGGTACCTCTATAGTTAGATGAATTATCAGAGGATTTGCCATCCATCCCAACTTCAGAACCAGGAACAGGCACTCTTTCATTTCAGTTCCAAGCACTTGATCAGGTGCTTATCCCTCATCAAAACACAGAATTTAAACACTGGGGGAAGCAGAGTTGAATATGAGAGAAACTAGAAATTCTGCAATGCATTTTTTAAATGCCTCATTTCCTAGTTCAGAACCACTTACACTCAGCTATGAAAAATTCTCCAGAACAATATGCACTTTTTCAGATTAATGTTTCTTGGGGTTTTTTCCTGTTTTTAATATATATAAATATTGTAACTAACATATATACATATATATATAAAACTAAATTATAACTACTGTTTCTTCTACCTTAAAACAAAAACATACTGCATTAACTAGCCTTAATCACCTATGTAATTTCTTGTCATCTTCACATCAAATCCGTAACAGGCATGAATATAAATTCAGGAAAAATGTGTTCAAGATGACATGATAATTTTACCATTAGCACAGAACCTTCACCTACTGAACTACTGGCCATCAGAATGAGCTGGAGTTTTAACAACCAAGCACTTACAGCTCAGTATGCCTTGCAAAGGCCAGACAAGCAGTGGTAGGAGCTTTGAGGCATCATTTTGTTTGGCTGCTTTGGTTTTGGGTTTTAGTCTCATTTTGGGGGTTTTTGTTTGTTTGTGTTTTGTCTGGGGGTTGGTTTGGTTTTTTTTTTTAAAGAAGTCTTGTATTTCCAAGGAACTGAGAACACTAAGATACGTCTTTCAAGAAAAAAAGAAAAACTTTTTCCCAATTGCTCTTTCACTGAAGTTTCCTAGAAGTGCCAAGAGCATCTTTCCATTAAGCCTAGTCCTCTCTCTCCCACCAATAAGCCTTCCAGATCAACTGAAATCCACAGCATTACTATTCAGAAACCATGAAGGACTAGTATAACCAAATGCTTTAGCTACATGAGCTGCCTTTCACCATGGGCTGCTGTACACAAAACTCTTACGACAACCTTGATCCACAAGCAGCTAAGTTCAGTGGGGTTCTCTTATCTCTATATGGACAAGGTTAAAGAACTACATTCTCCAGCTCATTTGCTTTAACCATTTCCTTTTTCTGCTTACCTGCCTCATCCTCAACTCTATGCCATCTAACCAGATCCTGCTGCATCTTTCAAAATCAAACCAGTAACAAGATGTAACATGGCACAATTTGTTACAAAAAGCTGTATTTTGAACATTAGAGCAGAATCAGTAGGGCAAGTTAAAAAAACCAGGATCAATTAAAAAATAATTAAGATGCATTTTGTCTTGGGAACTTGCCTGGTTTCCTCTTCAAGCAACTACAAATGCCTACTACATTTCATGCAAATCAGATATTACTTTAACTGGATGTCTTACAAAAGGAAACATGACAGCATTTCCAGCAATACAGCCCACAGACTTTCTACTGCTACTACTGCTCACCAGAATCAAGTATTTCAATACTCAAAATAATATTTTACAGAAATTTCAGGTGGTTGACCTTTAACATGGACCATACCTACCAAGGTGACTGAGTGAAACCATACATCCAGGTTTAAGAAATATAACATAGTCCAGAGTTTAAACAAATGAAGTTACTTCCTTCAAGTGCTGTTAATTTCTTCCAACTCTTTTTTTGTTTTAAGCCACATTTGCTTGGTCTCATGTGTAATAACCTTCCTTTAATACAGAGTATAATTAAACACACATCTCAGAATTACCTTGTGACTTAAAAATAGGATTTAATCAAGTTAACAGTTTAGACTTAAAAGTGAACTCTCCAAGCAGTACTAATTAGATATCAAGCAATGGCAGATTTTACCTCAGAACAGTATTCCTCTAGGTATCACATTGCTATGATTATACTAATGCAAAAATTTGACGGCAACCAAGCTGAAACATTTATTAATAACACTCTACCACCTACCAACTTTACAGCTAGCTGGTTCAAACATGATTCTAACTCTAACAATTATGTTAATGCCAACACAATAAGGCTCTTTTGAAAGAGGTCTGTACATACTAAGTCACTCCATGTATTCTGCTGCTTAAGTGACATGACAGATGCCTACAGGAAATAGGCAGAGGCTTAATTAGAGGCAGGCACATTCAGCTCTTATCACACAGATCAGGAAGAGCCAGCACGTGTAGAACAAAAAGCAGATACACATTATTATTCAAAAAGAAAACTTCTCACGAAAAGCTTACTAGTAGTCTAAGCTGGGAGGAACATTCAATTGATTTGGCTCTGAAGAACAGTTCTTTAAAGGATAAATACAATACTTATTTTTAAATAACACAGAAAAAGCTTTGTGCTTCCAACAGATAGATGCATTGTAGACAATTTCAGGATAATCAAAGCTCAGGAACATTAAAATCTACGGATGAACGGGTAGAATCTTCAGTCAGCTCATTCATAGCACAGTTTTGGTCACTAAAACTTCATAACTGGCAGGTTATAATAACTGACCAGCCCCTATCAGAATCATCTTTTCTTTGAAGTGGCTGGTACTCAACTCCAAGAATAACAGGTCTGCAGCTCACAGAACAGGTTGAAGAAGGTAGAGGAGAGAAGCACACAGAGGAAAACAAATAAACTGGTTTTTCCTAAAGCAACACCTGTTAACTATGCAAATCTTGCTTAAGTACACAAGTTTAAATGTTGAACAGGTGTGCAAACATCAGAAGAGATGTCTCCTCTATTCCGGCAACTTAATTCACGTAAGTCATGTTTCAGGTTACACCACTGTGCAAGTCAGGAGGAACAATACCAAACCCTGCTAAACAAATGGGCTGGGATACAATGAGTATAGCTGAAAGAGTCTGGCCCTACTGTTTCTAGGGCAGTGCAGAGATTTTTCTGAAAGCAATCACTGTATAATTCAGAAAAAGTGTAACTTACATACTTTAATGCACTACCATATTACTAAAGTACCAAGGATTACCTAGCTATTTTAGTAATACTCAAATGAAAAGTAGCAAACAGTGCACTGAGAAACTCAACAGCAGTTTTCCAGTATAGTTCCTCTATTCATTCACGTGAAATTTTTGCACAAGCACTCCCATTGCCGCCTTTTTCCCCGTTTCCCAAAAACCTTTTATAAAGTCAAGTTTTACTTCACTGAATAATCCTTGAAGAAGCAAAGGCTGTCAGTAATAGAGGCAGAGCAGTTACTTCCTTGAGATGTGTACATGTGCTGGCTATGTGCAGCTGAATACAGCGCTGCACTTTTTCAGTCAGACATCTAGAACACTTCCACCTCCTCCTCTAGAATGGCAACCCTGAGATGAACTTTCCCTTCAGGATAATCATGATTAAGAAAACAGGACCTCCTTGAGACACATGTGGTCCCATTTGAAGGGGCTGTTATGACAACAAACCGTCCTTTCCTAGACAGCTTCACCCACACCTATTCATGCCACAGTTCACATACTTGAAACACTCTCCAAGAGCTGAAGGAGTATTACTTGATGTTGGTGCTTTTAACACACACCAATTTGCAGGAACAATTACTAATAAAGCACAGACATCTGAACCACAGCAAAGGGGCTGGGTAATTAAAGTGAATGTCACAGACTTGAACTCTTCTCTCACCAAACAGGCTTTGTTTTCATTGACATGTACAAAAGATCAGATGCCCTGTAACCGCGAAGAAAGAAAAAAAACCCAGAAGACCCAAGATGATCTGCTTGACTTAAGTGCTCAAATACTGTCTTTAGTGGAATGGTGTTTGCATGCTAAGGTCCTGCCAGGCACAAGACACTTTTAATAGCAAGACTGACACCAGTATCTGAAGTTCTGCTAAAGCTCTCAAGTACACAAGTACTGTGACAAGCTACCTCCAGACAGTCACCACTGCTGCAGGAGGCACAGCAGCAACCCTTATGTATTTCAAGCCGTACTAACAGAAAAACAACATTCAATTCTTACACTGAGTACAGAGAAAGCCCATTCATTGGAACACCTCACCAACAAACTGCTGTCGTGTAAGATACTGAGGAGGTTTTTCCAAACCCAAGTGTCACAAACAAGGCTCTCAGCAGTTGCACACATATGACAGTGAAGGGTCATCTGCCTCCCTGCACATCGGGAGGATGATGTACTTTCTCGAAACTTGCTAAAGAGACAAAATCAACTGGTTACAAATTCCCAAAATAATACATCATAAGGGCTTGCAAGAAGCAATTACTGACATGCCTATGAAATGATTATTGGTTGACTGGAAATTAGGTCCTAAGTAACCAATGTTGGTTTTTATAACAGGCAGCCATTCCTGCCTGCACCAGTGCAGCCCCCAACTCAAAGGGCCTTGCTCTGTCAGACAAATCCTCGAGACTATAGTTCTAACAGAGGAAGGCTCCAGCCAGCAAGGGTTTCACTGCTCTGTTTATGGTCTGCTTCTGTCAGCTAAGAAAAGGGTATGTGGTGTCTAAATACTCCAGACAGTTTGAGACAGTCTCTGAGCTCGAGGCAGAACAGAGGAGTGTGAAAGGAGTGAGACTTGCTCTCGCATGGCAAAAAGTGCAACAGCTTGAATACTGCAAGACATTATTGCTTAAAACTTGCAAGAGCAATACAAAAAAGCAAGAGTCATCACATTGTATCTGTCACCCAGCTCTGGAACAAAAACTGTCCACAGTCCAAGCACCTGTTTTGTTTCCATATTTCCCTGCACTCCCCTACAGTTTCTCCATAATTGCAAAAAGATATTTTATATATACAAGTTCATATACTGTCCAAAGAGGAAACAGGTTTAAGGGACAGTCTTCTGCTTAGCTACTGAAACATCAAAAACTGAAAGATTTCTCAACAAACCTGCAGCAGATGAATCTGTTGTCTGAAATTATTCACATAAACAACGAAACTAACAGAGAATATTAAAGTGCATTAGAATGAATCAATTTTAACTTTGACTGAAAACAATTCTAGCAGCTTCCAACTGCAGAACACTTACCAGTGGGATAGTTTTCATCTCGAGCACCTCACCACTTCCCCATGTTTCTTACTGCTTCATTTATGGGATAGGCTCCCATCAGAAGCAACTAAAGATACCACTGTTTGGAAAATTTGTTCTTCCCCTCCTTTGTAACAGGTGTAACTGGTCACATCTTAGAATCTCTAAGCCCTCTTTTCTCAAATCATATTCTTTCATACAAGTTTAAAGGAGCCAAGACATATCAACCCAGATCACTAATTTCCCTGCAGGTCAAGCTCCATCAGAAGTTGTTTTCTGGGGGCCACAATGCTTTGGGTCTGCCGCAATAAAACAATAAAACTCTTCAGAAGAACAGTTTATTCAAGTTAAATTCAAGGTCTCATACATGAACAAATTAAAAAAAAAAAAAAAAAGCAGACAGATGTCAGCTAGACAACCAGCCACTGAGGTTGAGGAGTTTATTACACAAGGGAAAATCCAAATTAGCACAGACATCTCCGATCATTCTTACATCATTATTTTCTAGTCATGCATATCCTGAGTGTTAAATCCTACACCAACATCTGGTAAAAAGGCAAGGTGTGAGTGCAATACTCATTGATTACCACTGCTTGAGCTGGCAAGTAGTGTTATCTACCCTTATGCACAAGTTCCATTCAGGAGCAAGCTGTTCAGGCTGACAGACCCAGCCTGGCTGAGCTATCTGCACTTCCTCAGAAGCTGCATCAGCAACAAGCTTATCTTCAAATGCTTCAGTTTGGTGGCTACCTTTACACAGACCACTGCTAGGACAAAAGTACATGAAAATCCATCATGAACCCTTGTCCACTGAAGCACAACAGTTCCATTACTTTCTAGTTTATTAAGATCAACTCCTAACCATGTAAGGATTTCTCAGAATTTCTAACCTAAAGTACTTTATTCCAAACTGCCCCAGGATCAGTAACACTACGCCATACACAGGTAGTAAAAGACTGCAACAACTAATGTAATTGATGTTAATTATCAGTTACTATTTCCACCAGGAAAGTCTCCTACAGTAGTGCTCATGGCAGTCTCAATACAGAGAAGGCATTGCCAGGGCTGCTTACGCTCAGTTTAACCTGAAAACCAGCCCGCGTGTCACGTTTAATAGAAGCAGTAGCACTTTGGCTTCAAAATCCAGTACCCTGGAGGCTTTTCCTAAAGCATGCAAACAGAAGAGGCCTTTCCATTAGTTCTCTATTCATGAAATCCCTACAAAAAGGCGAAGTGATTCCTGGCCATTTTCCAGTAATGAATATATTAAACAAAGACTGTTTAGAAACAGTACAAAAAGCTCAGAAGGCATGATATTGTTTCAGCATGCTTGTCAGGTCGTCACTACAGAAATACACCTTTACTTTGCAGTAACCCAGCTGACAAGTACAACTCAGTAAAAATTGAGCTGACCAGAAAAGTTAACCTAGAAATTCTACTGTCTAATAAAGCAAGTTTAGTACCACATTTAGTTACTGTGCAAACACAAAATAGCCTTCACTTAAAACACACAATCAATATGAATATGACTGAAAAAAAGATCAAACAAGTCATGTAAGTGCAGTAGCTGTCTAAAAGCCAGAGCGCTAACTTCGGTTTTAAAGCCACTTTTTAACTCTAAATGTCACCACAACTTAAGCAGTGTTTATTTGAGTGACAAGCAGGGAGCTGGTAGAAGAAATTAATATTTAGTCAGTCTTGAAAGAAATGTAATTATCTTCACAACCCACAGAAACTATGTGGAATGCATTTATTACAGTTCTTAAACTCTACTTAGGTCTACTTAAAGAGAATTTCTTGCTCTTCTAACTTTTCTGCAGACCGCTAGCAGTGAGATGTGTAGCACTGAGCAGGAGACTTCAGAAAGTGTAATGGATTATACATGCCGCCTCTAACTCCTGAAAGATACCTGCTTTGACTCCACCCTCACTCGAATCTCAGAAAGAATCACCAAAAACATTTCGTCTCTTCCTGTTCACATATTTCTCTGGACAGAGACCACCAACAGTGGAAGAATACATAGAAATGCAGAGTCATGGGCAAAAGCACACTACTGAATATGGGCCAATATTTATTTACTGAACAGCTGGGAAACAGTGGGAAAACAGCTTTGCTTGCATGAAGTCAGACTGCATTTAAACTTTGGCTCCGGTGTCTGAAAGTCACTTAGATGGTGACCTTATCTAAAAAGAGGAAAGAGGGACTCAATTTAAATCACCTGCTGTGTTGCTACTGCTGACTTATGAAATTCATCACGCCAAAACCACCACAAGAATTTCAGGATACCGGAGAGCTCAGCATGCAGGTGGAAAGGCACTAGAACTCCCACACCTGGTGTTTTTTCCCAACCAGACATTTCAACTAGACAAAACTCAACAATTTAACTGTCATGAGTCCTAGGAACAGCCAAACTAAGACTGAAGATGCAGCAGCTTCAAGTATATGGGCACAATCTGTAGACAACACAAGGCATACACCACCAGGTACTTTTAGTGAATTTTAATGGCTAAAAGAATCATTCTATAGCTGCACCCAAGCCTTTTTCATTGTGATAGATTGCTGTATCACCAACAGCTGCACTGCAGGAAAAAAAGTTTTTGCTTACTTAAAAAGGTAGATAACACTAAGTATTTTTCTTCACTTAAGAACAGTATCTACCTATAACTGAAGAGTTAGAGGATTAGTTTAACACATGATTAGACTTGTGCCATTCAAAATGTAACAATACATCCCTTCTCTGAGGAATTTCAAAAAGCTGTTCTGCAGTCAGGCAAGCAATCTGTTCACATGACAACAGAAGAGTATTGCAAATGTAATACAAACACAATAAAACAAATGGCCAGTGCCTGAACTCTACCAAGAATAAACCAAACAGAAGTAGAGGCAGTTTTACCTAAAGAACACAGGGACATTTTAGTGCAAGATGAATGCTGGGCTATACCACTAAGTGCAGATAAATTTACCTGCACACAGCGAACTACAATTCACATTTTTAACCACAGATCCTAGTGAACACTACTCGGGTTACAAGGGTCAATACTAATTGGTCAGTGATACCAGCAACTCCTATTTCAGTAGCAGGGACTCAGAAAGCACCAGTGAGAATCTCCCCACACATGCAAAAACCTCTAAATCACAAGTGACTTCTGCAGTACCTACACACAAGCCAATAAAGCAATGCAACACACAGATGAAATAAAAGGAATATTAAAGATAGCATCTACAGTTTTGTCACTGGCAAGCATTCTGCAGACACTGATGAGACAGTCTGGGACTACAGATAAACAGTAGTTTGTTTAATACAGGACTTATGATTCTACTACAAGCCTTGTTACAGTCTCCAGTGCTGAATTCCCCAGTGGAAGTGCTTCTGCCTTATGAGAAATTTGTTCTCACCTCTTTACTTGAGTTTTAAGACCCTGTACAGTTAAAAAAACACTGAAGACTTTTTGCTCATTACCTTTTCTTACAGAATTTAACTTTAGCCTGTATGGAAGACAAAATTTTCTGAACTGAGGATTTTCTGAATATCAGAATGCAGCTTTTGGGACCTCCCTAATGGACCAAGTCACCAAAGTCTGCTTTGATACGAAGCTTTTGAACAAGACTTTTGGATTCAAGATCCATCAAAAACAAACTGAATTTTGCCCTTCCCGACTGGTGCTCTGCCCCACCTCCCACTCAAGCCACAAACTGAGATTGAACTTGGGGTCCTGATTCAGATACAAGTCAGATTTGCACCAGGATGCTCTACAAGGCCTGGAATAGAAGAGTATTACCTAGAGGAACATTGACAAGAGCAACTCCAACGTACTTCAAAAATGGTTAGACTATTTCTAATGTCCTTTAAGTTACCTCAGCACACTTGTTCTTCCTGGATCAATAAACCAGAAGTCCAGCTCCTTTTGCATCAATATTAACACACGCAGCAAGTGAGGGGCTCGAATCACTTAATGGGTGATTTTTACAGCATGCACTGGAAGTTTTATTGCAGTACTATTACACATTCAGAACAAGCCACTGATGTTGGCGTAGATTCTTGTACTGCTATGAAACACCACGGAATCATACTTACATAAAAGAAAAATTTACAGAACATTCTCATTTCAAGTAAAATATCCAGTCTTCACCAAGGATACAATCGGAAGTGTTCACACTATTACTTTGCTCATCTCAGAAGTATGAACACAGCATTCAAACCCCTACCACCACACTCCACCTGTATTCCTGTGGGTTTGCAAGACAATAGGGAAGCTTGTTTCCCATCTTGTCGTGGGTTGACCTTGGCCAGACAATTGGTGCTCCCCCACGTGTTCTATCATTCCTCTTTCTCAGCAGGACAAGAGACGGAAAAAATACGATGGAAAAAACTCATGGTTCAAGAGTTTAATAAAGCAAAGGTCAAAAAGAGAAGCAAATGACAACAAAAAACTTACTCCCTATTTCCCACTCGCAGGCACGTCCAGCCACTTCCCAGGAAGTAGGGCTTCAATACGCAGAGTGGTTCCTCCCGAACACAAATGTCACAGTAAGTGGCACAGAGTAGTGTACAGTGTGACTGGAAATTTCCCCAACAGAAATGTCTCATTTCTTACTAGACTCAGAAGTACAGAAATGCTCGGATTAAACAGACACATGTTTAACTTATGCATATTGAATATGTCAAAACAGGTACTACTTAGCTTTCATAAAAACAAACATTTAATACCAGAGTACAGCTGTGTTGGACAAAGTAATTACATTTGTTCATTTTTTACATATTTCAAAGCTTCTAAAATGCTTCAGATGAAAATAGAACATAATTTACCTTTTATTAAAAGTTCCAAAGAGAAACACATAAAAGTTTCTCAAAATGAACACAGCAGGGCTGAAAACAGCTTCTGATGCAGGTAGAAGAGGTGTTTCTGCAGAGGGAATCACTGCTGCTACAGTATTACAAAGAACAGTGATAGCCACATATATGCACATGTCAAGGGCCAAGTTAAACCCAGCCTACAACACACAGCACTACCTTTTGAAATATTTTGTGACAAAGTTGCAAGAACACCAAAAAGGTTGGCCATTTCTCTACATGTTCTGATAGTCTAATTTATTCCAGAGAGCTGGGGGAAAGAACAAACATTTCTTCTTTCTATGTCCTCACATTTCAAGATTTCTGAAAGTGTTAGTGCCATCATGCCATCCACTTAACTTTTGCAATAGCACTACATACTACTTAGCAGGTATATTACAGAATTACCCATTTTTCTTAACTTAAAACTTAAAAATAATGGTACTTATCAGTTTGTCTTTATGCTCCCACAAACACTGGAACTCATTTTTACCAGTGCTTCTCTACCTACAAAAAGTTAAGCAGCTCAAGATATTTAGAACATCTTTCACAAAAAGCCATATCATTAACCTACCCTCCTCCATGCTCTGCACTTCCATTTCTCACTGTATTTTGCTTTGTTTTGAGCAAGCTATTTCGCACTACCCTTAATTTAGAAAACTTCCTATGAACATTCACAAATTCCCACTGTTTTTCAGAGCATCCTTAGTGATTACCAAAAATATGACAGTGAGAACTCACACAATTTAAAACAAGCTAGTTTAATATTTTCAGTTTCATTTTCCACAAGCATTTATGTACAGGTGTTTACCCGCTTGCACAGCACCTTGCTCTGGGGCACACTGATGCTTCCTAGGGAGACAAAACACCTGCAAATCCAACAGTACAGAGAAATCCAGTGTTGAATGAATTTCTGAAGCTGAACACACTTAAGTAAGAAAGTCCAAAGGCAACAGAGAACTGCAGTTCTTCAAGAAATATTCCAATATACTTGAGTGAGTAAATAAACAACCACTCATACTCCACACAAGGCCTCCTTACTCAGATATTACAAGCTCAGGTCACCTTTGCCTTCAGTCCCACTATGCTGAGGGAAGAAAGCTAATCTAGAGGATGGAAAGAGCACTGGCAATGTCTGTCACCCTTTAAGAGTCAGAGATCAAAGCTTTCTTACTAAGCAGCAGCAAATTATTCTAAAGACAACTTAATTTCCAAGTGACACTAAGGAGCTAAGATTCCTAATCAGGTAATGAGAGCACCTCTACTTTGATATTACACTACCTGCATTTTTTCCTATCCTTCACATAGCAATATTCCTCATGACTCAAACTTTGCCTGTCAGGAGGCAAAGATGCAAAAAGGTATTGAGAAACTTGTGCAGCTACCAGGGGATGGCTTCCAGACAGCAAGTTGGGCACAACTGCTCTTTAGTAATAGCACTGTCAGTAACAAGTTCTTGGTAGCAGAGTCACACACTACTTTCCCATAAGATTTTGGCAGATCAGAACAGAATCCCTTCTGGAAAAACTAAAATATAGATTCTGCCAACCTCCTATTCCCTGCTTTTCCTTCTTAAAGCAGGAAAAGAACAAGCAGTCTATGCATAGAAAATGGTTAAACTCATCCCTCAATTAGTCAAAGAAAAATAAAGGAAGAAAACATCCAATGTTGCTACCCACATAGAATAAGGAAGACAGTAAGAAAACCTGTCATTTTAACCACTTCTAAACCACAGACTTTCCCAGACACGTATGTAACAAGTCAAAGTTGTGGAGAAAACCACCTATAAATAAGTTGCTGTGGTGCCCAGAACATCCTTCCAGAGGATATTCTTAGAACTGCCCTTGATAATACACACAATGAACCAGATAATGGCAATCATCACTACAGCAGGATATAAAACTCCTCTCTTTTCAAAAAAGCACTTATTGTGTAAACTGTTCCTTGAACAATAACCCAAACATCTGCATTAACAAACAGAAGCCTGCTAAATAACGCTCCTCCTCAGTCATGACAGGGGCCATCTGTTCATGCAGCTAACCCCAGGCAAGTGTGGCAAGCACCACCACAACTTGCTTACATTATGCATCCTCGTACTCCATGTTTCAGTCTATGTTGTTTGTGTTTCCAAACTGCAACAACATGGCATTAATCACACCAATAGAAGTCTTAAACACACACCTACAATTAAAGGCTCCAAACAGCAAAGAAAATTATCCCTGGTCTTCAATTAAAGACAAGTGGGCCATAGCCTTTTACACATGGGGATGCCAGCTTGTTGTTTCTGCAGTCGTTCTTGTCCTGTTAGACGTACTTTTTCTTCTCTTCCTTCCTGTTCTATACATTTTTTAATATACTTAGCTTAGTTAGTCTTTCAACTGAATGCTACTTTTTAAGGGGACACTTCATGGAGTTAACATTCTGAATTCTACCCAAAATTCCCACTCAATTTTCACGGGTTAATCCTTGCATCCAGAAACACTTGGGTAGGTCCTGTTATTCCAAAATTCAGTGCCCTACTGAAGTGAAGACCTTCTCGTGCGTCTTGCCCACGCAGCTCTAGTAGCTCCCTGCTCTCACTGTTTTGAGGCAAGCAGCTCATCCCTTGCTGCTGCTGGATTCTCCCACACAATGGCCAGACCCTGATGCCCACCGCAGCCAACAAACCCACCCGCCTCGGCAGAGACACGTTTTATTGTGTTGAAACCTGGCGTGGGCAGGGTCGTGAGGCAAGGGCGAGGGACGGGAGCCCTCCCAGCCCACGGCTGCGGGGTGTGCGGGCTGCCGCCTGGAAAGGGAGAAGCGGGGACTGCTCCGTACCTGACCCAGTTGTCGCGGAACTTGCTCTGCTGGGGCTGGTTCAAGTAAATGGTGCGGGCTGGTGCCTCGTCCAGATCCGCCGCGGACGTGGCTCCGGACATCTCATCATCTGCCTTCTTATAGCCCGAGGTTGAACAGACAGGTCCTGCAAGGAGAGCGCGGAGGAGAGGCGGTCAGCGAGGGGCCGCACGCTCCGGAGCCGGGCCGGCAGCTCCCGGGGCCGCGGCCGCTCTCGGCGGGGCCGCGCCGCGGGGAAGGGC
>WBMZ01003461.1:149066-206515 GCA_013400975.1 Atrichornis clamosus | reverse complement strand
CGCCGGGGAAGGGCTCGGGCGGGGCGCGGCGCCGGCTCCGCCCGCCGCGCTCCGGGCGCGGGGAAAAGGCTGCGGGCAGCGCTCTCGGGATGCGCCGGCTGTCCCTCGCTCGGGAGCCGACAGAGGCAGCGCTGCCGGCCTGAAGCAGGGATTTGGAGGAAGACGGGGTCGCGCCAGACCCGAGCTGGTGTACGCGCCACACGCCCGAGCCTGCTTCCTAGCTTTCCCGGTCCCTAGGGTGCTTACTAGGGCAGCATAAAGGGGGTGCGTTTGCTCCAAACAACTGCTGAAATCTTTGGTTACAAGCACCTCCGCTTGCACAGATTTGCTGTTCCTGAGATGTGGCTGTTGCCAGAGGAGGTGTGAGGCTGAATAAAGTATTTACATATTCTGTCAAGAGCAAAATAAAATATTTCATATTTATTTACAAGGCTGGAAAGGCAAAGACAACAGCTGCTGCTTTTATTTAATTCTATATCAATAAGCTTTCAAAACGGCTCTCTTGCCAGCCAGCTTGACTGAGGTCTGACTCCAGACAGCATTGCTGCTCCTCTGGTAGGGTCCCCCTTCATTAAATCAATAGATTCTGCTTAGTATTTTACTGTGTGTCTGAAGCCTCTTTCTAGGTATAACTTCTGAGATTCAAGGGACTGTCTTCTCAGTGCCTATCTGGAGGACCTGATTCACCAAATGGTGCTTCAGCCCTGGTTGTAGCTCCCAAGAATAGGAACTGGGAGACTCTGCTTTCTCTGTAGCTGTAGCACTGGTGCTTAAACAGTTCTCTTTCCAAACCCTATAGAAGTTGCTCTTTAGAATAGGAATGCTCCCTTACTTCCTGTCACTTGGGTAAATTTGCATTCATATGTAAGGTAGTTTCAAGGGTCAGCAACATTATCTTCCCTTTTCTGTCCTCTTTTTCTTCCAAAGGAGGCTTGGTGCAAAAGCACTTCCTTTGTCAAAGGTAATGCTCCTTGCTTTCGTTATAACTCAATATTATGCCCTTATCAACAGCAGAGAATGTTAATGGAGCACCAAGGAGTTACTTCAGTGATTTAGAGTTGTTTTTGAAATTCAAATCATGTCTTGAGAACCCCCTTGGATCTTTACTAATTCAGGCTATCTCTTCAGGAAGGGCCTTGCTCTTACTCCTTCAGCACTTCTAAGACTGTTAATGGAATGCCCCTAGCTTATTGCAAAATAGATTTCTTTGATGACTAAATAAAGAGCCAGGAGTTTCAATTCTCCTACTCCTGTTTATTTCATTTCCCAAGTCAATCCAATTGTACCATTTATTTTTTGATCTATCAACAGACATAAATGCATGCCATGAGTATAATTAGAACACTTGTATAATACATGTCTTTAACAGCCTGCAATTCTTTCCTTTCCTTCTCTTACAAATAGTCAAAGTGACATTCCACTGATCTCAGAGATGTTATTATTGTGCCTTACTCTGCACACTTTTTAAAACTTAACATATTTTTGCTATTCCTGATGTCTTGGAGAGTGTAGTGAAATGCTACAAATCTTTACAATCTGTCCAGGTCAGGATTCCATAGCTAAAGGAAGGCTGTTCCTTACTTACACTGCCAGACTCCTGGAAGAAGTCAAGAAGTGCAAGTTCCTAGAAGCTGTTATGCCAGGAAGGGCTGGCTTCCCATGCAAGAGGAAGATGGCATTTTTCGCTGTTACAAGCCTGTTCTGTGTTCAGGCACAACTGAAATGTTTAATGGAAATGCATTTCTAATAAACAACAGCATTTTTTATTGCTCATAAAAGAGTGGAATTTAATGGCCCCATAAACACTGCCTGAACCGAAAGCCACGAAAACACTATCAAGGGCAGACAGAGTCAAGTAGCAAATGGGCTGTTCAATATGAAATGTTCTGCTGGGTGATCACCTCCAAAGAAACTGTGGATACTTTGCTTTGTGTGCACTTGAATTTCCATCCCATAAACCATGTCAAGCCGTGAGTCATTGAATCATGGAAGCATGAGTTGGATGGAACTTCCAAAAAACTTCACATCCAGCCTGATACTCAAAGCAAGTCTAGATGCAGCAGGTTGTTGTCCCAGGCTATGTCTCCAGGGGAGTTTTGAGTTTCTCTAAAGTGAGATATACCACTCTCACCGGGCGGGTCATCCTGGCAACAGCTCTCACAGTAAGACAAATTTTTTTATATCAAGTCAGACTTTCTCATGTTCCAGCTTGTATCAAATGCATCTTGTCCTAGCCCTGTATTCCTCCCAGTAGCTGTGAGCAGCAGTTAGATTTCCATTTAGCCTTGACTTCTTTAAGGCTGAACAAACTCAGTTCCCTCAACACCACTTTGAATGTGATGTGGCCCAGCCTCAATCACGCTGGTGTCCCTTTGTTGAACTTATTCCAGTCTGCCACTGTCTTTCTAGCATTAGGAGCCCCCAACTGAAGGCAGTTGTGACCACAGATGTGGTCTCACCACTGATAAATAGAGGGGAATTGTCACTTCTCAACCTGTTGGCTACACTCTTGCTATGTATTGATATAGATTGTAAGTTACACTAAGTTGACTTGCACTAAATAAATGAGCTACATGAACTTTAAATCTCAACTTCCTATTTAAGGCAAGTCTATAAATGAGCTTTTGCTGTGAATATGTATATGTACTAAGATGAAATTAGATAACATAACAGCTTGAAAAAAAAAGCCTGTTGGATTTATGTTGTTTCTGCTGTAAATCACACTTAGGGAGATATGGCAGGGTGTAAGATATCCAACTTACATAACTTGCCTCAGGCAGTACGTGGTCAACTGTCTTTACTGTTACACAATTGCCTTGTCAAATTCTTGTGTAAATTTTTTTTAGGAGAGAACAATAAGCGTTTCTGCCAGCTCCTCATAAGTTTATCAATTCTCAGGAGCAAAATAAGGGTCTGCAGGTAGCACCCAAACTTGAAACTTTTGTTTGAAACATAGAACTAGGCAAGAGTTGCCAGTCCTTTTCCATTAAAGTGTCCAACATCATATTTGCTGAAGTGGCAAAAGAGGCTTGATAAATATCAGCAAGAAAAGGCAGCAGCTCTCCCATCTCCTGTCCCTAGACATAGTTTTCCTTATTTTATTTACAGTAAGGGTTGAATTTAAAAGAAACCTCTGCCCCTTGAGCACTGACATTTAAAAGAAGTGCTGTGCTGCATGCCACTCACTTGACCCAAACTCTGCCAGTCCTTAATCACACATGTTTTCCTGGAGCAAGTCAGATTTCAGGGATTTAAATGTTCTACGATGCATGGAAAACCTCTTAAAAAATAAAATGGAAAAAAACCCCCTGAAAATATGACCTTGAGAAAAAATATCTGTCATGAATCTCTTTTATGGTACCCACACAGAGATCATATGGTGTAAAATTATACAGGAAAAAGACTTTTCTTGCTTAAAAGGTCAGAAAAAATTGTTTAAATAGCTAAGGAGTTAAGTTTCTACTTATATAGACCTGTAAACATTTTGCAATACATTTTTAAACTGTTCTCCTTCTCTTTTTGTTTAGATTCAGTCCCACTGGTTAAATTCTACTTATTTCTCTTTTTCAAATGCAGTAATACGATACACCTGTATGCGTTAAATAGTGTAATCAGTGCACCTTAGATGATGGAGGGGGTAAATACAGGTCAGTGAGTAACGAGAGAAATTGGTAGGTGTGTATAAGTACCAGCTTGGAGTTGCTAACAGCTGTACTTCACAGCCAGTGCTGGTTAAACAAACAGTTTAGTGCATTTTGTTCAAAAATGATTACACCAGAGGCTCAGTCCTACTGCCTGTTTGCACACAGGCTGTGACTGAATTCATCACCGCTTCCACACAAGGCAAGACTGCACAGCTGAACGCTGTGTTCCAAACACAGGCTTCCCAAAGCAACCAGTGCATTGCATATCCTTGGTTCATTCAAAGTTAACACCGTAAGACTGAGTAGTTCGTCCAAGAAATGGCAGGTTTAAAGTTGTCCATTTTACACCAACATCTATTTGTATTTACATACCTGTGATAACATTCTGTAAGTAACTAGGCACATTATTTTTCTCTAAGGTTCACTGCTTCATTCAGTGTTCCAAGTTGGCAATGCTTACGCAATGAGCACATCCTTGGTATTTCTTTATATATTCAGTATCTATTTTGTCATCTTATTCCTTCTCTTTACCAACATGCTATCCTTTCTCTGCAGAGAATATAGAAATAGTCATTTTTTCACAGGGTTTTCTATGCTCTTTTCATTACTAGACCTCAACCAGAACTACTCAACTTTTGTTAAGATCTACTTTCTGTCATCTGAATTCAAAGAGGTTGGCCAAATTTTAAATTGGATTTTAAAATACAAGGAATAAACCATTTTACTGTATTTTTTGTTGCTTGCATTTTAGACAGTTTTTCCTTCAAACTCATTAAATCCTACTTTTCCTTAATTCAATTTCTTTTTAAATACAGAGATTTCTGAAAACTCCAAAATGTAATGTGGGAAGTGACACTTAATTAAGGTAGTAAAACCTTGATATACAACTAGTTGTGGCCATTTCTAAAAAGTTTTTAGATGTTCTCAAGGCAAGCACACTCTTCATTTTAGAGCACTCATCATAGAGAATAGACTCTCACACAGCTCAGAGCTTGAATATCACGCACGCTTTGGTCCTCAGTTTCTGGTAGCTGGGAAAGCAATGTATCTCCAAATGCTTTCCAAAAGTGAGTCAGCTATATCTGCTTGCTGTATGCTTGATTGTACATCAGTTGCTTCTACTTCTAGAGATCCTTGCCTGTTACAAGCAGCAGTGCCGCTCACCCTTTGCTTTGTCTAAAACTTATTATTGTAACAATTTTTAAAAGCTATGTGTGTTCTTAGAACCGAATCCGATGCTCTTCAAACTCAGTGTTAGACTTGCTCCTGAAATTTGTGCATCGTTGAATGAGTTGTCTTTGGGACAAACAGAACTAAGTTGGAACGATGAAAAACTTTCAAATAGGTGTTGCCTGCTCTCCAAGTTATGTATCTTAGGATATAGAAACCTGATCACAAAGTTTGCATATATTCTTTTCTCCTTGTAGAGAATGCATAGAGCATGAAGTTGACTATACGTTACTCAGAAACATATTTCAGTGAGCTTATTTTTCAAAAATATCTTTATGTTTTGAGTCGCAAGGGTGTTACCAGATGACACTCTTTTCATGACAAAACCTACTCCTGTTGCTCTTAAGCTCAAGGAAATGACCTTGCTCAGCCAGATTGCATCAAGATGCAGAAGTTTGCTGGTATGGTTGGCATCTAGGTCCTGGAGAGATGTTTGGAAGAACAAATATGGATAGAGTAACCTATCACAAATTTAATCATTTTGATGAATAATGACATCCCTGAATGAAGACAGCCCTCTTGCTAATGCTGTTTGACACGTAATGCCATGTAAAACACATCATGTTTGTTGTGAGCATAAATACAAAATGCAATTAAAAAGAGTTTCCAGTGATTTATGAAACTGTGTCATCTGACACAAAGAAATGTTTTTTTCACTTGCAGTTCATGGGAGAGTGATAAATTTGCTAAGACCCGTGTGAGTAACTTTCTCTCATGCTGCTGAAAGTGAATTAATTCTCACATGTTTTCTGCTCACTATTTCAGTTAATTTTCCCACATTTACACAGAATTTGCAAGCTGTTCTGAACTACTCACTGGCTTCATCCAGAGTCATCCTGTACCTCTATGTGGCATTTTATGGAATAATGTCTTTTGGTAATAATACATGGCATTAAATTAATGGATTTCCTTTGTAAGGATTTTTTGTCCTTAAGAAATTACTTCAATTGCTGAAGATTTGGAATAAGAGCACTTTCCATACCTGCTATCACTCATTTAAAAAAAATGAAGTAGTTACTGTCTCATTTGTGCACTCTGTCACAATTTTGGAACTTCTGAAGAACTAAATTTTAGGCTAAATGCAGCAAACCTGTACAACCCCCTTCTCAAACTGCAATCATATGACTCAAACGCTGACATACAGAAATGCTGAGAACTTTCAGCTGTTTCAACTTCTTCCTTGCTGATACTTTCCATTACAGGTGTCACATCCACTACTGTAGTGAAACTTCAGTGTCTTATTTTTGACTGACGGCTCCGTGAGCAAGTTAAGCTTGTCAGCCTAGCTTCACAAGGTTGAAAAGTGCTCTGATGCAAAGAGTCTGCCTCCCACTCAGAACTGAACCGGCAGTTTACTAAATGAACTTCATTTTCCTTTGTTAATTGCCTGTGATTCACACCCACATTTTGCAGGGAGTGATGGCATTTTAATTGCTAGGGGTATTTTAGGATGGAGGAGAGGAGATGGAAAGAGGCTTGGGAAAAAAAGTGGGTAGGGGTTTGGCATGTTTGGAAGGCTAACTGTTCTGTGATTGCACACAGCTAGGAACCAGCAGCCAGAGCACCATCTGTGCACACAGCTTATCCATACCGCCCAGCTTCAGCACAAAGGAATGTGCCAGCTCCCGCTTTTCCAGATCAGCTGAAAGCCTCCTTCGTGCTCCACTGAAATTCTGCAACCATTCTCTGAAGATCTACTTCCTTCATCCTGCACATCTGACTGGCACAGCCCTCCATCAGCAAGAAGCTCTTTCTGCAGCGCTGTTTTTGCAGGTTGGAATGGGGAAAATTCATCTGCTCTTCAGTGTCACCTCCTCACCTCCCTGCCCTGCAAGCTGCAGAATGGTCATCTCAGGGTCCTGGGGAATGGTAAGAGACATATGATCCCCCCCGAAATGCTAAAACCTCTCAAGAGGCCATGTATGGCTGTCTATGGTGGAAGTGTTTGCATCTGAGCTAGATATCTTAGACTTCCTTTGATGTCAGGAGAGACCTACTTAGTCCAACCAGCGGGGTTTAAAACTTTATTCATCCCCTCCTAAAACAGGGACTTTTGTTTGTTGGGTGAATTGCACCATAAACACCATCAAGTGTTTACAAGACCTTCTCAAACCCTAGTGGGAACCTCAGCAGCTAGTTCTTTGTACACTGGGCATACCTAAACTTCAGTGAAAGAAGTTCCACCTGTCGCTAATGGTACCATGAGGATGTGCGAGCAAATTTGCTCCCCATCAGTATCTGGACTGCAATCCAGTACATGAGTAATTGTTCCCCAGACCCTCAGTGAAGTTTAAACTCATAGTGTACGTTGATTTCAGGTACACAAACTATACAGGGTTGGGGCCTTAATGCTTTGCAGATTGTATCAAATTTGTCCTCATGGAATGTCTATGTGATATTCTCTTTGTTGTTCACAAAGACTGGGGGGTCGGGGGGGGCTTGTCTGTATGCAGAAACTGGCCAAAATCACTCTCCCAGACGAGTTCCTGATACAGACTCGCTTTCTCCTGGAAATCATTTACTGGGTTACAGGCAAAAATTCCTATATAAGAAGACCAAGATTGCCAAAAACAAGAAAAGATAAACAACAACAATGCAACAGTTGTTTTCATCTGTAAACCATACTGATGTCCGCAACAGTTTTTGTCATATTAGCAATCTTACACATTCACACAGTGCACTAATTCTTTACCTGACAGTGTAGATGGTGACAGGTTCAGATGGCTCTGCCATTATGCAAAATTAATACCACACCTTCCTATCAACAGATTCCAGTGAGGATCAGAAAAAGCAGATTTCTCTATAGATTCTGCAGCAGAGTTTTGTCGAGTGAGTAGAGACCACCCTGTTCTGTCTATCTCCACACATTCTGTCTTACACTGGCTTTTCTATTGTGTACAAAAAATCCAGTTTGTGCCTCTCACCAACTTACCCTCCACCTTTATTCTGAAGTTGTTCCCATGATTCTGGCTTTCCTCCAGCATTGATTCCTGCCAGTCAGGATACAAGACACTCCAATCCATTTCTGTCTTCTTTTATTCCTATAACTTTCCTCCCAGCATCATCTCACCAACAAACTTCTGTTTCTTCTGCTAACCTCTCTTCCTGGGAATATCAGATGCACTTGTATCTCTTCTAATAGCAACTTCTATTCACCACCAAAAAAGAAGAAAATGCTGCTAACACCTGTGTGTGAGAAAAAGAGAGATCTTCTTTATCTGTGTCTTTGCTTTTGCCTCACTACAAAATTTGAGAACAAAATTTAGCACATTGCTTCTTTACCACCTAATTTCTCTCCTCAGCAAAGATTAATTGCCATGTAGTTTTGCATGCTTTTAATGTTATGGTTCTGTTATTTACAGTCCAAATGTGTCTGTCCTACATAGTGGGAAAGCAGTGAATATTATTAACAGAGGAATTACAATAAATTCTTGTGTAATTTTGTTAGATTTACTACCACCTTATGACATTTTAAAGAAATCATACCTATGAAGAAGTCAGTGGTTTAACTAATCTGCCTTTTCAGAGACAAAAGGCAGAAGCATTGAACAAAATTTTTTCCCCAAGCAACCCATAACATTGTATCTTACACTTACATCACGCGGCTAAGTATTAGCATGACCAACCATGAACCTGTTCCTTGTAGGAATGCTGAAATTGTGTAGCTTAAACATACACTTGTATATCTCCTTTTTACCTTTATTGCAGAGAAAACATGTTATTTCTATAAAGAAACCTGAGTATCAAATATTGTTTTGCAGAGTTATTTTACAATACAAGGCAGTAAATCCACGAGCTTGAGGACAGCAGGGCTTCACTACACTCAAACTTCTCTTTAGGCAAAGTAATTCAAGGCTTCAACCTCTTGCTGCAGCAGTGGCTCACAGCATCCAAAGCCACCACCTCTCACCCTGTTACAAATGCAGTAGCCACATGCACCTTCAGTACCACCGGTATCTGCACGTGTACAATTCCTTTTGATTCTTAAAGAAATCTGCTATAATTTTACTATTGGAACATTGTTTTAAAGTGAGCAATATCCCCTTTTTGGTTATGCTTCTTTGTGAACTTTTACACAACAAAATAGAAAGAACATTCCTAGTTAAGAAAAAGAACACAGATGACACACTCAGTTCTCTGACATTTTTCTGGTAAACTCAGCAGAACAGTGCAGTAATGCTACATCACATATTTATAAATATGATTGCAGAGATATAGTGTACTATTACATCTAACATTATTTTAAAATAATTCCCACGTCAAATACAATTATCAATGTATGGATATAAATAGAACAATATTATGCCTTTCTCTGGAAGATATTAATTTATACTGAAGAGGGTTCATATTAGTAAAACTTTAATGTATCGTGAAACTAATAAAAAATACCAAGCTTAATGAAGGGGAGAAAAAAATTTCATCCTTAAAAATCAGGCTTGAGTGATTATGCAGCAGACTTTAGGGCATTACTATTTTTTTAATCCCAGGCGAGTTTAATTCTTCTTGAACACAAACTTCTGATGTTGTACAAATGAATCTGCCAGTCCGACATCGGTGAATTATTAATCAATTCCAGATCTAATTCATACTTTTTACCCAAAAGGTTATATCATATACATGTGTTATAGTTTAGAAAGTATACGGATGGTGATGTAAGAAAGGCCAATTTAAGATCAGGTCTTGGATTCTGCTGCCCACTTTTATTTCAAGGAAGGAGGACTTGACTTTGGTGTTAAGCAGTACTTCACTGCAAGCCCCACAGCTTAGAAAAGGTGTTTATTCTGGGGAAAATGTGTCAAGATCCAGACTCTCCTTTGTGGCTGATGACAGCCTGCAGCTACCTTGCTGTCTGCTTTTCATGAATGGCCTCTCCTCCTGCAGAAAGCTTGTCAAAAAGAGACCAGTGAAACCAAATGTATGAGAATCTGGGATTGCAGAAATACCTCCAGGGGGGCCAGCCCAGAAGCTCTGCAGGAAGCCTTTAAGTCTTCTGCTTTTCAGACATTCAGGGTCAGGGGACAGAGTTATTCACTCCTCACTCCAAACTTACCTTCTGTTTTGGAAACCATGACACTGATCTTGTGGCAGTTGTTAAAATTGGAGCTCTTTACTAGTTAGCCAGTCTGGAGCCTGTAGTGGAGGAGGTATCCAGGAGAAGGCTTCTGCAGGCACTGGAATTTTTTTTGGTCTATCCAAAACAGATCTGTTTTAATTTATTGCAAATTTTGTAGCATCTCTTCCCTCGGGCTGTTTTGGTCTAAGATTTTCCACCCTAGGTAGACGTTCAAAGGATCAAGTCAATAGAGAAAGAAGCCATCCTTCTCATCTTCTCACTGCTCAGAAACAGCTTCTGGCAGCCAACACTTGGATTAGTGCAGGATTTAATACCATTTCTGTATACAAGTGGTGGCCTTTTCTGCACTAAGTAAATCCTGTAAAGGGAAATCCTGCTTCTGAAGCTCTCTGAAGTTCTACAAGTTACCTATATATCAAAGATATATTTTGTTTGGGTTTTCAACAAATCCATGATAAGATGCCTGGCAGAAATCTACTAAAGAAATGAAGTTGCCACAGGACGGATGTTTATATGATTTAAAAGCTGCCTACAGAGTAGGAAGCAAAGGGATTCTTTATCACTTTTCAGGATAAAGCAGAGTAAGCAGTAGAGTATCTTAGGGAATTAGTTTTATTTAAGCTCTTCATCAATGGCCTGCAGAAGGAAGGGGTAAAGGAATATGCCTCAGATCACAGATGATACTGAACTCCTGCAGGGAGTCAGATGACACTCACACATAGAAATGAGCTCTAGAGGAATGATGCACAGCTGAGTGAGTGCAGTAAAAAGTGGCAGATGATCTCCTGTGTAGATATATAGTGCACCTAGGGAGAATAATCTAAGCTGTGCTTACACACTGCTGAACTGAAACCTGGCAGCTGAAGCTCAAGAAAGAGACCTGAGGGTCTCTGAACTCATCTGCTCAACATGCAACAGCAGCCAAAAATGCCAAAAAAATGTTTGGGTGTTCTCAGAGAAGATGGTAAGAGCAAACCAGAAAACATAAAATCTTAGTGCATCCACATCTTGAACAGTGTGTACAATCCTATTTATACATTT
This sequence comes from Atrichornis clamosus, assembly GCA_013400975.1. Lineage (NCBI taxonomy): Eukaryota > Metazoa > Chordata > Aves > Passeriformes > Menuridae > Atrichornis > Atrichornis clamosus. The sequence goes on along the minus strand of WBMZ01003461.1, from coordinate 195,526 downwards.
TAAGAAGGACATAGAGAAACTAGAGATAATGCAGAGAAAAGCAACTAAGATGATTAAAGGGATGGAAAAACTGCCTTTACAGGGAATCAGAGAAGGCTAGGACTTTTTATGATCTTATTCCTCCCCCAGGCTGAGTGGGATATGGTTAAGGTTTATAAAATCATGGAGGCAGTGTGTAAAGCAAATACTGAACTGTTATTTCCCAAGTCTTGTGGTGTCTTCTGGGCACTTGCTGAAACTGTTGGAGAGAAGTTTAAAACCTGCAAAAGAAAGTCCTTTTTAAAACTACTACTTGCTCTCCCTTCTAAAATCTGCTGTCACAGAAGACTGTGGAGGTCCTCAGTACCAGCAGGTTAAGAAATGGAGAAAGCAGACAAATTCCAAAGCAGCAGATGTATAAAGAGACACTAAAATGAAGAGATAGGAACTTGCTGGCATCTTTGGTCCGGTGGCAGGGAGTGGAGGAATATGAGGGGGAGGGACTGCAGAGAGACAGGGTCACGAGTTGTCTCCAAAGAACATTTCCCATTGCCACTGTTGGAGATGAAATGGATTATTAGTTTGGCCCAGAAGGCAATTTTCTATGTTGTCATGAAAATAAGACCCTGTGCTCCTTTGCTAGAGTTTAAACCTGACACTTCAGAGTTATTTCCACCCATTTAATTTTGATTGCATCTCAGTAGGCACTCAATGGTGCAGAATTTGTCAACTGGAAGAACTGTGTGGTAATTATCAATGGCAGGGATATTTTTTTGTTGTTTTGACCGTGTCATTTTTTGGCAGTAGAATAAGGGAAAATATGGGGGTTTGCAAAAATGAAAGGAGGTGAAAAAAATGGTATTAAATAGCTATGGATCTTTTGTACAAGTCTATAGAACTTAAAAATTATGTAAATTCAGCCAAATGAAAAGTATGTTGATTGAAGAGAAAGAATTAGGCAGACACAAAAAGAATTATTTTTAATGAACATATTTTTAGGGCTTTGTTCTGCTGCAGTCATTAAAATTTCTGGATCAGAGTCCAGTTTCTACAGTTGAATATTGTTCCCAAGTTTTCTGGTGGTGTGACTGTGGTGATTTGCATGGTGAGCAAACAATTTTTCTCAGGAATGAGGAGTTGCTCTAAAAAAAGGTATTAAGCTGGGCCTAAGTAATTAAAGAAAGACCAGAAGTCGTGGAGACTGTGTAACTCCCTATGCCAAATCATGCCTTTCAGCAGAGATTCTCTCTCAATTTTAAGATTCCATAAGTATCAAACACTGTGCCTTCTCCTCACTCAACCCTTTCTGCTGCACCTTGTTGTCTTTCCACGTCCACCTTGTTCCAAACACCCCACACAGCAGAGTGTTTCTTCACTTTTACCTGTTTCTTGTCATTCCTTCTCCCAGCTCAGAGAAAAGGCTGAAAATGCCAAAGAGCTCTCACCAGAGTGGTGGTTTTGTGTTGCAGAAAATATTTTTTAAAATTTATTTTATATGTTGCTAACTGTTCCAAGGCATGCTTAAGACTACTTATTTATATTCATCAGTATCACAACTACTTGAGGCAATTATCAGTTGCAGTTTTGATACCACTTTGCTGTGTCACAATGCCAAGAGAAGAAAGGCAGATCGCATCCCGTGGAAATGTGCTATATTTGAGAAAAAAATTGAAATAAGGGAGGAGTCTATTTATTTATTCTTTTTTTTTCCCCCTGGAGACTAGGAGAGCAAATAGCTAATCGGAGGGGAAAAGAATCTCGCAGGCTAATTATCTGGCATTTGAATTAATGGATGACAATTTGCTCTGCATATAATTTACATTCTATGTGTCCCTACATATAACAGCTATAGTAAGGACCAAAATCAGTTATTATCCCACTGCTTTAAAGTTTAATCTTCTGTTGCTTGCAGCAGCCTTAGCTTGGTCTATTGTAGCCACACACAGGAGAAAAAAAAAAAAGAACTATTGCTGTGATTAAGGACAGGAATTTGTTTTCTGTTTAAATGTACTCAAAAAATCCACTGCTTATTTCAAACTGTGAAATTTAGTAGGAGTCTAGAGGGTATATTAGGATGGGTTAGATGAAATCTGGGATAGATGAGCTGGAGATTGTTGAGGAAGAAGCCCTCAAGGCATTAACTTTTTTTGTTTTCTTGTTTGATGGGTTCTTATAATGCATTGCTGACATTGTCCCTGGAAAATCAAATCATAATTCTGATCATGCCTGATTGATTTTGGCGGGTTGACATTTCCCACTGCTAGCACAGAGGGATCACTACAAAGCATGAAATAAAGAATCAAAATGTGAAAGCCAGTATTCTCTAAAACCAGGGTAAAGGCCTCGCCCCCCTCCCACAGCACTCCCTACATCTCGCAGTGAATTCAGCTGGAGCAACTGCAGCTGTTCTCTGTGGCTGTTTTCACTTTCAAGAGGGACTGACTAAAGGCTGCAGAGATGCGCAGTTCAACTCCTCCGATCTGCTTCCGGTGTTTTTTCTGCACTGGATGTTCCGGAAATATAATCATAAATCTTCCTCTGTCATAATTCCAAATAAATCATGGCATTGCCATGAAACATTAGAGAGAATACAGTTAAGCTGTCCAGCAGCAAATCCAGAGGCAGAATAGCAGCACCTCTAGTGCTGTAGAAGCCAAAATGTTTATCCCTCACATTCTTTGCTCACAAATCGCCCTGGAATCAGCACCGACAAATACCCATTTTGGTATTCCTCAGGGGAAATTCAACATCATCTAGCATTTAAATCACCTTTGAAGGCTCGCTAACCTTCAGATCCTCAGGTATGACTGACAGTATCCATAGCATTGGATGCATCCCTTAAACCATCTTTGAAGAGACCTGAGTTAGCTTACTGAACTCAAGGGTGAACATCTGTCCCTCATACCCCTTCTGAGCTTTCTCCAGATTTTATATCCCCAGTAATAGTGGCAAAGTGCCTTAGGAAGCTGCCAAGAGCATATACTTTTGCATCCTTGACAACACCACATGAGGGAGGTGGCTCTTGGGCTGCACCTACTCATAGACCCAGTATGTCATACAGGACATCTGCAAGTTTCTTACATCTCTCTCTTCCCTGTCTAATCTTGATTTCGTCCAGAGTGGCAATCTCAGCTTGAATCCAAGGAAAGATCAGTAAAACTGTATTATTCTTACAATGAGATGGATTCTCCCTTCTTTTCTCTCTGTGTGAATCCTGAGCCCAAGTTTTCTCAGTCTGTCAATATATATCCATTGTACAGTCAACCTTGTGTCCTTTCCTTTGATTTTTTTTTTGTTTTCTCTTCTACAGCAACAGTCTTTTACCGTTCTTGCTTTAACTTCAGCTGACTGAAGAAATATACAGGCTTTTTCAAACAGCATAGTTATTTCTACATAGCCATGACATGATGTACTTCTTTTCAGCTGATCTGCTTCACCCATAAGGTAAGACACTCTATGCATCTTAGAAAACAAAAGAAAAGATACATCTAAAGTAGCTTTTGTGGATATGGGGAGGGGAATAAATTGTTCTATAAAGGACCATTATCCAAGCCACCTGTGGTTGCTGACAGTGTTCAGAAGTAAACCCTATAATATAGGTTGAAAACATCCACATGTGTGAAATGGTTAGGTCTTTTTCTCCAGTTCTTTTTGCTTTTAGGCTGAAAAACTTGAAATATGGAAAGCTGAAATCTAGATAGAGGCAGAGGCAGCTTTGCCAATTCTTGTAATGTTATGGCAGGTATCGCAACTGTTAATGCTTTCTCTTCAAGTCCTAAATGCTAGCAGCAAGAAATTGCAAGGAATATTCATTTCTGAGTACATCTTGAGTCCTTCTGATCTCACAGAAAGGTTTGAAGCTGCATCACAAATGTAGCCTAAAGAATAAAGTAGCAAGTAAATAAAAAATGCAAGGCTTAAAATCTTGCAACTTTTAAACAACTCTGATGTTTTTTCCACTTGCATGAATTTTGAAGATGGGATTGGCAATACTGTGCATCACAGCCTTAATCCAGTTGAAGAAAATAGACCTGTTTGGTGTACTGCTTAGAACAGAGGAAAGCACTGTCCTGACTAAGAATTACTTTAATCTTTCATGTTCAGGTACTCTTCTGATTCAAGACCATTCCAAGTTTACAACCTGAGCAAGACTCCAAAAGAAGTTACTTACTTTGCAAAAGTAAGCATGGAACGACCCCTGTTCAGTACCTCAGGGAAGCTGCCAATCAACGACTGCTTTACTCAGCCCCCGCTTTCGTGCTCTCCGGGCTGCGGTTTGAGAGGCATTAACCTTTCAGCTGGGCTATTTCCCAGGTTCTTCTTTCAGGATGCCTTTGGCATCAGCTGTGAAATAAACTGCCATGCAGTGCCCTAGCCCTCCTTTGAAGAGAGACTCCTGGCTGCTCCTCAGGCTGTCACGGAGGCAAAGTCTACTTTATTCTTGGACGCTGAGTGCTTGTAAGCCACACGTGAGAGATAACACCTTACCCCCTGTTGTACAATTCTTCCCTTACAAGGGTCATCCCCCCAGCTGCTGTTTCCCATTGCAGACAGTAGTAATTGTACTTTGTTTCAGCAATGCTGATGCCTGCTAAAGGAGGCATACACTGAGGTATACGTGCGCTGGTAGCAGAGGTCCTCTTCATTTGCAGTAACAGACCTGCCCCAGACTTGCATCGCAGCCCTCCTCAAGAAATGTCTACGAATGTGGACGTTTGAGAGAGCTCAGGCTCGTGCTTGTAGCTCGGCAGTGAGATACGTGGGATATGATTCACTTTCTTTTATACTTGTCCTTGTCCTTCCAGCCTTTGGGAAACATTATGTTTATTGGAGGTTAGGATTGCCCTTATGGACTCAACAAGATCATTTTTTATCCCTTTCATAAATGGGGGTATTTGGCAGTATTTTATACCTCTTTGTTACATGGAGGTGATTAACATCTATAAAAATGGAGACAGAAGCAATTCCTCCAGTCTGGGCAACATATTTGAAGTATTTATTGCACTTAATGGGTGTCTGAGAAGAATGGTTCAAATCAAGATCTAAATTAATATCAGAAAAATGAAAATAGCTTAATTGATTTTCACACAAGAAAAAACCAAAATCAAAAAAATTATCATTGTTAAGAGTAACACTGTAATTGCTTTCGAAGTAGTCCATACTGAGTATGGACTCCCACTGGTTTAATTTTGTCATGCAATTCATTTATTAGGTCTTTCACCACAAAAGTGCACAAAAGTCAGGAAATAGTAGTGGTCTTTTAAAAACAAAATTGTACAAAATTTGGCAAAACCCCAAACGAAACAAGTAATTTCAAGGGAAATCAAAGAGACATTTGTTTGACAGTAGAATTAATTATAAATAAAATTAAATGCAAGCAACGTAAATGAACTCAGATTTCCTAAGCATGTAACTGAAAGGGTTTGTTAAGTACAAAATCACACTGTGTGTTTATTCTGTGTACATTTGGATATGAGAAGTATGCTGTAGCTGGAAAATAATAGAACTGTTGCTTGAGTAATACCTTCCCTCTATTATTCTTTATAAACAGGTGTGTTTTTCCAAGTCACCACTCAAATCACACTTTTTTAAACATTTCATAGCTATGAAGCAAATTTCAAAACACTGATATTTCTAATATATTGAATAGACCCTAAAGTAAAAATCTTGATATTGTAGTAGATTGTATGGAGCACACTAAAGAACAGTTTCTTTGGGCCTTATCCCAAAGGAAATTAAAATTCTTGGAGATCCTGCATAGTGTTAATCCTTTTATTGCAGGGCTGGAACAGTAGGGACCACAACTTAATGTGTCACTTATCACTTCTTTCAGAGGACGTCTACATCCCAGTAAGGGATGTTAAACTACTATAAGGGATATAATGTCAGGATTTTACAATGCATTTTTATTAATATGGGTCCACATATACGTAGAGAACAAAAAATTTCTAAGTGATATGAAAACTCAGATTTCATGAGGTCAAAATGCAGTTAGATAGCTCCACCTCTCAATTAATGTATGTTGTTCTGAAAATGTTTCCAGAGCAGAATTCTTCTTCTAGACAGGAATCAGGCCTCCGTCTTGACCAGAGCAACAAAAAGTCATTCACCTAAATACAGAGCTAGAACTTCAGTTGTTCTAACCCAAAAGAGTGAAGATGAGAGAAGGGACAGGTGTGGATTGGTTGACTTGAAGGAAATACGTGCCCGGCCTATGGCACATGGTATTGCATGGCTGCCTGTGGAGAGCATTGTGATCCCTACATTTTTTCCACAATCAGTGGTGCTAACAGTGACCACTGACAATTTCATTTTAAGCAAACTGAGCTGAGCCACAGGTTGAAAGGTTTGATTGTCCCTCTTTAGTGAGTGATCTGTCTGCTATACAGAAAAAACCTCTGTCGTGCACTTGCAGTCATGGCAGAGAGTTTGTATTTAGGGATTCAGGTTTATAGGCTTTCCAAATACGTTAGAGCAACTTGAAAGGTTATCCTCCCCAGCTGCTCATCCTTTCCCTGTGCAGAGGTGTTTGCTCCTACAGGGGAGACAATTGAATGGCTGGCATGTTATTTGCACTGTTCATGACCTGGGGCATTGATTTCAGCTTACATTATTGACTGGCTGGGCTAAGAGCTTAGGGAGCAGAATGCCTCAACTTATCACCCCGCTGGACATAGCTGCAGAGTTAAAATGTTTATCAGTTCCCATGGGTCATTAGAAAGCCCTAAATCCTGCCCTGTCAGGATGCTGAGGGTTGTTACAGAACACTGTTTCCCACACGGAGTGTCTCACCCTTTGGAAGGGGTCAGAAGAAAGAAGAGAGTGGCTTCCAGTGTCTCTGTATCAGCACAGTCAGATAACCCTGGTAATCAGGAGAGGGCCAGGCACACCCACAACATGTGAGCCCCAGGAGAAGTCAGCCTGAGAAACTTTCCAGTTGGGAGTTAGGGAAGCCAAAGTGCTAACATTGGCCACTTGGGAAGATGCCTGGAAAGGATTTGGAAAACAGTAGCACACACTCCAAAGCCTAACCTTTAAACAGTGCAGTGACCTGTAGGAACCACACTGTGCACCCAGAAGAAAATCCCAGGAGGCACCAAGTCAACCAAAAATCAGAAAGAATTTGTGGTGATGGACAGCTGATTTCCCAGCAACCCCATGGAGCCAAAGAAGACCACAGACTGGAACACACTGTTTGTGTATTCACTTGAGTGAAGAGGGGTGCAGCTTCAGCTTCTGTCCCAGTTCTGCAGGGGAAGAGACCGAACAGTAGTGTCCTATGTGCCAAGGGCACTAGGTCACCTCAGGAGTGTGCTGTTGTGGAAGGTGCACATCCTTCTCTTTTGCCTGAGTAATGTGCCATCTGAGAATGACTAGTCTAAGAGATATTTTAAATATTTATTTGGTAAATATGTCTGGATCTCCTTGGCACAGCCAGAGTTTTGTGAATGCCAGATAGCAAGAGGCAGGGAGGGGCTGTTATGGATGCAAATCAGCAGAATTTAAGCACCTTGTAAGGAAGAAGTTACTTAGAATTTCTGAAATTTCTAATAGCAATTTAGTTTTGAAAGTACACATCTTAATTTGCAAGTAGGATCTAAGTTCCTTGGTGAATTTAGTCTTTTTGATCCCGAGGTTGTTAAAAATGTATCAGTGAATCAGTGGGAGCTCGGGGCTTTGATGTCTTATGTGCCAGTTTCCATCTCTAAGTGTTCTGAATACCTTTCTAAGTCTGGGCCACAGTAAGTTCTGTAAACCAAGCTGAAGGGTGAGGTTTTTCCACAGCCAGAAATGATCTTGCTTGAGCAGAGAGGTTTTAGTATGGAGCAGAAAAGTGGGGTTTAATAACATCAAAAAAACCTCTTTGGGTTGAGCATTCCTACACAGAAAATAAAATTGTAGAAGATACCCAGCATTGTTAATTATATTCCACCCATTAAGTACAAGCATCATATGGAGAAAAATAATTTAGAATTGAAAGGTTTTTGTATTGCCATTCTTACACTTAACCCATGTTTGGAGTAACTCCCACAGATTTGTGTTGACATTAATGGGTCATTGATGGTTGGATCCAGTGACAGACTACTCCTTGCCCATGCCAATCCCCACTTCCTGCTTGCCAAGCTCTCATGTTCTCTGGATGCTGCTGCTAAAACAGGGGCCAAAGCAACTGCACCAGGATGAGCCCTTCCCAGCAGAAGTAGGTGTCACTACCACAGCTTTTTCTTTGGGAATGACAGCAGCAGAAAAACCCATTCTCCAGTCTCCATCTGACAAGACCAGTCCTGCTTCATCCCTTACCTCCAGTCCAGAGGGTGCAGCAGATCGAGGGGGGCCCAGATGCAAGGAAGCAACAGGACCCTTGCATCCTGCAGGAATGGAGAGTGGCTGTCTGAGGCCAGGTACTGGGATGGGGGTGAGTGAGGAGTGTGGCTTCTGAGTCTAGGAAAGAGGGAAAGTAGACAAGGATCCTGAGAAGAGAGTCATGGTAGAATACATGGGTGAGGAGGGGAGAAAAAAAAGTGGGAATTAGGTCTTCCTCCCCTGCTAGGCTTCCACAGCTCCCTGATACCTTTCCTTCATCCACTCAGAGCTCTTCAAACTTCATTGACCCTTACTTACTGCCACTGTCTTTCTCCAGGAAGCTGAAATTTCCGGTGACCTCTTTCAGTCTCACTCACATACCTCTGAGGTCACTAGTGATCTCTTTCCATCTGCTCAAGCCATTCCTCCTCTCCACACCAGCCCCTCTGCTCCATCTTCATGACAACCCCTACAGTCCTCACATAGCATCTCCCCGGTCACTCCCACAGCGGTGTATTGGCAAAGATGATTATTCCAGTATTTCAGTCAGAAAAAATTTCACTGCTACCCTTCTTTGTCACTGTGGTCTTACAGAGGAGAAATCCATAATAAAGACATCCTGTAAAGTTTACATTAGACAAGGTTTTTTTCTGTATCCTCTCTTTGTGATAGTCTTCTATCTGAACCAGGCTTCAAGGTTAAAGTGCAGTGTTTTACTCAGTGGTCAGCAAGAACACGGTTAACCATACCCTTGTAATAGCTGGAAGTTCTTTGAAATGGACCATCCTATTTTGATGAAAATCCTGATTAACAAAGTGTCCAAGGGAATTTTGGAAAGGAGTCTATTAATTTTTTAAATACCTTATTCTGGTAAATATTAATTTTGCTTTAAATAATTGCAGTTTTTGAGGCAGTGGAAGAGTTACTGGTTAGAAAGATAGTCTGGCATGTGATCAAATGCCATGTGATACCCAAGTAAAGATACAGCATAGCATGTGTAAATGACAGCGACATAGAATAAATAGCAAACAACTAAGTCAGTGCAAACTGAAATTAATAGACAGAAAAATAGAGAAAATATAGAAATAAAGCTGAAAATAGAACTTCATTGCTGCTTTCTATTGTAATAGCCTCACTAGAAATGCATAAAGAGATTCCATTTATAAACTCTTAAATCCCCTACTACAGATTAGAAAGACCAACAATGTAAAATTCATGGTATTTGTGACTGGCCTTTATCAACAGAGAGTAAACAGCCACAACTTCTAATAGAGCTTCTGCTGCTGATTTAACATCTCCATGAGAAGTTCATGCTAGAGCTTCAAACTGCACAATAAATATGTCACAGATGCTTAAACATCTCTAAACATAAAGCGATTATTATACATCCTCATTTTATTGGTCTCCCAGCTATTCACATTCAGGCTTTGAAGTGTCTGCCTTTATTTCAGCCCTACCATCCTTTTTTAACTCTTCTGAAGTTGCATAGAAGTTGCTCAGGAGATCAGCACTAACATATCTGTGACTGATATGTAAATCAGAAACAAGTGGGAAAATTGTAACAAGCCTTGAGGGAGACGGAGTGCTTCTTTATGGTCCTTGCTTGATGCTCAAATTATTTCTAGTTTTCAAGCTATTTCTGAGGCTATCAATTAGGAAGGACTGAGTAACTGAGGATATTAGCACCGGAGTAATTCAGACTGCTGTTTCAGCTCCCTCTTAAACTGGTAGTTACTGGTACAGGTTAGGGGCAGAACAGAGCTCTCCTCCTCTCAGTCGGTTTCTATGGAATTGGGACTCAGAGTACACTACTAGAGAGAACTGACTGTCTTGTCAAAGAGGTGTCTTGTAGAGATTAAAGAGCTTGATGTCTCTAGTTGTCAGCTAAATATCATTTAAATGCGTCCTTGGGCACCCTGAGATCAGTTTGTAGGTGAGCATAAAGAAGAACTGCAATGTAAGGAGTGTCTTACACCTTGTTTACAGTCACCTACAAACAGTTTTCCCAGATGCTGACTTTAATTTACTCTGTTTTGCTAAGAAAGTAGCAGTGGCAAGAGTTTTGTTGGAGAAATAATGAAGTGAAAAGTAAAAATCAACAACAATTACACTAATGAACAGTTATATAAAATCCATTCATTAAAAAGCAGGAAATGAAAGGGATTATCACTCCGCAAGAATTTTGCACATGGGAAAGGTAATACAGTGGATAGTTAGATCTGTTATTAGATCACAAACAATGCTCTAGTTGAGAGGGAAATCAAAGAAATAACATTTTCTTCCTAAAAATGTACCTACAGCAGAACAAAAAGTAACTTGGGGCTGCATAAAAGAGGTTCTACTAGTGCCTTTTTTTCCTTAAAAAAACTACCAAAAAAGTAAGGGCTGACAGTTTTCCCATCCAGCTACTAATGTGAGAAAATGCCACCTGTTCTGTACATATTGCTAGAAGTAGAGGGGAAAGTCTGAGTGAAAGTCCAAGCCAGCACTAAGCAGCAATGAAGGAAATAATAAAATTTTTTTGTTTGAACCATTTAAAGAAATCGAGCTTTATCCCTTCAGTCACAGATTGATACATAGTTATTTAAAGCCAGGAAAATACCTTATTAAAAGAACAAAAAAATATGGAGGAAAGGTGAAAATTGAAAATTCCTTTGTTCACAGGTGTCTGATTTTTTTCATCCCCATTTTTTTTGTTTTTAGAAAGAATGAAACCAAATGAAACTAAACCCAGAACTGAAAAAAAAATTTTTTAAAGGGTATTTAAATCTGCCATGAATTCCGTGCCTGATTGAAGTTCACACAAAGAAAATTAAAAAGCTTGATCTATTAAGAAGGATTAATTGACTAACAAACACAAAACCTGTCTCTCAGGTACTCATTCACCTCTACAGTAGCCAAACACCTTGTATATAACTTACTCCTTTACTGCAACAACAGTATGAAAAATTGAAAGCACTGAAATGCACAAAATTGAAATTGAATATTTGTTTGCCCATATTGTCCCAGTTTTGCCATGTAACTACCAATCACTGGAAGCAAACCTGACTTTCCTACGGTTGCAGATTCACCATTACTTCCATGCTTTTAATTAGTAATTATAGCAAATCCCTACAAACTTTCAAATCATCATTACTACATTCATGAAAAGTATTTGAAAGCAAAAATATGTCAACGGCACCTTTGTGCTGAGATTACTTTTCTCGCCAGCTTTGAAGTTAGTTCCTATCTGAAGCCCTGTGTCCAATTAAGTTAGATCATTAAAAAGCAAATTATCTTGACATTTTACTGTAAGAGCCTAACTTTGCTTTGGCTAAACATGAAACACTGAACTTCCAGGGTATGAACTTTCCTCACCAGTGTTTTGGGAACACTGGGCTGAAGAGTGGAAGAAAGGGGAAAGAAACTTGAATTGGTACCAGAGTAATAGCCCCTTACTGAATGAATCACATGTTTTCTTAGATGGCAAGAGGGAGAAAAATCTTGCCCTAATCTATATTCTGACATTTGTAAGTATATAAATTATTCACAGATTAATCTGAGGCTCTTTCACGTTCAGACAATAATGTCAATCTTATCTTCAGAACACTCACACTTTGCGAACCCATTCGTGCCAGGTTCACAAACCTAACATATATAAGAAACCAAAGCTATATAAGAGAAGAAAATGGATTTAGTTTAACAGAAGAAAATACTGCACATGCAATTTTAGTAAAATCCTAGAGATACTTGCATGTTAGCTCCCCATAGCTCAGAAAACTTATTCATGTGTCTCCTCCTATGGGTCCAACTAGAAATAATACAGAAGAGAGCGGCAAGGGTGATCCAGTAAGAAATTGTGCCTCAAATAGAGTTTGAAGGAACTAACATCTTTTGTCAAATGAAAAATGAAGATGGGCATTTGTCCAGGTGACAACTCAAGCATGTGAGGTTGTCACAATATGAGTTTCTAGAGACTGGGAGGCTGTGTGTGCCCCAAGGGACACAGCTGTGTCTCTCCTTCCTGCACATCTTGTAGTGGCCACCATCAAGTACAGGATATTTGACTAGATGGATACGGCCAAGGAAAAGAGGTAATCTGGTGTTCTAATGGGAGGCAGAGTGCAACTTGCCCTTGCACACCATGCTTGCATTTTTATAACTTTACAATCCACCACTTAGGAAGTGTTTCAGGAAACTTGACCCTTGAAAGAGGAATTGATGTATGAGGAAGGCTGAGGGAACAGAGCATGTTTTTTTATCAGCACTGTTGGCAGTAGGAAGAAAATAATAATATTACAGACCAAAGGCTTGTGGTTTGTATTTATACACCTGAGACTTGGAGCCAAAGTAGAGGTTGTAATCCTTAGATTTATAAGACAGCTCTTGTGAGGGTGCTAGATCATTCCTTTTTCTATCAGGCTATTTGAGCTAAAGTTTTGCAACATGCTCCATACAATTTTTTTTGGGGGGGGAGGCGGTTCTAGTTATATAAAAGTATCACATTTAGTAGGATCCCTATTAATTTTGCAAATAATCAAATACTATCAGAATTAATTATAACTAATGAAAGGGAGAATATTTCCAGCTTTTTTTTGGTCAAAAATATAGAGGTAAGAGGAAAGAGGATGGCTAAGAGATCAGAATTTTGCAAAAACTCCAGTTTCTCCTTGAAGTATGTATTTCCACCAAAGCAGACTGGAAGCTACAAGCAATTTGTTCTGTACTTTTAGAACAGACTTTTCGATTGAAATATAATATAACAGAAATAAAATAGAAATAATAGTATATGTTAGGAAATAACTGAAGAATAATATTTACATGTTTGTATACCAACACATAAAAATCTATTGTACAAGATGAAATGCAAAAACGTCAACATTTTAAAAATACAGACATGTATTTAGTACAAGTGCTGAGCCCCCTCAAATGAAGGAAATTCTATGAAATCCTGCTCTTACAATGCGTGGGCAAGTAGAGTCAGGAAATCTTCATACGATGTGTTCCTTCAGTGAGGGAGTGAGACAGCACAGTGTTCTCAGACAAGAGGCAACAGGCTTTGTGATTCCACTGTGCTGCTCTGTGGGAAATGTAAAAAGTATGCTTTGAAAGTATGAAAAAAATTAAAGGCCAAAGAATTATATCCCCTTAGCCAAGCTGCCAAAAATATTCATGGATCTAAAAATCTCAAGAGCATAAAACAATTCTTACTACATGAATGTTTATACTGGGAACTTTCCATTAGTAAATATATGAGAGGGAATAACCATATCCATCCATCTGCTTAGTGGCTGCCACAGAATCTGCTACATGTCAATTATTAATCCTCCTGGGGATAGAAAATCTTTTTTTTTTCCTGAAGGCCTATTTTGTGTTTTTTCTTTTTCCCCCGCTATTTAAAATAATCTTTTTCTTACAGATTTTTTACAAATATCGATTGGTATATTTTCTTCTCAGTAATATGTTCCCTTTTCATACAGCTTTACCATCAGCTGCATTGCCATTTTCAAATAGAATGGTCAGGATGAATAAAATAAATATTTTTCAACTTATTCAAGTTCTTTTGAGACTCTTGCTTCGGTGTCTTTGTTGCAAGGATGGCTGTTCCACCAATAGTTGTCGAGACATTTGAACAGCTATGCTGTTTCTATTTTTATTGATGAGGTAGTGAACTTTCTGGTTTCTGGCATAGCAACAGACAGGAATGAAACAAAGCTATTTATAAAATAAAAATCAGAAGTGTCTAATTTAGATTTAAAAAAAAAAGACAAAACAGTGATCAGTGATCTTGGTTGCTGGTACTGTTACTTAAAAGCTAATCAAGCAAGTGATGTGTAACATCAAAGGGAAATTAACTTCAGTGAAGGGGGGTTATATTTTGATGCCAGCCACATTAGGAAATTGTTGATTTTAGCTAGAATCAAGAAAGGTCACTTTGTTGTTTTGTTGCCTCGTGATACTCCTTTTTTACAGGATGGTTTCTGCCGGGACCATCTTTATTTCTAAAGCCACTGTAATAGCATGGGAGAGCAGGCACATAGCATCAAAGTAAATCTTTGCAATAAACACAAGTACTAATTAAACCTACTGATCAGAACTGCTATAGATCAAAAGCTAATTTAATCATGCCAGTCACTGAACATGACTCACCACGAGCAACTAACTTTGGCGAACAAATGCATAAACAGACAAAAATAAAAACTTTGAAAATACAGTTACAAAATAATTTGCTTAAGTTATTTCAGAAGAAATGAGGAAAATATCAATAATAAGATTTCAAATTTTCACTTCAGTTTATCTGTGCAGCCTGATTCAAAGGTATTGCAGCCCGTAGAAATCCTTTGCCTACACTGTGCATCAGTGTGTTGCTCTAATAGTGCGACACTATTATCTGCAAGAACTCAGAAAGCCAAGTGAACTAGAATCCCATCATGCTGGGCAGTGCCACGCAAATGTACCTACAGCTGGAGACAGCCTCTGCCCCAGAGACATCCCGCTCTCCGCAGAGCCTTTCTTGCTAACAAGACAAAACTGAGACCTGGGCCCAGGAACATCCACAAGAGGTTCCTGTTCCCACCCTGCCTCAGCCCTGGGGATCCTGGCTGCAGCCAAGTGTCTACTCCAGAACATAGATTGGAAAAATGCTTGCTGGATCCTAAGCACACAGAGAAACTAATGAACCAGTGCAGGCTGAAGTCTCCTACTTTATGCTGTAAGTCCTTAGTGTACGACATGCATCATTAAAGAAATGTATAAATGACAGTTGGTTGCTGTTTTCTTATTTAAAGGCAATCAGCACATCTTATTTAAGTAGATAGAATAAATATATTTTATGGACATATTTCTTTAGGTAGCATGTAGTATTTTTAATTCCATTATAGTGTGCTTTTGTCCAGATGGAGAAGGACAGATTTCTTTTGAAGCAAGGGAAAACTAGGCATATGTCTTGGTTTATTACAAATCACAATTACTTCAAAGTTATTTGAATATTAACAAATTATTTTCTTTATGGAAACTATGAATTTGAAATACCAGAAAATTCTGCAAAATATAACACATTATGTAAAAGTTTTGTTATGCCATATTTCCAATAGTGAAAACATTCTCACAAGAGCTTATGCAACTACTGCTTTGTGTTTCTCTCAGGTTCAAAAACCACAGAACCTCTGAATAAAATCCAGGTAAAACCACTAGGCTTCACCTGCTTCCATGTCAAAGACAAATAAATAAAATGCAAGTGCATGGCAATTTCAAAGCACAATCCCAAATCAGTCCCTTGATAATCAGTTTCCACTGAAAAATTGGCCAAAAGTTGAAAATCTTTCCAGATACGATCAACATGTCGAGTCTGAAATGAAAACCAAAACTTTAGAGATTTTGCCAAGGTTTGGACTGACAAAACGTACAGTGCTTTGGAGGCTGCTTGGGTCTGACAACTTACTGCATCGAAGGGACCACTGCCTTCTAGCCCTGCTCTCACTGCTCTCTCTGAGGATGGGGAAAGTGCTATATTTTTGGTTTTGTTTTTGCTTTTTGTTTGTTTTTCATTTCAATGAGCACACATGGTAAAACAGGAATGCTGATTAAAATGCGGATTAAAATTTCTCCCAAATTGTGAAGTTTTGGACCTACGTTTGTCTTTCCAAATGCTCTGATGCATCAGCTAAGTTTTCTTAAAAATAAATGCCCAGGAACACGCCGCGTACTGACTGCTTGTTCTGAAGGCACTGTCTCACAGTGCGCAGTGTCTGCAGCTCATCACCTCTAATGAGAAAAGCCGAGATAATAACGATGCTTCTATACCTGCTCAAACACCTCTATGCTTCTTACAACTTTTGTGTTTATTAAAAGATAATTGTGTTTTATGATTTTAAACTTCACAGCTATTTTGCAGTTCTCAGTTTGAAAGACTTACCAAGCAGAAGATCTGAGGAAATAGCAGGGAAAGTTGTATGCAGCCTGGAGCTGGTGGATAAGTGTCTGAAAACTTGGCATTTTTTCCATACTGAAAAGCTTTTCTCAATCTTTACAGTTTTTCAAGAGTCCGCTCTGTCTACCTAATGGAGAACTGCAGAATGATGCTTTCATTATATAACACTAAAAATAACATTTTAGTCCAAAGTACCTTGATTTTCTGTCTCTCTTGTGCTGTATCTATCTAAAAGTTGTGCAGAGAGGTATCTGATAGGCCCCTTTTGATGCTGCATGCCTCACCTAACTTATCTTTGACTCTAGCATGTTTCAGTTACATTTCTAGAAATAAGCAGAACTCTATCCTACCCTGCTAGGAGTGGTTCTTTTATTTGCCATTGTAAAGTAAAAATAACACATTTGCGAGATCAGAATAATAAAAAACATTGTGAAATCTGGATGTTGCATAACATGTTTTGTCTTCAGATAGTGGAACTAAGTTGTCTGTAAACAATTTCCAGTACTGCTGAGGGAAGTGGTGTGATGAAGAAAAGCAAGGACTGTGGATATGAACTGGAATTTAAATCCCTTTAAATACCAATAACTTCACAGGGGGAATGTTCTCATTGTTCATTCCTACGTCCATCACTTATGACTTATCACGTAAGATAGGATGTAAAACTGTGAAGTGCTAAACTCAAGACAGAATTAGCTGTTTCTTAATATATCTCTTGCTATGTTGGCACTTGGAGGATCCTATATTGTGCTGCAGAATATATCATAATGCTTCAGCATGCAGCAAGGTAAAGCAGGTCAGGAGCTGTGGCTAGAGGATACGGACATATCCAAGCTTCTCCTTCTGAAAAGTTAAGGTGTACAGTAAAAATCTTATTCACCAACTGAGGAAGTTCTTTTTTTCTTTTTTATTTCTCTCGTGGGTTTTTTTTTTAAGTCTATGAAATAATTTTTAAGCTCATGTTTTGAGACCAGAAAAACTACACATATTCTACATGGTTCTGAATACATGTAGTTTAAATTTAAAAACTCTGTCTTCCTGTGAGCTGTCACTCCAGACAATAGCATCATTTTTCTTCTCTGCTGTTTTCTAATATTGATGTCTTTAGAGCAACTTAACCTAGCTGTGGATAAGTATTAATTAATGACAACAGATTAATTATTATCACCCACACATAGGTGCAAAAGAAGAATACAAGTACCAGAAGAAAAATACCCTTTCTCTGTGACTCCCACCTGAAATCATGTTTCTTTTATTGTCAGCCATGTACCCTCTCCTTGATTCTCCTGAACTGCTGCAGCAGAGAGTAAGGTATTCCCACAAATCGTTTCAGTTATTCATTCCTCCAAAATAATCACCATGTTGTCAAGAGCTGAGGACATCTAATTAATTATTGTGATAAATCAACACTCTTGCACTGTGTAAGAAAGGCAGGAGAAAATGCTGCCATTGAATTACCCCTTTGATCCCAGTGGAAGTGAGGTTCCTGCTTCTGTAGCTTGTCTATTGGACAAGTGAACAGGAACCTCAGAGCAGAAATAGCCCCCAACCTGCTTCTGCCTTCCAGCAGAATGGACATTCAGCATGAATTTATGCCTGTGGATCATGTATATAACATTTCATGTTTACTGTTTAATAGAGATCCTGCCCCAAGCAAATTAATGATGCAGCAAGAGGGGAATAATAATTTTTTTAATCCCCCTTTTGTTCTTCTAGAAAGTATGAGGCCAGAAGTATACTTGCCCTTTGAGTGTTGCTTTTAAATCAGCTCTTCTCACGACTGACAGCTCTACAGTCCAGTTTCTGCGGCTGTGACTGCACTTCATTTTATCTGTGGAAAACCCTAGGCATTTACATGAGGAGATACCTGACCTGACTCTCAATCCTCTGCAAGTAACTACTGAACATTAAATCAAGAGGTTGAGACCACCAAAATTCTCAGATCTGGCAAGATTTAGCAGCATTTCTGTTCACCATCACAGGATGGCCATGCCATCTAAACAGAAGTAATGAAAAACAAAACTCTGTAAGAGGAACACGGGAGCTTTGCTTAGCTGATGCTTTCATGTTGTGACTGCATAAAGCAGTGAGAAGAATAAAAGATCAGGGACAGAGTCAATACAATTTTAACAGGTTTGTCAAAAGCTCCTTCTCCAAACTTCTTTCTTCTCAAATCAAGCTCCTAGACCACAGTGTTTCTTCCCCTCTCTGCAGCTGCCTTCAGCATGATTTGCCCTGTAACACTGTGGCTTTCCCCTGCTGCATCATTTGAAGGAGTGTCATGGCCCAGAGGTCTCGATGTACATGTGAATGGTGAGTCACATTTTTACAGAACCACAGATATTTGGGCTCTGATCACCACCTCTGGTTTTGAGATGTTGGCATGAGAGTTTCCAGCAGAGAAAGTTCCCAGCGGAGAAGGTTCTCAGCAGAGAGCAACCAGCCAGCACTGAGACCTGGTCACAGCACTGCTGCTCCCCAGTGCTGGCACCGTGGGATCAGCACTGCAGACCATGCCGAACCGAGTTGCCCTGCCCCATTCCAGATGGAGCAGCCCACATGATTTCTTCTAATACCAGGTGTTCATGCATACTATGAAAAATAGTATGAAAGAACACCTGAAAACTGCTTTTCAGTGTAGTTCTGTTGTCTTTCAGCAGGATATTTTAGGCTTTTAAAATCTTTCGCATTAGAGTGTAGAGGAAAGAAGTTCAAGTACTGTTGTTTGAGGAGAAGAGTGTGGGAGCAAGGGCACAGCCCCAAGACACTCTCGTTTCTGCTCACAGTGGGTACTGTGTGCCTTTCTGCATTAGCACTACCAAGTCCATCACACGTGAAGAGCATCTGAATAGAAGATGTTCCATTGGTGCGAGACAGAACGGCAGCACCCTGTTTGTGTCCAGCTGTGACTGTCCTACAGATCTTCCAACAAGATCTTCCCAGTAGAGGACAAGACTAGGCTGAAGAGACCTCCAGACCCATCTACTGTAAAAATTATATTGGTTTTCCTTTCTATAACTCAGACTGTGTGTGCAGATAGGCTCCGGTGAATTACCCTTTATTAATTCTGCCTTGAAAATTTTCAATTGCTGTGTAATAGTGTCACTGAAAACTGACCTCTCCCACTTTGCCCATTTCTCTGACACTCTCTTTAAGCTGATGCCAAAGCACTGAGCCTAACATATGATCTTCATGCAACACTGTGGAGCAAGGAGAGCACAGCCTTATTGGAGAGGGTAACTACTAGAGAAATTCAGGGAATGAAAGCTGTTAAATTAAATGTACCTCTGACCTGTAGAAGCTTAGGAGTGAGGGAAAGTCAAGAAAGTGAAACACTATTAAATATAATTAAGCAGGAAAGTAACATACGGATAGGTGTACCTATCCTGTTTTGGTATCTGCCTTACAGGCCAAACCCAAAAAATGCTAGCAATAGAAGTAAATATCATAATTACTGTAATGAGAAGTATCTTAGCTCAAAATATACGGGGAAAAAATGATAGCAATTTAATACTGACTTAAGGGAGATCAGCACAACTCCAATATCTTTAAAAATATATAACTCATGATGACAACGAGAGAAACCTAAATGAGTCCTGTCACAGACCAATGCACTGAGCTGCAGGAATTCATGTTTATGGAGAGTATCAAGGCTTGTTTCTTATTTCCTGGTGTTCATTCTGAGATTTCATAACAGTACTGCCTTCCTACAGCTAACAAAATAGTTGGGGGCTGGTGAGGCTGTGATGGTGAGGCCCTGCATTCCAGGATGTACCGAGCACTGGGCCCCCCTGGCTGCCCTTCTAGCTACAATGGCTCTGCTGAAAGCACAGCCTGATATAGATGATGGAATGGTGGTTATCCCTCAGATCATTCAGGTGGCTGTGTGCCATGGAAAGTGGCATCAAAATCTTCTTGCAAGTTAGCAGGAGATTGGGATAGCTATTAGCTACTGGTCTTAGAGCTCTCAACCATAAAATTATAGCATCCCAGAGCAAAGTGTGAGAGTTGGCAAAGGAAGCTGGGACTTTACAAGATGCACAGGCAATCGCATAAGAAGTAATCACCACTCAAGCAGAACATTACTATAAGCAACAATGCACTGTAGAACAGCTGGTGGCATGTGTTGCTCACAAACAAAGGCACAGAGATGGGAAAAGTAAGGTTTCAATTTCCCAAGTTCATGCTTTCACTATGAAACATTTGCAGGATCACAAGGAATGGGATGAAAATATCTGATGTTTGTTCTCCGACTCAGATTTAGCAGGTAGGGAGGTGATAGTGGCACAACCCCTCATACAAATGGAGGGGCAGAGGGTTCTGCTGGATGAAGGGCTATAGATCACACACTCACACTCTGAAAAAGCTAAGGAAGCTTTTAGATATCTCTCACTAGACGAGCAGAAGTAGATCCATCCTGGCATGGATTTTGCGAGCTTAGGATAGTGGTGCTGCATATATGCACTTATTAATAGTTGAAAAAAGAAATCTATTAAGCCCTAGTGCCAGGGATATGCTCGGTTACTAAATATCAGGGGTCCTGATGGGCAGGATGTAGGTGCACCTATGATGTATCAATGGCTGTGTTTTAAAAGCATTTACTGATAATTGCTGAATTAGTATCATCCCTCAGAAAGCAGTGTACGGTAGAAAAAGGTATTAGTTTACAGTGTGGGAGGGGGATGTTTTATGTGCTAATTACTGTATCTAGTCTGGACAGGACAGCAGCAAAACACAGTATCAAAATGCAGATTTTGAGAGGGGTATCTAATTCACTGAAACCCTCGATTACACCTGCAGTCACAAGTGCTACTGGTAGATGCCCTAGCAAATACCTTGAAGGAAATTGGGGTGTAATTTCAGAAGCGGATGTGCAGGTGGTGGAAGAAAATAAGCCAGCAAAACCATAAAAAGTCACCTCACAGGTGACAAACAAACATATGTGTAATGACATTGTGCAAGATGATGTCCCATGACCAGAAATAAATGGGATCGCAACATCAGAAATGTTATGTCATTGGCAAAAGCTAGTGCCTACACAAAAATGTTCTTCCCTCTCTACCCCACGTGCCATGCCACAGTGAAGTACCACCTGGGAAATGTCAAAACAGGAGAAATGGACTAGGAAGAATGTTGTTTGGCAATGGATCAAGCAACAAAAAGAAGCCTCTGGTGCCTGCAAAAATGCTTTGAGCATGTCCAGTTCTACACTCCTAGACAGGGAAATCCTTTTGAATTAGAAGTAACAATTCTAGATGATATAGTTTTGTGGGGATTGTGGCAGAAAACTGAGTCAAAAAGTTTTTAAAAATATGTAGGATTTTACTCCAAGGCATTACAAGGCTCCATTATACACCATACTCAATGGATAAACAAATTCAAACTGCAGTTTGGGCATTGCAAGTGAAAGAATCAGAGGCCAAAACACTGTGAACTGTACATCTCCAGTACAAAATGTCATGAGGACTGAAATTCTTCCATATGGTGTTTCTCCCAAAACGTTAGCCACAGGGAAAACGGAATTGTGTACACCAATGCATGCTGTGCTAGGAGTGCAACTGCTGTGTGCCAATGAAACTTACAGCATCAATTAGTGAATAAATACCTCCATCTTCAACATCATAAACCCTTTCCCAAGTCTGAAGGCAGGGACGGCTTTGACCTGGCTGCTGAATCAGCTGGCATGGAGGGTGGTAATCAACACCCACAGGACTTAACACATGGAATAACACAATGTATCAGTAGTGCCCACTAATTGAATGGCTTAACTCAGGCCCTTGTTTGGATGTTTATTCTTTTTTCTATATTCTTTATTAAGTGGTCTCTTGAGCGAGGGGGTAGGAATGTTGAGAGGAATGGGTTGAAAAGCCGAAGACTGGCAAGGAGGACTGTAAATCACTCCAGTGACCTTGCAGCTGGGAGTAACTCTTGATAAGCAGAAGCCTGTGTGGACAGCAGGCAAGTGATCCTCCAGCCTGGACTGAGATTAACAGTGCCTGTGCCTCTGCTGGTGCACTTCTGCCTGGATGTGGCTCCAGGGATGCCCTGGTTGGAGAGGTAAAGGAAATAAATTTACTCTTTGTGTTTTATCTGTGAATTTGTGGTTGTCCCAGCTGCCTGCCTGTGCCAATGCACACAAGCGTTATTTTTTGCGTTTTCAAGATGGCATGAAATTGTCTGCTGAGCCTTGTCTGTGTCTATTCCTCATCATCTGTCAATGTAGTCAAACCAACTCAATAACCAAGTCACATCTTTTTAAGGGGAAGTAGAAAGCAAGCAATTAGTGCTTAAACCACTATCTACAACATGACGAAATACAATAAAAATTCTGCTCCAGCTCCTGTGTTGCAGGAATAGAATTACCTCTGAGATAAAAAGATAGTTTTTACAATAACAGGAACATTTGTCTAGAACCCTAGGGAAGACTTTTCTCTGTAAGTCCTGTTTTTCAGGATTTGAGCTCTTCATGTCTCTGGCTGCATAGGCTGCAATAATTCTGCCCATAACTGCCCCAGAGCAACTACTTTACAATGCTGTAACACGTCTTATATGTAGCCTATGACAAATACGCAGTAACCTTTCAAATGTGAAATGTAGTATTAAAGACTTATGAAGATCTTGTGAAGAATTGCAAGACTTGTGAAGAATTCTGTATTTTTTCATGGTTCAAAAAAGTGGCATTTCCAAGGCCTGGTTTGATGATTGCTTTTGAAAAGTTCGGAGGTGCTGCATCACAACTAGAAATAAAGAAATAATCAAATCCCAATTCAGTTGCTGAATCATAAAGGCAAGGGAGATTTTTTCTTTAAAAAAACATAGAGATGGACAATTGAAACCCATGAGAAGGTATAAGATATGATCATGTGTTCCAACAAAACAAGACAAAACAAATTGTGTGGAATTTTTCTCTTGGAAATATGAAAAAATATCAAGGAAAAAAAGTGTTTCATGTTGACCCAAAATACATTGTTTAACTTCAAATGAACAATTGATTTAATTCTGAACAAATTGTTTTACTGTTAGTTGCATCATTTCTTATTTTGTCTTCAATATAAATTAATTTTTAAATAGCACAACATATCCAAAGTGGAAAAATTAGTTTCAATACATTTGAAATAGAAAGTCCCAAGACTTTTTTTTTTTAATTGTTTTCTGTGGCCAGAACTGTTAAATTTGCTCTACATTCTCAAAATTTTGGTCAGCTAAAATGATATTTCTTCTAAATTTCATAATCAGTGAAAAGTATTGTGCAGATCTTACATACTTTTAATTTTAGTGGACTTATTTTTTAGTTAGAATTGCACCCTAACAAGTAAAACAATTTGGTAAATATCCTTTATAATGCATAAGATATCACAGCAATTCCTTTGCTGTCATGTTTCAGCCCCTTATCACATGAGAAACTAGAAAAATGTTTGCAGATGCATCCTCAAAGTGGGCAGTGTGCAGTTCAAACCACGGATTCAGAAGAGGCACTGAAATAAATGTGAAGACAGAACAGGTGCTTAACTATAAGCAGAACTCAGCATATCCCAACCATCACCATCACTGTACTGCCAGTGCACACTTTTCTAGAGCAAACACTGAAGTAATTTCATGTTTGGATCCCTCTCAAGTCAACCTTCCTCCTTTGACTTCATGAGACTCAGGTTTTTACCTCCTATATATTAGGAAGTCACAAGATTTCACCTACAATTCCATGGATTTCTCCTACAATACAAAAGACAATCTAGCAGTAAATTATGATATCACATGAGGAAGAGAGAGAGAACACTCAGGAAATCCAGGCTCAGAAAAATAAAAGGTCAAAAATCTTTATTCGAATACAAACATTCCATCAGTCGGTCTTGAGTTTTTATATTTGTTTAGCATGTTCTTTTTCCTCTTGTCTTTGAGAAGCAGAATGTTGTACTAACGTTCCTGCAATGGCATAAACATGTGCATAAAGTTGAAGTAATCTCACCAAATAAATGCTCAGAGCAGCTTTGCAATACAGCTTCATGACTTATTCATGAGTCATGCTGTTTGCAAATGAGACCACAAATAACACACACCAAAGGAACTTTCTTCTGAATCACTACTAGTGGTGCCTAATAACTTAGACACAAAGCTGCATATAAACACATGTTTTACATTAGAATTGCTTTTGTACCAAACTATTTCTAGGTGAGTCAGATAATGAGCAATAGCAAAATACTTATCCCAAGGTTTACGTTTTGCTACTGTGTGCTCCTGGAGATATATTAACCATGGTTTTGCTCTAAGGATCTGTTTCTTTCTTCAGAGTCAGACTGTAACTGTGATGTTTTTATGGGAAAGATATTCTTCAAGCTTCCATCCTGCTTCCAAATTCCCATCCAAATTATTTACAGAATAAAGTTAGACCATGCTTGGGATTACTTAATGTATAAAACATATATTTTTTTACATTTATCTGTCAAATACAGAACTATAAATGTAGCGCAAAGAAAAGTTAAAGATTTTTTGCCAGCCGCTTCAGTGTAAATCAAGGCATTTCTATTATGGTAACAACTGAGAATTTCTTCTTACAATAACTTTTTAGAAAGTCATCTTTCTTCAAACATATGCCCATAACTGCAGCCTTTCAGGCAGCATTAGTGTTTCAACTGCATTAAAAGATAAGCTTCATAAGGAAAGCAAAGGCTAGCTAAGGATTGTTCTTAAAAAACCTGGCAATTTCTCACACATGCAATTCTAAAACTTCTCCTCTGTAAAAATGACTTCTTAACTTCCAGTTCTAGGTTGAAGATAACAGCAAGTGTTGGTGTTACAACTCACCCCAGAAGGCGAGGGGAACTCAGGTTCTTGTTAATAGATCCCTTGGGGTGGATTAGAGTGAAATGACACTGAACGGTCGGTGTTTATAAATATATATGTGTGTGTGTGTGTGTATATATATGGATTTATTTTAGAACAATTCACTTGCAATGGAAAGCAGGTGTGTAGCTGTTTTGGTTATTGTTATCTGTAGTAATACAGCAGTATAAAAGCATAAAAATAACACTTCAGAAAATACATAAGGACAAGAAAGGAAGAGAAAGAAAAGAGTAGAATAAGAGCAGAAAGTTTATAATTTGAATTCTTTGGGCTAATTAGACCTGAAGACATGGCAGCCATGGAAGTTCAGGTGGACCTTGGCAACATAAGGAGAGATAAGCATCTGGTGAGGATTCTTGACCATCTTGTCCTTGAAGCATGAAAGAACATGATTAAGGAAATTGGAGACACTGATTAATGCGCTCTTTTCAGAAATGGAAGGCCTTCTTTCTATCCTCAATTTGCTTAAGTTCATCTCAGGACTAGCCACTGGCTCCCCACGTGCCAGGAGAACATCTTTACACCTTTCTTTTGGGGCAGTTAGAGTAAATGTTCTCTCAATTGTTTTTGTTGAAGTTGTTTACTTTGTGCAAATAATAGGACATTCATTTAGTCAGAGTCTACAGACCCAACCTCTTCCTTGCAGACTTTTTAAAAATCTGACTCAATGCATATTCAATCACTAGTAGAAGGTTAACCATCTCCAGCAGAAAAGATTGTGATTGCCTCCTCTTAGCACAACAGTTCCTGGTGATTGCAGAATTTTGCTCATTTCCAAGAAAACTGCATCCAACTCCTTATTTTATATAAGACAAAGTGAAGCTGTAAACAAAGATTTTTCACCTCCTGAGTCCTGTAACCGCTGAGTCTTAGCAAAAACACAGTACCTGCATGAAGAAGGCCTTGCCCCTGATGCCTTTTTTGTGAATCTTAGTGTAGTCTGAGAACATCTGGCTAACCTGACCACGAGAAGTGAGATAGATGTAAGCTACTTGGACTACGTAACTCAAATATGCAGGTTTGATCTGTCTGGTTTTCAGAATATAAACCCAGTAACTGCTACTGAAGGGAAACTGTCAGTTATTGAAGACATTTGGTACAGAATCATATCCCTAGCCCTTGTTGCTCAAGAAACATCTTCATCAGGAGACAGGCTGGAATAGATGATAATGATGAAAATGTTTGTTCAACATCTACGGGAAAGGAATGTGGTACTCATTAATACAGCAAAAACAGACGTGAACCATCATAAATACAGGACATGAATTTTTTACATCTCATGTTTGTTATTAAATGAAAACTAATCTTTTAGGCCTGGGTAAAGAAAAAAGCCCCAGTTTGAATTATTTTAGTATCATTCAGTATTGGGTTATTGTTTTTCAACATTCTCAGGCATTTTCAATGTTTACTTTCTACTGTGCTTATTTTACTTAGCTGTGGATGTTTTTGTTCTCTCTTTAATTGAAAGGTCAGTGCAATTTATTATTACAATTATTTATCTTTCCAACAAATTAAATCCATGTCTTCTGTAAAATTTGCCCCTCTAGGCTTATATACTGAGTGACTTGGGGTACAAAAGTGATTCATTTGGAAGTACTATCTTGTGATAAAGTCATCCCAGAAGGGAATATTTATTCATGTTTAGCAGCAGGATAGGGAGGGGGCCTTCACAGCATCACATGAATTTATTTAGATTGAAGGAACTCACTTCACCTTTGCCTTTGTGAAATATAATTTCCTCTGTCAACACTGTGACTGCTTTGGTGCTACAGATCAGCAGTGGATAAGCTTTATCTTTCACAAGAGCCTCCAACAGTAACAGCTCAGCAGGATGAATCCAATTATACGCAGAAATATAGTGCAGTTTTTACAGAACATAAAAAGACAGTTCTTGATTGGCATTTCAGTATATGTCAAGTTAGTGATTAAACGTACATAAACTTTTTCTTTTGGTAAGGTCCAGGGTTTGTTATCAGAAAGTGTAACTCAGCAGAGCTGCTTGTTGCAGTTTATGGGCTGCTTTACTGCACAAATCCAGATGCATAGTTTAACAGAATTTAATTAAATCAGCATGACAGAAGCAAAGGGCAAATGGTCATTTCTAAGCAATTAAATCAACAGGAGAAGATATTCAGAATATAAATATTCAGAACATAGATATTGTGTATGACATTTTAAAATAACAAGCAATGGATTTTGATATCATCACAGGGCTATCTTTAGAAATAGAGAGCAGGACAGTGCTGCACAGAGCTGCCCTGGCAACACAGCACATAGCTGATTCCTGTCAGCAGCTGAACACCTTTCCAGGCATAAAGTGGGATGGCTGGTCAGGAAAATGGAGTCTGAACAGGAATGTGATTGAAAGGAACACAAAATACAAGTGGTTTTTTCTCATTCTGCTGTTTGTAAATGAGTAATAAATAGTGTATGTAGCAAAAATTAGTAGCCTAAAGCAGGAAAATGACCAAGAACAATTACCTACTTTCTTTCTAACCTTCTTCTTCCTTGGTAAGGCATTACAACCACAATTCCTGCAACACTACCTTCCAGGATATTAATTGAAAATATTCAAGGAAACAATATCTGATGGCATAAAACACTTCTGCAAGAAAATACTCATTTTCCGAAAGAATTGCTGGTCCTCTGTAGTGGAGAGGCTCGTGTTTACAGGGTTTGCATAAAATCTGCCTGTCTCCTTAATATTGTGCAAATTTCTATGATTTTTATCAATCTGCAACTGGTTCAAATATCAAGTAGGAACTAGAGTGACTCTTAAGGACATTTATTTCACACTTAAATTAGACAGAGGGAACTGCAGTCTTACCTGCAAGGTGCAATGTTTTTCTTTCAATCAGAAACATCTCTTAGGTTCTTTGGAATACATAAGTAGTAGGAGATATAAAATTCTATTAAAATAAGTCAGTGAAATTAAGATATTTTAAAAACAATTTACAGTCATGGATGAAAAGCATTCAAAACACTGAAATTCATGAGAGAAGTGATCAAGGGAAGGCTATGCAAAAAAAAATCATGCAAATTGGCATGAATCAGTCCATTCTCCCTCTTACTCCACAACTGAAATACATCTGTTTAAACTTTTCCTTCCCTCAGAGTGTATGAAGTAAGATGACATAAAAGATCAATATCCTGAACCTCTCAATAGTTTAAAAATGTTTTTGCAAGTCTGGGATTTACATCACAGAAGAAGGAATACAGGTGTATATGGTAATATTGTGTGAAGGTAACCATGATAATGTGCTGCAGGAAAGACACCAAACTCTAGCCCTAATGCCAGAGTTCCAGAGTGCATGCTGACTGAAAGAGGTACAAGAATCTTGTTCATGCATTCACAGGCCACTGGTGGTGAGGGGCAGGACTTGGCTCAATACATGGCCTATATTTAAATGGTTCTGATTTACCTCAGAATTCAGACTGTGTTAGCTTTAAGAGGTAAATGCAATTTTAATTTGAAAGATGCCTCACATAACTTGTATCTTGGCTTTTTCCTGTATACTAAGTCAAAGAAGATCTTTTTAAAAACAGGAAATACTTAATAGATGGTGGCTCCATGAGCAGTTGCATTATTATTGAATAATTTTATTAAGGGCCAGGAACATTAGCCCTTGCAACAACTAAGGATTGGTCACATCTAATTCATCACCTCAAAAACAATCAAGGAAATTATGCTAGCAATTAAAAATGAAAGCTGCCTACAGATAAAATTAAAAGGTAAAATTAATGAGTGGGGACTGGACCCTCAGGTGATTTTTTTCAATAGAGTCTCCCTGCAGTAAGTAGGACTTCACTAATTGTTCTTGCCCAAGAATAAAGGCTTTGAAACATACTGTTTTTCAGGTCTATTATGTAGATAAGTTATCATTTGCTCCAGTTACACACCTCTGGTATTAATAACCCCAGTTAGATTGAAAAGCACCATGACCTCTGACAGAGAATAATGCTTGTGAATAGCACACACGGTTACTATCTCTGTCATAGCCATTGATTTGCTAGCTGATCACGGGCAGAGTAGCCTTATCTTCCCCTGTCTGGATTTTTTCAGCTGTCTTGTGAATAATAAAATAGTTGGCAGCCCAAATGAAATATTGCTGTATGTATTTTATTACCTGTTATAAAGCAGCACGTCTGTGATAAACTACAGGGCATTTAAATGCAAGAGGAGTTCTATTGTTTTGCTGGCTCCTATAAACAAAGAAAGCGACTGCTGTGATTCTTTCTCTGGGCTTGGGATGTTTTCCCAAGCCTGCTCCAACTGATGCCCAGAACCACTGCTTCAGCCACCTTGTGTAGCCCTGGGTTCTGGTTGCAGTACATCCTCAGTTGTCTGCCACAAGCGTGGAGTGGTTCCTCTCATAGCTGACCCTGCAGAGGTTTCCAGACCAAAAGCCATGAACTTTTAGCTCTATCAGCTTTCACAAGGCCACTGGGTATAGGTTTTGTAGCACAGGTCTTCCCATCACACACAACTCAGAGTAAAAGAGCATAACTTTCTTTGCAGTGAGATTCAGTGAAATATCTGAGTCAGAGTTACCTCAAACCTCAAGACAGCATGATTCATTACAGTGCTTGTATTTATCTGCTGAAGTCCAGGAGCAGTTTAATGTTAGGTCCAAATTCCTGTAGCTGCAACCCCACTGCCTCTGCCCTCAAACTGAGTTTCAAGTTTAGTTTACAGATAGCCGGTTTTAGGGATACATGAGTCAAGCATACTCACAGCTTGAGACCTCCAGAAATTCAGTTCCAGACATCTACTTTCATGCAAACAGCAACTGAACTGGGGGTATCTGTAGCTGAAGGCACAGGGAACATTGCCAATCCCTCTGGACAATTCCAGACGAAGAGGATGTCAGCTGGAGATGTTGACATGATATGGAGAAATATGCAAATATAGTCAGAGATTTTAGGTCCATGTGGAAGAAGACGCTCAAGGCTATCTGCATCTCCAGGATTGCAGTCTCAGTTGCAGCAGCCCTGGAAAGCATCTCTTCAGCAACCTAATTAGTTTTTCCCTGATGATAATGGAATTGCAGTCAACTTTTGCCTTGCTTTTTTTCCACAGGTGAAAGCCGTGGCATGCATTCTTCTACCCCTTGCTTGTTAAAAAGTAAAAAACCTGGGAGATGAGGCTGGCACTGACCTGACTGGGGCAGCTTTCAGAAAGCAGTAGGCACGTGTAGCAGCTGTGTTGGACTGATGTGGGGGCAGGACAGCTGTGTTCATCACTGCATGTGTACATGTGGGCAGGAGGGTGTGCTCCTGCTCTAACCAAAACTCTTGTTCCCAATGAGTTTCAGATCCTCTATGATGCTGGGCCCATTACTTCATCCTGTCTTTGATCAAGAAATTATTTTTAAACCTCTAAGACAGAGCAAGCAACAATGCTGGTTTAACGCTGGCTTTCTGATGTTGTGAGGGGAGCCCCTGCAGGCTGCCTCTTCTGGAGGTTCATGACCTGGTGGAGATGTGCTGCCTTGGTGTACACTATAGGGCCCAAGTAGCTGGATGCTGTGACAAGTGCTCTTGGATTGCTTAGGCACCCACAGCAGACAATCCCCAGCAGACTGGGGCACAGGGGAAGTGGGGGTATGGCAGAGCCTGCTGGGATGCAGATGGAAGAGAAGACAGATGCAGTAAGTCTGGATGTAGTTTTATTTGTAGGAGGTATATAAAATACAGATATCTGGGAGTGGTGTGTTCCTGAATCTGCTGTGAATAGCTCATGATTAAACTCTCTCAGCAATCTTACAGCATCATGCTTTTTCCTGTGATTTATTCAGAGCCTGTAAAGAACTCGAGACTTAATCAGAATTGATTAGTGCCCCTTCTCTCTTGATTGACACTGAAGTCAAAGCAAGGACTCTTCTGTCCCCAGTAAAAATGAGCTTTCAGCTCCCATTCTCCCCTCTGAAGTCCATTCCAGGAGTACAGAAGAAGCTATATCTTCTGTTCTCGATTTTGTTAGCTATCTTTTAGGGCAGACCACGTGTTATCTCACAGGTGATCTGGGGGCAGTCAGTAGCACCCAGAACACACAGGGAACAGAGCCTTGCTACTGAGCAAAACTTAGGGCATAAACCAGCTTTTCCTAAAATTGTTTTGTAAATAGTTTTGGAGTTCTAATAGATAATGGTAAAGCAGAAAGAGCTGTTTGTATATCTGCTGACTTAATAGTTTTAAGTTAAAATCATTGCGATGATGAGAGACTGAGAGGAAGGAAGCTTACTACAGCTGGTAGCACATGGTGTTGTGACCCCACTACGTTTGCTGCTGCCATATCAAGTTTCTTGCAAATTCCATTGGATCTCCCTTGGTTTTGGAACAACCTCATGTCACATGTACCTTTTTTACCTTTCACTCTTGCATGGATGAGACCTAGCATATTGAGGAGCTACGCCTGATGTCTCAGATCACTCGTGCTATGGGTTTGTTTGCATATAGGAAGATTGATTTCAGTGAGATTAATATTGTATGTATACAATTAGTCTTTATTCAAGTATAAATCCCACTGAAGAAAACAGAAAATTGACAAATAAATCCTATATATCTATACATAAATTTATTATTCCCATCCTAATTTTAGCCTACAATTATACCTTAAGGTTTGAAAGGATTTCTGATATATCTTCCTAAGAAACAGCTTTGCATCCTTAAAATATGAAATCCATTTTCCTTTTATTTTCCAGTCTTTGGTCTGCCAGAAAAGCAGCAGCTAAACCATAAAACATGTTAGGGGTTTGGAGTTATTGTACAGTGAAATGTCAATCCATATAGTTTCAAAACACTGTGTGTGGGATTAAACACACAATAACATTAATTCAGATAGATTTCAAAACTAACACTTTATACAACGCTATGAAAATGTGTAAGAAATTTTGAAGAGTTTGGTATTAAGAGCTAGTTGATGACCAGAACAGTAATACTTGTAAACTTTAAATTAGAAAGGTATTTTGTCCACTTCTGTGTGATTTTTCTGGTATCAAAGTTCAGTGAGTGGCTAAGCTGAAGTACCCAGTGATATTTTAGATTCTCTTGAGTGCCTAAGACATCTGCAAGGAGCTGGCAGGTATGACACAGAACATACGGGAGACCTATGCCCTCCTGCAGTGGCAGCTGCATACCAGGTAGGACACCCTAGGAATTTAAAGTGGCATTGGATACCTACTTGGGAAGCTGTGTCCGTCCCTTAAATCCTGTATTTTTCCATCAATTCATTTCCCATTATCTGTGAGTCAGAGGTGTTAGAACAGAGAGCAATTAGTGGAGAGTTATTGTTTGTCCTTCAGAAGTAGGAGATAGCTCAGGTATATTGTCTGTGGAAGTCTGACAGACACCTAATTTAATTCAGCCTTTGAAAAGTGACACCAAATGTTATCAACAAAGATGAAATGTTATGTGGTTGGCTGTGCTAAGGGTGTGAAGTCTAGGTACTTGGGTGTACTGGGTATGCACAGTACACATAGGATGACCAAGGCAGACTAATACAGGTTTTTTTGAACAGGGGTGGTGATTAGATTCAATTGCTCACTGGACTGGACTGTTCATGGGCTAGATCTCAAGGCAAATTTGCCAGAGGCATATTTTGATAAGCCGCCTGCAAAGTTAGGCTGTGCCAACATATCTGCTTTAATGATCTTAATGTAAAAGTTATACAAACAGTTATATAGCCAATTAAAATGTGGTTGGGGTAACATATAGTTAATAATATGTTTGCAAAGTAAAAGAAATGGGAGTATAAAACAACATGCTTGAAGGGTTAATTCTTTAGTGTGACTTTCCTTGGACTTCTGCTCTTTAGCAGCTATTCATTAGAAAAGAACCTACATCTGTTTCATACTTTTGGTTTGTTAGTGTTCCTTTGACTGTATCAAACATTAATTTTATGCCTTATTTGTTTGGGACATCTGTCCCAGTTGAACAAATTCACAGTAATAGCCTTCAGGTAGATGTCTAGATCTGCAAAATGAAGAGCTGCACAATTTCCCCTGGTTCAATACCCTTATTATATTTCCTATTCTAAAGGAACTTCAATTTGGTAAAACAGAACACTAATTTAAAAACTGGTTAATGTTCAAATATAGGAGAGGGCTCTTCTAACTAATTTAAGCTAGGAATCTATTTATTTCAGTGATTTTTTCTAGTCATGATACAAGTATAGATTCATAGAATGGTTTGGGCTGGAAGAAACCTCAAAGATCATGTAGTTGCAACTCTCCACCTCCTGACATGGGCAGGGATGCCACCCACTACATCAGTGTGCTCAAAGCCCCATGTAACCTGGCCTGGAACATTTCCAGGGATGTCTTATCCAAAACTTCTTTGTACAGCCTGTTCCAGTTCTCAACACTCTCACAGTAAGGAATTTCTTCCTATTATCTAATCTAAACCTACCCTCTTTCAGTTTAAAGCCATTCCCTCTTGCCTGTCACTATGTGCCCTCACAAAATATCCCTCTACATCTCTCCTGTAGGTCCCCTTTAGGTACTGGAGGGCTGATATAATTTCTCTGTGGAGCCTTCTCTTCTCCAGTCTCAACAACCTCAACTCTCTCAGCCTCATAGGTGAGGTGTTCCAGCACTCGTGGCCCTCTGCACTTGATCCAACAGGTCCAAGTGATTCTTATGTTGGGGGTCCCAGAGCTGGATGCAGCAGTTCAGGTGGGGTCTCCTGAGAGCACAGGAGAAGAGTTATCTTCCTTGACTTGCCAGTCACTCTCCTTTTGATACAGCCCAGGATATGGTGGCTTTCTGGGCTGCAAGAGCCCATTGCCAGGTCATGTCAAGCTTCTCATCCACCAGCACTCCAATTCTTGTTCCTCAGGGCTGTTTTCACTCTCCAACCAGCTTGGTATTGCTCTGAACCAGGTGCAGGACCTTGCACTTGGCCTTGTAGAACATCATAAGGTTCATATAGGCTCACCTCTCAAGCCTGTCCAGGTCCTTCTGGGTGGCATCCCTTTCCTCCAATGTGTCAGCTGCACCACACAGCTTGGTGTTGTCAGTGAACTTGCTGAGGGTGCACTGGATCCCACTGTCCATGTCACCAAAAGGACGTAAATCTGCACTTGTGTCAATACCAACCCCTGGGAAATACCCCTTGTCACGGGTCTCCACTTGCACATCGAGCTGTTGACCACAACTCTTTGAGAGCAACCATCCAGCAAGTTCCTTATCCACTGAGGGGTCCAACCATCAAATCCATGTGTTTCATACTATTTAGATAACTGTTGGATTGTTAAATAAGGTTCTGACCTAGAGGCTGTGGAAGTCGGTAATGTCTCTCACATTACTTCAGTGGGCAGCATAACACACTACAATTTACTTAGCACCTAGCAGGGCTATTAATTGTTATCTGATCTATTGGATATGATAGGGGGTTGACAGTGATGATGTGTAGGAATGTATCTGTTTTCCTTTTATTTATGGGCTGACTCTCCATCAGGTATCAGAGCTTAAACTTGACCATGTAAAATGGACTTCAGCAACTGTTTTTCAAGGGTATAAAGACACTCTATAAGAACTGTAAAGACCATAGGAATTAAAAGGTTTTTACAGAGAAGTTGCTAAGTAGTGTTAGTTTGCTCATGACAGACATGTTAAGCTGCAATAATCAAACATATTGACTCTGTAATAAGGAAAACTTCTCTAGGAGTCTTAACTTCTTCCAGGTTTCTCAATCTTTTTACAAACAGCACTACAAAAACCTCCCAATTTCTGAATCTGTGGATTTACTAGGTGTTTCACATTGAAAGAGAACCAGCTTTCTTGTATTACTCCTCTGAGCTCTTTATCAAAATCCAAGCCAGAGCAAGCCTTCCACTAGAGCAAATTCATTTATTCTTGCAAACCCATACTCTCCTGCTACAATTTTAAATTAAGTATGAGGAGTGCTGGGGTTATCATGTCTCTTTCCCTGAAACAGCTGCTACCAGAACAGGTTGTAGCTCTTTGAATCATTTTATCAGCAGCACTAATAGCATTGGCTACAGCCATATAGGTCACAAGTCAGCACCTTCCGCAATTTCTCCAGAGCCACGAGATAGTAATGATACTCACAATAAGGGAGTTACCAAAGTGAGCAAGTATCTTCAAAACCATCTCAACTCTATCAGGGATGGGGACACTTTTATAAGCTTTATAGGTTGCAATTCTGTTTTCCACGCACAAAAGAGACTAAGTTTTCCATTACTGAGAACAGAACCTGACAGTGTGTTTCACAAAACAGCTGACAGCTTCCAGCCTAAGTGAGAGAAGATTTGAGTTTCAGGGATGTCCAGATCTTGTATAAAAAGACTGACAGTCTCCTGGAGTTATAGATAATAAAATTGCTACTACAGACAACTTTGAATATAGCATCATTTAAAGCACTAACTGCATTCTCCATGACAGTCATGTGAAACACAGAGTAGGCACAATAGTAAAAATGATTGGTAAAGGTCATCATATTGGTCATGACATTGGTCATCACAACTCAAACATTTTTAAAATAGTTCATTCTGTCATATCATTGTTTTTGGACATGTGTTTAATAGTCATCAATTTTCAATGCATGCCAGTATTTAACATCTTTTATTTCCCAAAAGTTTTAAATATCTACATTGGTATGGTTCCTCAGAGGGCATTTTGTAAAGAATTGGAATAAAAATAATGCTAAAGACTGCTAACAAATTGTCTTCTGTCTCTGAAAGCTAATTCCTCAGAGTTCATTGTGCATGTTTTCAGAGTACACTTCTGGACCCTGACTTTTCCTAGAATATTAAGTGTTTTGTCACTTATTTCATGGGCAGAAATTCAAGCAAGTATACTAGAGATAAGAAAATGGGGGGTTATGTGTGTTTGAACAATTATCAGCTAACCAGTAATTCACTTTCATATCTTTCCTCAGCCTTTTCTTGAAGGGGCCTTCAGTGACACCACGGTAAGGCTCAGGTCTCTTTTGACTAAAAGATTTACCTGTAGCATGAATTATGTTCAGGTTGCTTTTGTTTTCTTTAACTCCAAAAATGAGTGGGCAAGGCCAGCTTCTCAGGCTCTCTATAAACCAGTTAGGACCTAAACTTTAAAACTTTAAGCTTTTCCAATTCTTTTTAACTGTTATTTTGTCTCATTGTAATTTGAAGATGAGACAATGAATCTTATCTGTTAAATAATGAATGTGCAGTAATGAAACATATTCCAAAAGTTTCAAGAGTCCATTCAGTTAATAGCAGAGAAAGCGCAAGGAGAGAGAAATCCATCTATTAAGATGTAATACTGAGAGAATACATTATCATTATAGATTATAATATTAAAATAATATATTATTATCAAACATCCTATCCAAGTTAAGTATCTCATAACTTGACTGCAGCTGAAACAGTAACCATTCTAATCACAGCAGAGGAATGGTTATCTGCAATTTGTCAGAGCGAATTTGCCAGTGTTTCTCCAGGAAGTGCTTGTAGGAGGTATTTCAGGAAGGAGAGACTGTTGCTGTATTTTGCCATAGGCTATGTCTGACATAAAGGTTGGGAATATCATTTCTGAGTTCAGGTGCTTGTTTTCAACTCTCCATTGACCCAGAGACCATCATACTTTCCTGCTCCGTTTTCAGACAGTCTGAACGGACAGCCAGGGAGACGCCTATAGTGAATGCTGAGAGTTTTCATGTCCTAGAATCATAGACTGGCTTGAGTTGGAAGGGACCTTAATGATCATCTAC
Organism: Atrichornis clamosus; assembly: GCA_013400975.1. Classification (NCBI taxonomy): domain Eukaryota; kingdom Metazoa; phylum Chordata; class Aves; order Passeriformes; family Menuridae; genus Atrichornis; species Atrichornis clamosus. Next base: position 158,781 of record WBMZ01003461.1, on the reverse strand, counting down.
TTCCAACCCCCCTGTCATGGGCAGGAAGACCTTCCACTAGACCAGGTTACTTAGAGTCCCATCCAGCCTGGCCTTAAATGCTCCCAGGGATGGCGCATCTATGACTTCTTTAGGTGGCCTGTTCCAGTGTCTCATCATTCTGACAGTAAAAAATTTCTTCCTAATATCTAATTAGACCTACCTTCTTTCAGTTTAAAGCTATCCCCCCTTGTCCTATTCCTCCATGTCCTTGTAAAATATCCGTCTCCATGTTTCTTGTAGGCTCTCTTCAGGTGCCTCTTTCCTGTTACCACTGTATTCAAACACCTTTAGCTCAAACAAAAAGATTCTGCAAGTAGCACATATACAGGTCAAATGCATATGGTGATTACTTACTACCAAATGTGAACAAAAGACAGGTGAGATTTAATGACCTGGTAGGCTAAGCACCTCCCAGGGGCTTTCTGACTGCTAGTCAGGCAGATTTCAGTCAGGAGAATGGCCAGGTTCCACTTCTTCTAGAATAAAATCCTTGACATTGCTGAGTTGCCATCTTCAACCACCTCTCTTTTGTCTCCTTCAGCATTTCGTACCTCTCCAATCTACTCTTTTGTTCTCTTGAAATCTTGACTATTCACAACCATCACCATACCAACCTTACCTGTTTGAAATTTTACCTTTCTTATGACTCTGCAGATAATTTCACAGCTTCCTCCTCTTAAAAATATCCTTTGAAGTCCAAGCCAAGGTTACACAGCTGGGCTCCTTTGGAGCGGGGGTCTCGAGTCCTTAGATCATTAGGGTGAGTATTGTGAAGGATCTTGCACAGAGTAGGTTACACCCTACAACACAGACAGAATCAGACCTTCAGCTTAATTTTCAGAAAAGTCAGAATTTCACCTGTGGAACAGAGAATTGCATCACCAAATCTTTGTTCTCAGTCCCGACCAAAGGAACTTACTAGCAATAATAAGTACAGGCAATGAATCACTTAAAGATTTCTGCCTTTATAAGAACACAGTGTACATTTCGAGTCTTGAACAATGATACATTCTGAGAAATGTTGACTTCAAATAGTTTTTTTAATACCCAAATCCAATTTTAATATCCAATATCTTCAGAATGTTTTCTTTTCAGTTGCACAATTTAAATAACCTCTGTTTCTTTCATATATTCCGCTGTAGCTAGTGAAAACTGTTTTCTGAAAAGATTAGAAAACAGTTATTGTAATCTCTATGCCTCATGCACAGAAAAAAAGAAAGAACATGCAAATCTGGGGTCAGGGAAGGACCTAAAAGAAATTATAACATTAGTCTCTTCTGTGGTATTTAGCAGTAATTCACTATTCATCAGTTCTCAGGCTAGATCTGTTCCTGCATTTTTAAAATGTGGAGTAGTTTACTAAATAGATTATGCATGAAGACATCTGGAATATTGAGATCTTTCTGATGGTTTAGGAAAAATGCAGCCTCTATCTTCATAGGTTCTTCTCCAGAAAATTTACTCAGAAATGCAAGTCACTGTTTTCCTTGTCAAAATATGTGGCATGTTTCCGTGCATCTAAATGCAGAGTGGAAGCAATGTGATGGTGATCTAGCACAAGTTAGATCTACTACTGTGCAGGTAGAGCTAATACTAGCAAAAATTTCTTTATATGGAAGATTCTTCTTCCTGATACCTCATAGCCTGCTCCTCTGTGTTCCCTTCCCTGCCCACCCTCAACTCTGAATTTGTGAGAATTATCTGAGCACACAAGCCACTGCAGGATTTATTTTTTGTACTACTATCTTTCAATTCTTGTGTTTATATGCAAGAAAATATTCTGTATGTTTTGTGACAGAACTTGAACCTGCAATATATTGGGCTGTAGAAGAGAGGAATAGGGGCTCTCACTCTTTTTGTTAACCTTTGAAAAAATTAAGATATCAGAATTTTGCTTAGGACATAAAGTATGAAAGAGGAACACCTTTTGTTGTAGACTACACAAACATTTCATCAGTAATGTCCTTCTCTGTCAGTGTTAGATCATGAAATGTATTTCAGTATAAATTTTTTATTTGTAAGTTTCGTTGGTTTACTTACTGCAAACCATGCAGCAAAGACTGAGGTAGGGGAATAGTTTCTTTCCTCTTTTCTAAATTGCAGAGAATGTTACTGGTTCTGCAAAAATCTTGTTGGAGACACTACATTGTCCTGTGCTCCCTAAACAAGATTACTTTTTTCCCATGTACTCTATTCAAGGAAATACTCTCTTCCTCTTTTATTGAACTTACTGTTCAATAAAAAAATGAAATTCTTTTCTTCTTTCATTGTGAATTGTTTTTATATAATCTTCTTCCTGCCCTGAAGCCTGCCTACCCTACTCCATCATTCAAAAAACCCAACACTATGACACACATATCCCCTCATACAAAGCTCTGAGGATGAACCTTGCCACATGTAGGGCAAGTGTTTGAAAGGAATATAAATGCTCACAGCAAGCTCTCTCTAACTCTGTGTAACAGCAACAAAGCTATCTTCATTAGACTCATCAAGAAATAGGTTATGTCTGTTGTCTTTTCCAGAAACAAAAAAGGAAACATTTCCTAATATAGGGAAATTTTTATCACAAATTATGACTTTCAAATCCCTAATAGACAAAGAAATAGCTGAGGTAAGAGCAAGTGAAGCCTTGAAAAGGAATGCAGACAGCTACCCTAGAAACTGCCTCACACATGTTTGATAACACTTCAGTTTTATAACATTTCTGTCTCCTATCAAGTGCTTAAGTCTTTGTACTCTAAGGGAAAAAACCAAAACATTTTACTTAATGGCTGTGATATGGTGCTGAGCATTGCTGAGCTAAGCAATATAAGATGCATGTGTTAATAAGGATAATGTGTTTTAGTACCTTCTTGGGTGTTTTCGAATGGTTTTCAATAGACAAGAGGTATGCCCAGGCCAGAAACAACTGTACGGCTTCTTTCTATCCAGAAAAAAAAGAACACAACAGTACAGGGTACTATAGAGCACTCAATTTTTGGTGAGATTACTGAGAGTTCGTATCTAGTGGTGGGTCCAAGCAGGTTGTTCAGAAATTAGAGAGTGTCCAGCAGACTGAGCAGAGAGTAGGGCTCGAGGGAGCTGGGTTCTTTTCGTTTGGAGACAAGGAGACCGATGTAGATGAGGAACTCGAGTGGTGTACCTAGTTGCCTAGGGAGCATTACAAAGAAAATGGATGTAAATTCTCCTGAAAATGGATTCTGATATTAACAAATGCCAGAACAATTGACAGTGCCCGTAAATTGCAATTTGAGAGGAGTAGATCGGATGTTAGGAGTGTCTTCATTGCAGCACTGGGACGGGCTGTCAATGCGGCCATAAAAATATTTCCCTAGAAATTGTCAGGCACAGCTAGAAGAAGCCACACCCAATCTCATCTGGACTGAGACTAGTCCTAATTCACGCTGGAGGCTGGACTCAATGACTTGTTGCCAGAAGTCCCTCCTAACCAGCATTTCTATGAGAACAAATGTATAAGAAAATGCAATACATGCCTGGTATGCTCTCAAGTTTTGTAAATAGTATCTGGTGTGATTCCTGAAGTTTTTTACAAGCCTTACAAGTAGAAATTCTGCTTCAAACACAAGATGGTGTCCACCCCAGTCAAGGTGGGGAAGCTTGCCAGGATCAGAAGACCAGAATATTTTCAGCTTTTTCTTTAGGGATCCTGCTTTAAAAGACCATTCCCTTTAAACAGATATCCATCCTAGATGGTATCATATATTATAACAAATTGGTTGGGATTTTTAGTGGAGAAAAGAAGGGGGCTTTGAAAGGTTTCTGCTCTGTGAGTGTGAGAAGTGACCTTTGAGGAACAGAGCTCAATATAACTCAGTCTTCCCTTTCTGAGTAATGGCTTTTCTACTGTGAGAGAAATCTAGAGTTGCTAGCAAGACTGTCATCAGTGCTTGCAAAGATCAGTTGCTCTGTTCACTGAACTGTGCTTTTTTTTTAATTCACAGAGGTCATTTTCATTATTAATAAGAAATTGGCAACATAATGAGTTATCTGTAACATTTCTCTTTCTAAGTACTATGAGGTTGTGATATGTGTTTTAAATCAGATTCCCTGAGCTGTACTTTCTGTCTCCCTGAAAGCTCCACCGTCAACACTGACAAAACCTAAGCAGAAGGCATCAAAGAATATGACTATGATTTATTTCCAGCATAACAAATCAAGACTTGACAAGTATTAAAAACTTACTAAAATAAGATGACTGTGGTAAGAACCACCTAACAATACCACATGACCCATTTACAAGCAGCATCTTAAAAGCAGCGTAAAAAAAGGAGAAAATTGCAAAGGAAGATATTGGACAGATGGATGTATATGGAAATCTTATTTCAGACATTCTTAGTCATAGCAAAACCACGAAATGCAATGCTTGAGTAGAAAAGGGTTGTCAGAGCAAGTCTCTTTCCATTTTGAGCAACAAAATTATTTTTGAGGAGAGGAGCAAATTATTCATAGCACCAACAGCACTATAAAATAAAATAAAATTCTGAAACATATTTTCGCAGTGAAGTAGATAATTTCAAAAGTATACCTAAGAAGTAGAAGACCATGACAATTTCATGACAAGTGAATTTCCTTCCTCTGCCCAGCTGGTAGTGGCATCTATCTTTGACATCTTCAGTTCACTCCTCCAGCTTGGTGACAGATTCAATAACACACTTTCTCACCCTTCCTATCCCTGGTGACACATTCTACCTCCTGACTGAATTTTGCTGTTGTTTTCAGTACTCATCCACCCTCTTTTATTTAGCAATTGTCACTCTATGTGGAGCATACCTCCTCTATGTGTAGCTTCTCCTCTCAAAAAGACCTGGACCACCTCTTCTTTTTAAGAACCTTGTTACTTACTCCCACTTGCTGCCTCACTAGCTGTGGTGTTTCCTCACTCCAGAGCTCATGACCTCTCCAGCTGCCTTCCTCTCTGCTGAAGCTGACCTGGCACATGCTCCGGCACCTCCTCCAGCTCTGGGCCAAACTTCACAGCTGGTTATCTTCCCCCACCCTCTTTCTGACTCTCAGTGCCCTGAAGGCCACTGACATCTGAGCTTCCCTGTCCACTCCTCATTGCTCCTTGCTGCTCTTGCAGTGCATATTCCAACGTGTTCTTTTCCATTAACCAACAGGAAGTTAACTGGTATTTGCATGTTCTTTTAAAGAATTACTTTTGCTAAATTCCTAATTTTTCATTTCTTTTGTCATAATGTGGAGGGTTTTTTAATTGGTCAATCTAGATTGGAAAAACTGGTCACTGTGAAAGCAGGCGTAATTTTGCAATCAATAAAAGACACATTTTCCTCAGCCACCAATTTTATCTCTTGTAATTTACCTTCTGCCTCAGAAAAATGCTCAGCCAATAGCTTTCATGCCATTTTCATTGTTTGTTCTTTAATATTCTCTGCATCATGAGTAACATCTCTCAGGTTATTAATTTCTCTAGCTGTGTCCTGGCCATAATCAGAAGCTTTGTGCTTATCTGAACTTGATGCAGATACGGACAGAAATTCATTCCTCTTCTTAGGAACTCCTTTGTTTTCTGTTCTCCAGTACATAGATGGGAGCAGCAGCACGTCCAGACATCTCCACGCATAAAGTGGGAGAGTATGGAGAAGGAGATCCTGCCATAGATGTATTTGCAGGGTCACATATCTTTCTGTCAACAAGCTGATGATTCTTGGAATGTGCCAGTTGCTGTAAACCAGATATATCTAATGTCCCTCGGTGAGTGATATAGGACCATATGGTCCTGCCAGCAAACACCAGGCTGAATCCTGGATACAGGCTAGTTCTGTCTGCAGCAAGTACATGGAAGGGATGGCAGGTGTGCTGTTCCAGGGATCCCCTTGATGACAGAAGCAAAAAGTCATTTTTCTGATCTGCAGCCATACGGACTGTCTTTTGCAAAGACCTTGTTACTCCTGCAGAAGCTTGTTCTCCTTTTTAAAGGAGTAGCTGTGAACCAGGATATGGAAAAACTTTACATGGCTTCTTGAAGCCAGGATCAGATTTAAACTGGCCCAGACCCTGGTAAGGATTAAAGTAGTCACCAGGATGGTCCAGGTAATTTAGTGCTTGTTCTTTATTTTGCCACTTCCATGGGGAAAGGGATGAAGGGAGATATTTTTTTGCCCTAGAGATGGAAGTGGTTATCTTGCCTGCAACAGGGAATTTGCAGCTTCAGCTCAAGGCATGTGGTGCACTTTGTGCCACATCCTCTTATTCTCCCAGGTGGTGTCTTCAGCCGCTGATACAAAGCTCCTGCCATGGCAGACAGGAGGAGGCTCGCCAGGGTTGTGGCAGTGGAGTCACGCTGACCTCCCTCTGGATGAATGTGGCCCTGCAGATGTGTTGGTACTCGTAAGTATAGAATGAGGCAGTACCAGCACACAAAGAGGAAATAGGTGAAATAACACTTCAATGTAAAGTAATAAAGACAAACATTATTTCATTTTCTTCTGCATTTTTGGTGGGTTTTTCTATGGTGTGCTTGCTACATACTAGTTTTAAGAGCAGTCCTCAAAGATTTATAATTCTCTTTTTCCAGTGTGGGTGGATCTATTTCCACATTGTTTTGAATGTTGCCTTTTAATCACATGCCATTCAGCTGTGCATGAAGTTTAAGCTCTGTGCAAATTCTTCAGATATACCAGAACAACTTGTCTAAAGTGAAATCCCTGAGAATGCTGCAAGGCAGAAAGCTCTTTGGAATGAGGTATTTGTTTTGGATTTCTTGAAGTGCTGGGGAGGAACCCTCAGCTCTTGTTAGCAAACAGCAAATATGGAGCGAATGGCCTGGGACTTTTATCTTTCAAGCCCTAAAATCTCATGCTGACTATAAAGGCATGTTGGACTCCAGGAGAAGGGTAGATTTGAGAAACAAAGGTGAACAGAAGACAGAAAAGAAAATTGAACGCTATAAACCCTTTGTCATTTAATGTCAACTTCGTATTTCTACCTAGCACAAAGTACCCTAGGGGCACAGAGAAGCTGTTTCCAGTACCTTGCACCTGGGCTGGTTCCAGACTAGCCTTGTTCTTGTAGACCAGTTTGAGAGCTGATTCAGGTAATGTGACTGAGAAATTGCAGTTTCAGAAGCCAGAAAAGCCTGAGCACAGAGACCACATATATAAAATCTTCAGTCATTGGTGTTGGACTTGCTGAAATAAAAAGAGAAGGTGCTGAGATAAAATTTAATGCAGAAGAACCTTTGGTGTTGCCTTCAGCCTAGTCAGGATTTAAATTTTTCTGAAATAGTAATGCACATTAGAGGAATAATATCAAAAATCCTGCACACAGAAACTGAGCTTGCTGTTTATTGTTCAGGTGCTGACATACATCTTAAAATACTGAAGGGATTCGAATCCATCTATTACAAAAATACCCCCCAAAGTTGCTCCTCTCCATCAATTCAATCCTTGTCATATAACGTTCATTTCCATGCACACCATGGAAATCCCGAGTGGATAGTGCTGACTACAAAGGGTTAGAGCAGGCTGAAACAAGTTGGAGAAGGAGTAGGTGCAAGGTACATCACACCAGAGCAGTAGTGATGATGATTACCAGGTTTTCTGTCAATATCCAGCTGCTCCTTTCTCTTTGCAGTCATGCTTATGTATCCTGGACCTTCCCTGGCACACATCACCCAAGTTTCTCATGGTCAGCCTGTGATTAACTGACTTTTCCTTTCAAGTGTTTCCAAAGGTAAGAATATATATATATATATAGCAAAAAAAAGTAATTTTTTCAGTTTTATTACACTTTCCCTAAGTACATTGCCAAAAACTTTCTCTTCCCTCACAATTTCTTGTCTGTCAAGCTGCTTTTTAGCTTTTCTAATGTCAGAGATTAAAAATTCTGTAGAGTATGTTTAATCAATATAATATCCTTGAATCTGGTTTTTTTCTGTGTGAACAACCATGTGTCTGTCACATACTTTTTAGACAAATGAATTATTTTACTTTTTCAAGTAGTCAAAAGTATTGAAGCCTGAAGTCTTCTGCTCCTGAAGTCACGTAAGTGTAGCTGCTGATCTATAAAGCAATGCTTGCCTTTTTTCCATTTGGCTCTTGTTGTTTGCTGTTACTGGCAAGATTTCCAAATCAATTTTGAAAAGAAGGTAAGACAGGACCTATTAAAAGATAATATTAAATATCCCTCACTTTAGTTTTCATAGTCTTTCAGGGAGAAGAAAAAAGGATAATTAGATTCCCTTGCTTGTGGCCAGACCTGTTTTCCTTTTCCTGGGATTTCTGAAAGGAGACAATAAAGCCTTAATTTTTCACCTGTATCAGTGAACCTGAAATTTAGAGTAGCATTGATTGCAAGGAGAGAAAGTGAGAAAGCAAACTGATAGACTTCAACAGGTGTCTCATTCCTGGGTCTTCTACTCGAGGAACTTAGTCTATGTTGGCAAGAGGTTTTGAGATCTTAGTATCAGTACCTCAAAGATAACATGAGCTATAAAAGATAGGTTAAATTAGACAGGATCCAATTAGCAAAATTCATGCAATTAGAGCAGGGTAGATTAAACTGTATAAACAAGATTACATTAGGAGTACTGGATTAAGTGGAAAAGAGCTCTGGGAGAGCTACTTCTGAGTAGTCTGAGGGATATTCAACAGTTGTTAAAAAGTTAACCAAAAGAAATCCTTCCTTCTGAGTTGCTAAGGTGGTACACCATGACAAAGGTTAATGACATTCTGGACTATGCAAGGGGATGCACTTTCAGTAAAGAAAGGCTGTTAGTGACACTGTAGAAAGCTCCAGTGAAACCTCATGGAAAATATGGTTATTAGTAATTTTAAAAAATAATTTAGTCTGGAAAAATTGCAGAGAAACATAATTATGGAGAGGAGGGAAATTCCAAGTCTTGTCTATTAGAAACTAGAATTGCCTTTTAGCCATCATAGTAAGGAAATAAATATAAACCTGCAGCATAATGCATCAGGATGTTTTAAGAAAAAGATATGACAGCAATACAGAGATTGTCTCACGTTACCTGGGAGACACAGCACAAGATTCTTGATACATTTGATTTTAAAAAATAAACCTACTTATTTTTCCATGGGATAACATTTTCCATAGTCTCAAAGTTTTAAATTGCCATATGCTGAAATATAATGAAATTTCCTGGAGGAGAGAATCAGGATTTGGCCCAGGTTAACCAGAAGATAGTCAACACCTTGCATAGTTAGACACACTATCATGATCTAACACGGGTCACAGCTAGGTTATTTTCCTACATTTTGTCTGAATTTCATAGGTTTATTTGGTGGACATTTTCATCAGTCATACTCTTAACCAAAATAATGTCATTTTTTATTAATGCTCTGTATCTGAACTTTTCCCTGCAGTTAGTTTCCTTGGTTCAGCAATTTTAATGAATTTTTCTGATGAAGAAAAATTACAGAAGAAAGCTGTCAGAAATAAGGTCAATAAATACATTATACTAGGCATGAGTACTCATATTTTTTTATCAACCTTATTATGAACAAGGGTTAACACACTAAGCTCAGTGCAGCATGTGCTCACTGAAAAATGAATCCTTGGAAGCTGACACTTCCATGGCTGCTGATGTTGGCACTAATGTACTTTAGTTTGCTACTGTTAGAGACCTTGATGCACAGATGTAAAAAGAATCAAACTGATTTCCCTCTTTCCTTCCTTCCTTCCTTCCTTCCTT
>WBMZ01003461.1:0-148948 GCA_013400975.1 Atrichornis clamosus | reverse complement strand
TTTCCTTCCTTCCTTCCTTCCTTCCTTCCTTCCTTCCTTCCTTCCTTCCTTTCTTCCTTTCTTCCTTCCTTCCAGTTTATAAGCCCACTTCATTGTGGGAATCGTGGACCAGCAGAAGAATGCTGGCTGGGAAATAGGAAGCGTATGGACCACTGCACAGAAAATGAGACAATCAGTTGTTAATACGGAGGCCAGATTGAACTGCATGCATACAGAGAGGACTGAGAGACCATGTATCCCATATTTAGAGTCTCTGGGGTGATACTGAAATGGCTGAATTCTCAGCATCTGAATACTGGATCTCAACAAAGCACTTAAGCTTTAATATTTTTCCTAAAATAAATTAGGCAGCTAAATAGAAGTTAGGAGCACAGGTGTTGTATTGAATCTGGGCCACAGTGTACTTCTCTCCTTTATCCTCAGTATTGCTGAGGGTGACAGGGCAGAAGACTCTCACTGAGATCTTTTCCAGATCCATCAAATGCTGGAAGAAACATTGAAAACTACTGTAGAAACATTTCTTATTAGTCTCTGTTTGAGGATAAAACCGGGGAAGGACAGGCAGGGAAGGATGAAAGAGAAAAGTAACAATCACGGGGCTGGTGCCTTTGCAAGCTGAATCTGAGGGATGTATGAAAGGATGCTTGCAATGCCTGTAATCAAACTAAATACAAAATGTCAGAGGAAAAGCTATTTGCTATTTTACAGATAAAAAGAGTTTCTTCTTTTACTCAGGTGTGAGTAATGGCAGTAGTTACAATAATAATTTGACACACATTATGGCAAGGACAGTTTCCATACTGGGTCCTCATTATTTTCAAATCATATCTGCTGCCAACGAAAGAATTTAGCATCCTTATCCTATAGTTTCAGCTCTTGTTGATACCCGACAGAAGACAAAAAGTCTGTGCTTCCCTAACTTCCCCCTTTCTGGCTATGATCCCTTCATATTGTTGTGAGGACCAAAGGTAGGGAAGCTGTGAGCACTCCCTTGACAACCCTTCTGATGGCATGAGAGAGGAACTGCACCTCTGGGATCCAGGACCAAGATTCATTTATCACCTCTTTGGCAGGCACAGAGTAATCACAACTCCTCCAGGAAACTGCCAATTTTGCTTATTTTAAAGAATATTCAACCCTTACAGGGACCTAGCCCCAGGTTTGTAGCTGTTGCTTTAAGGATTTCACAGTTTGCAGAGATTATAACTTCTGTTCTGTTAATCATATGGATATTTGTCATACTGATGTGGCAGACAAGTGTGTGTTCTTTATGCCCCCATCAGGTAAAGATTTATCTTAGACTTATGAGAAAGCCATAGAGTAAAGATATATCCTAAATCAATTCCTCAGCTTTATCTTGGCCCAGCATATGGCAGTATACTTTTAGATTGGTTAATCAGAATTCCTCAGGTATTTTGACCTGTCTAATACCAAAATCATTAATCTTGTGTCTGTAAGATACTCTGCAGATCTGTTATCTCCAGGCACACATCAGCTATATGACTGCCTGCACTTAGTAAGCTATAACAATGCGTGAACTTTGTTTGCATGATTTTTTTTCCAGACATATATTCATCTCATCGGATCTATGTCTCTTGCTAGGATTCTGCAATGCTAGGTATTGACAATAATTGTAATATATCTACTTTTTTGGTAGGAAAATTTTAAGTATTAATATTAAAATGCTAAATTATGCTAAAGACTGAGGTCAAAGTTACACTTTGAAAGCAAAATAAAGTTTCATCTTTCTGCCAAGAAAACACATGTTTCTCTAACCTACTTAATTGGAAAGAAGTTACTAAACTCTTAAGTTATGGATTAATTTGCATACACCTTCCCTGCAGTGAATGGGTATATGCATAGCTGCATACATTTTCATATATCTATATAAAGCATGCCCATATGTGAGGGTGCAGGTGTGTAAGAGTGGTAGACTCTGGACACATTAACATTTGAAGCAGAACAGAAGCAAGCCTTCTGCTTTGAAAATTTCTTAAAATTTGTATTCCCTAAGCATTGAGTCCGTCTATCAACCAGACAGCAAATACTTCACTTTCCTGCAGAACCCTTGCATACCCTCCAACAGTGTCAGGTTTGGGGCTGGCACATGTGTCTCACTGCTAAGCTGGGAGGTGTTCACCTTGAAGCTCTTTGCTGACACAGGGCTTCCTGATCACAGAGCTGCTCCCTGGAAAGGATGGGGGTAACAGCACACACATGGTCATAATTGTTCATATTGAGTCACTGTTCCCCTCTATTGATTTTAGGCTGATTTCTAAGCCAAGAAGCTGAATGAAGTAATTTTGTAACATCGCCTTAGCTAAAATCCAGCCAGACACAGGATAAAAAAATCAAACGTTTCTGAGATCAGCCTAAAGCGCTAAGTTGTGTTTCATATGCTCATTTATCTTCCTGCTGGCAGAAAGTCTATTACAATGCTGATGGACAGGACCAGGTCATCAGTGTTATTATCCCTCACACATCAGGTAGAGATGAGGCTGAGGAATTGTGTTTCCTGTACAGAGGCCTGGCAGGACACTTGATTGAATCCGATTACCAAGTGAAAGAGTAAGGTGGCCTTTACAACACCCCTGACACAAGACATCCTCTAAGTGCACATCTCAAGACACTTCATAAAATATTGTGGCCCTTTATCACAAATAGCTTATAAATACACTTCTACTGCCTGAATTTTGGTCATCATCAATTCTCTAGCAGACAATAAGCTCTGTGGTATTCAAGTCCTCTAAAAGTCTTCAGTTTTGAAAGGTAATACATACAAAGGGAAGGTCAGAAAACAAGTATGAATATTACATAGGTTATAATTTTGCACACAAAACCACATTTACACATCCAAGTATATTTAAGCATTCTCAAATTTTATAAATTAACAGAATGTATTTCCTTTAAGACACTCATTTGTTCTTCAGCCAGCTTGCTCAATTAAACCCAGGTTACTAAGAGAAAGGCAATTATCTCTGTCATAGGGCATTAAATTTAAAAAGGACAGAATCAGACACTCTTCGATTAAGGTGGAAACGCAGTGTTTATAATCTTCGCTCAAACAAGGCCAAAATAAAAAAAAGCAGTGTGGCCATCGATCCTTCAAAATATATCTGTAATAGCTGAAAAGCAAAGCTTTTCGATTGGTGTGATCTGAAAGATTTTGTAGCATATAATTGCCATCTATCAAATGCCAAACACTTTTGCAATTTAACTATTGTATATTGATCCCAATGCAATAGCTACCTGGAAAAAAGGATGTCCTTTCACAAAACTCTGCAATGAACTTCAGTGAAATGATTGTATAGTGCTTTGCAGAAATGAATCCTGAAAAAACCAATTCAAGTATACATTTTTTAAAATGCCAAGTAACCAATTATAATACTTCTGTTTCAAAAAGATCTGTTTGCTAAATGCAATTTCATGATTAAATTAAAAAATCAGGAGGGCAATCATCATGGTAAATCAACTATGCATATAGAATACAGTAGATATGTCAATGTATGATTAATTACATGCCAATATAATATAACAAATGTATGGTTATTTGCATTATTTACTGCAATTCTTACCTTCCTGCAATAAATTTAAGATTCTAATTATTTTATTAAGTAAATCATTTTCAGCAACCCTGACAGAAGAGGCAAATTCTTATTTTGATTATATTGTAATCAACCTAATGATACTTCCTTTACACATCATTAAGCGATAATTTATGGTGCAGTGCAAATAATTCAGATTAATTCCACGAATATCCAAACCATTTACCTATTTTGAACATGATGCATGTTCCTGTATCCTGGAAGCAGTGAAGTGAATTTCTATCTGATCTCTTAGACATGATTTTTAATCTGATTTTGATTTTTACCTCTCTGTATGTTCCCCATACACGTCCTCTACAATGCAGAATGGCAGAATCACTGGGGTTGGAAGGGACCTCCAAAGATCATCTGGTCCCGCCACCCTTTTGGCTGTGCACTTTTAACAGTCACCATACAGTCCTAATCACATCTGGAGCGCACTTCTAGCACCTATTTATAATTTAGCTATTTTTTAAAACCTTTTTAGAAATCAAGTCCTAGTACAAAGTGTAGCCAAAAATACAGCCTTTTCCTGACTGGAAACACAGCTCTGAGAACATGGCCCCGAGGTAGGTACAGGGCATCTGGGTCTTGGGCTCAAGCCAAGGACAGGTGAAAGACCCTTCAACTATCCCAAACATGCAGGAACACTCGTCGTCTGGATCTCAGAAAGATGAGAGCCTGGCAGTGGAGCACATCCACTGCATAATCTAACTAACTTGCAGTGCAACATTAATATTTTACTAGGGAATTTTACTAGGGAATATTATACTTAATTGACTTTACAGAAACACACCAGAGTGGTGCTTCACGTGCACAGTTAAAATAAAGGGACTTCCTAGATTCCTAAATTGCCTGTTTTGTGCCTCTGTAACATTAGTTTGGCTAAAATTTTGGCTGATTTTTCCAGAATGAGCCATAGAAATACCAGAAATGTATTGACTCATTTAATTTTTTTTTACATCACTAAAGAGTCCATCTGTTACACAGCCCAGTTTTAAATCTTCTGGACCTGGTAAAGGAGCAGAGCTATTTGACTGTGGATATCTCTGAGTTAAACATTTCATGCTTTCTGTGTCCCATGGAATCTCCCCAGGGATGGTGCAATGGAACACTGCTTCCCTAAAGAACGCTCTGCAGCTGGATGTTCATACCTTATTCTGATGGAATAATAGTTCTTATTTGTTCAAAATATAATGTTTTGTTTGCTCTGATTATTACTGAAGTGTAGTTCAGTGGTTTGCTCACTTTTTTAAAAGGTAGGAATTTAATTTTTTATTTTGGCATTTGTTCAATACTGAGCATACATTGGTACATGCAATAAAATAAGACTCTACCGCCCTCAACTTCTATTCCTGTTTAATCATTCTTTCATGGAGAGAGTGCTGGGGAAGGATTTACTTCCAAAATTTATCAGTCAGAGAGAAAATTCACAGACAGACTGTGCCTCAGAGCATAAACTCAGCATATAAGATACATCCAATGTGACTATTATTGGGTGAAGTGACGGAGAAAGCTGAGTTGGAACAAATTTAATGTATTTCTTCAATATAAGTAAAAATGTAAAAGATCCCCTTTCTGTCTTACAAAAAGATAACTGCTTTTAGCATGGGAACTCTTCAGAAAGAGCTGAAAGCTTTGAAAAACATGGAATAACCATGTTATTTTTTTCTTAACTGCATGTCAGTGTTGAGGCTATGATTCTTTTATTTAGTTAAGCAAGAGTCTTGCATGTAACATGGTAACAGAAAAGGCATTTTCAGTCATAGTGTTGAAAGAAACAGCTACCAGCTGTTGAAAGAAACAGCAATGATGTGTTTTTGCTTTCTTTCATGTGTTAAATGTTAAGTAAAATAATTTGTCCATTACAGCCAAACCAAAGAGATTATTTAGACTGATGTAGCAATCAGATTTTAATTCCCATTGCATTTTCAGTTCCTCTTGCTTTAATTTCACTCAATACTGCTGGGGGGAAGGACCGGCTTCTTAAGAAACTGACTCTCTGATTCTTTTCTACATCTACTAAGAAAACAGTACTGAAGCTTCTCTGCTTTGCATGAAATATTTAAATATTCCCAAAATAAGAATTTAGACCCATGCCTTCATGGTCAGTATGTTACCCATTGGATCAAAGTGTCATTCTGATCCTCTCCTGACAAACAAAGATTTATAAACTTAAAAGAAGTGACACACCTTTGGCAAAAGAAGGTGGCCCCCACCGAAGAACACCCGGTAGTTCAGTGGTTAGGCATGACCTGAGACACAAGAAACTGCACCTATCCTTGCTCCAGGTGGAGACGGTTCTGGGCCCTGGTAACCAGGCACTGGCAATCAGCTCAGCACTGTAAGTACGTGGCACAAGTTCCCAAGGTCAAAATTTCAGGTGGCACTGATTTAGTGCACAGAGGGTTTAATTCTATATTTAAAACCATAGCATTACTGCCATCTCTTAGAAATTTAAGTGTCTTAGAAATTTTGTGTCTTTTTATGTATGTTATAATTTTTAACAGAATTACTGTTTAAAACTGAGGTCACCTGCCACTTGGTTCCTGGGTCTGTTACTGCTCTGCTTTTTGAGCTTGAGTAAGTAATTCACTTTTTTCAGCCAGCAGAATAGATATGATGCTATTTTCACATGCATCCATTTCTGAAGGCTAAGGTACATCTAGACCTTAAAGATGTTGTTCATAAGATACAAACCCTTAGGGTTTTCATGAACCCTAAAGTTTCTGAAAAATGTTTTCAGTATATGAAGCACACCTTCAGCTTCAATAAACAGAGAATTGCTACCAAAAAAATCTGCAGAGAGCAAACTTTTTATATCCATTCTCTAATCTGCATGATTTTAATGCCAAAAAGGTAGAATACGCCAAGCACCATGCCAAACTAATTTGTCTTGAACAAAATAGAAGCACATTGCTTTGGGGAAATGTTCATTAAAATTGCTTTCATTGTACCTGCTTCCTCAGGTGCCTCCTACATAATCCAACTTGGTATTTTTGCAATTAAGTCAAGTATTTTAATGCAGTAGCTTTCCTTCTTCACCCCTCCTGTCAGCCAAACCATATTACAAAACTTTCTTCTACCCTAAGCAAGGCAGCTTGCTGTAAAGTGCTCACTTCTCTCTTGAAAAACAGACAAGATGTGCAACCCACTGCTTGGTACAGTCTGTCATCAAGTCACCTGTGTGGCATAATCCCCACCCTGCTATGTGAGAAAGGCATCATGTATTCAGCTGTCTGTCACTTCTTTGTGGTCGTTAAACATTTGATTAAGTCAGTGAGCCAAAATAGAATGTGAAAAATAGATGATCTTTAGAAAGCTTTATGAAAAGGTACAAAGAAAAGTATAGTATGTAAGTACGAAAGAAAGAACAGGTATCACAGAAGGGGCATGCTGTTTTTAGTTTCCATTAAAATAACAATCTGCATTTTTGGTTATATGTTAATGAAGACAACTTCTCTGCAGCTTAATGGCAACTTTCCTCTAAACATCTTGCAGGTGAATGAACTTGAAACAACTAAACATTGCTATTCTATTAATTCATTTAAGCCTTATAGTGTAAGACAGACAACTAAACCCTGCTTATCAGAAGGAGGAAGACAGTAAAATGCCATCTTGGCTTTCTTCATTAAATTATGCACATATACTGTCTATTGATTAAATATATAATTTTATATATCTGTATAAAAGCACCCCTTAGATCTATGTCTACAGTTTTTGCATATATTAAAAAATACATAAATACAAACCCAATGTCATAACAAAGACAATCTTTCACTATTTAAGAGGCACAGCATGACCTTTTCACGAAAATTTTTATTTATGTGACTGAGAGAATTTTGATTTCCCAAGTACTGAAAAAAAATCCCCAGATCATGCAATTTCTTAAACATTCAGTTAATTTTTGCCTTAATTAAGAAAACAGATATTGTGCACTCCTGGATTTGAGTTTCTATATGCCTGTTTTACATGGCTTCATTCATCTTTCCCTGCAGCCTTGAGGACTAGAAAATTTCCTTCCTTATAATGAAATCTGAGTCTCATTAATTTAATTACTGCAGAATTTGTCATAAATGTAGATCGGTTGTGAGGTTGCCAACAAAATCTTGAGAACTGGCCATAGTGGTACAGTCCAGCTTGCTCAGAATGCACTAATGGCTCAGCTCTGGGCCTCCTACCTCTTCACAGGCAGACCCAGCAAAACCTTCCCCCCAGCTGATTACCTCACTTGGGTTTTGTTTTGGTATCACCCCTCCAGTCAGCTCATTAATCGGTGTTTGTTAACTAGAGAGTGAGTCCCCAGTAGGAAGTGGTACATTGAGAAACGCAACAGCAACAACTGTAAAAATGCTTGGCATGGATGTGTCAATCCATGCATACTTGCAATAAGAAGTGAGCGGGTCTTCTCCTGATACTCACTGGAGGTCAGTATTTTCAGAAGTAGTAACTGGCACTAGAAAATGGAGACATGGCACTTCAACTATCTGCAATTATGTTTGGGATTCAGGAAAAATGATACGATAGAAAGAAGAGACTTTGCTAGTTGAAAGGAGATGTTATTGTCACATATGAACTTAACTATATTTTTGCCACAAAACAAATTACACATTAATTAACGTCCATCAAAATACAATGGCAGATAACCACTTGTGAGATGAGTATAATATACAGATTTTAAAGATAACAGCTACTTTCAGCTTAATAGTAGAATTGAAGCTGACATAGAGAACCCATGAACACATGCATGGTTACACCTGGGTACAGCCTTTGACTATGTGTCTTGAAAATCAAGGCCAAATCTCCGCAATTCAAAGCAATAAATAGGGATGGTTGGAGATTTCCTTCAAAAATACACTCCTGATCCAACCCTAAAGTGCTGGAGGAATTCTGTTTCTCTCCTTTGTGTAAGGTCCTCAGCAGTTCTTATCCAAAATGATTAAGGGAGGTGTGCACAATATTAGAGAAAGAATATAAGAGGATGCATTTATTGCTTGCCCTACTGGCTACCTTCAGGCAAGCAAGAAGCAAAAAGGGAAAAACTGTTTTGAAGGTGGGTGTCGGTTTCTCTAATATATTTTTTTCACGCAATCAGCATTATTGCAGTATTTTTTCCATTTCCTCATTTGTTGGCATACAGGTTTTATTTGGAAATGTGAGCATTTTTCATCCAAAAAGGTGTGAAGGCATGCTTGGGCAAATTCATAATACAACTGGAGTGTCCTTCACACCACTATATTATGTTTGTCTGGTCATGCATGTAATGGCTTTGCTGAAAACGGTGTGAAGTTTGGTTGTTAAATTGACACATCCAAAGAAGATATAAAAAAAAGGAAATAGAGGTATTGAGCTAGAAGAGAAAGGCCCCAGTGTTACTTTTTGGAGATGAAAGGAAGCAGACCATGGAACACAAGAAAATGAGAGTGTGGAGGATGTGGCTGCCAAGCGATTGCACACAACATCTACTCTAGGTATAGCAGTCTCCATTCAAATGAGTAGATGTGCTTGCCATCAAAAATATATAACAGAACTCTTTTGTGTTAGGCTTTTTCTTCCATTTCTCCAAACACAGTGCAGTAGATATCGTGTGGAAACACAAACAGCTACACTATTTCTCCAGACCTTCTCTGTTAAGTGCAAATTAGTTCAATTCTTTAATTGCAGAAAATAACTTCCTTGATTTATCTAACCATGAATTAAACACTCATTGCTTCCTCCAGCAAAGGCTTTCTTCTCATGGAGAGATCTTTGTCACTGGGTCTCTCCCACATTAGTCATAGGTTGTTGACTTTGCGGAAGTCCTACTCTGTAAATACTACAGCAGCCAAAATGTCTAATTATTTCATCTGTGTTAATTCTTTTTTTAAGGTGGAGAAAAAAGACAAAACTACTTTTTTGCATGTCGCTAATTATATACATATATGCACAAAGGAATAGGCAGTGGAGTGTGAGGAATACATAGCAAATCAAAACAAAGGAATGAGTCTCTTATTCCTGTCCCTTTGCTACGAGTTTGGTATGAAAACAAGAATTATACAGTCTAATAAGTTCTTTGTGAATATTATCACTGTTGTACCATTCACAAAAATACAGTTAATTTCTTAAGGTTGCCACTTGTTCCAACTCTCAATTTCTACCATCTAATACAATTAGAGATATGGTTACAGACTCACAAATCTAGAAGATCCACCCACTGCCTCGAAGCCAGGATCTACTATCCTTAGGGCATTTGTTCCCATTTGGCTGCTGAGTACTTCTCATGGTGGGGATTCCTCCACCTTCCCAGGCTGCATACTCCAGTGCTTTGTTATCCTTGCTAGCAGAAAGGCTTAATATGTAAGCCAAGTCTCCTCCCTTCCAATTAAAGCCCAACATATTTTGTCCTGAGCTTAGCAGAGACAGGACTGAAACCTGTTATTAAAACCCAGTTATTCTCTTCCTATTTACTGCAGCCCCTCATATACTAAAAGATTGTTCTCACACCATTTCCTCTCTTTTCCCTTCCATTCATGCACTCGTGACAAAAATACACCCCCTAAGACACTCACCTCTCAGAGATCTTGCCTAGGCTGTGTACAACTAACCCATGTGTTCCTTAAATTTGGACATTCAGCAATGAGTACTCTTTTTCACTAAAAGCCCAACACGTGCTGAACAGAGTAGGATTCTTTCACATGCTACATAGATTATACCCTCAGCTATACATTACCTTGTGGTGTTTGCCTCGCTCACTACAACATGACATTGGTGACCCATAGCTGACCTGGGAGTCAGAGTAAGTGTCAGATCTTTTCTCTAAAAAAATGCCATTTCATTAAATCAATGCATGAAAATGCCCTTTCACAGCAAAACGTAGCATAATGATAAACCTAGAATGACCTCTTCTTGGACCTAAAAACCTGCATATGGAATTTTGTGTGCAGAATCAGATGAAACACAGTAGAAACATGTTTCTATTGACTTTTGAATGGCAGTATTTCTGAAGATACACTTGTGCTTGAAGTTTTGCTACTACAGGACTAGAATCTATGTTAAGGACTTTGAAAGCCCAAATTTCAACACTGAAATTCTTGCATAGCAAGTACCCAGTCATAGACGTTGGGTTGTAAAGGTAGGCAATTCAAAGCTGATCCATAAAGAATGAAGCTGACACATGAGGAGCGTATGGAGGCAGAGAGAAATAGGCAGGGAGTTAGAAATGAACAAACGGGTTCAGTTTGAATTAAGTTCTTACTAAAAGGAAACAGAAAATAAATATGCTGAAGGCTCAGAAAAGGATCGTGTGCAACTCTTCAGCTCATCTCTCTTGTGTCAGCAGTTTTCTCTCTTGGAGAGGTCTGCTCATCCTGCTGCCAGAAGGTGCCTTGTAGATACTGCCAAGATGTGCAAATCACATCAAGCCTCTTGAGTCGAAGCATTCTGACAGCCACACTGTCAGCAAGGGAGCTGAGCAGGGCGATGAATGAGGGGCTCTGCTCTCAATTGCAAACACACTTTGCTTACAAGCTGTATGCTGTTTACTGCTTTGGGCCTGGATAAACTCCCCATTGGCTCTCTGATGGAAATTATAACCAACTTGCAAATTTTTCTGTTGATTCTCACTTTTTTGACTTTATTACTCTAGTGTAATCCTAGGGCTATCTCAACAGAAAGTGTGTGGGTCAGTTCCTAGAATCTATGCCTACTTTTTCATTCACTCCTAGTACTTCTAGGAATAAAAGGCTGAAAACAAACTACATAGAAATGGAAATAGAAACTTAGTATGTACTTTCTTGTTAGAGAAATTTTGTACCATGAATATTCATGAAGTTATGTTTCTGAAAATGTGTACTCATTAGAACAATAAGAGACAAGTACAGTACACTGTACACTATACCTCATCCACATAATTTTGTCCTCCCATTCTTAGTCAATACCAGTTAAAGCTGAGATATAATTATGGAAAAATATGAGATGATACTTCTCTGCATTTACAGCTAAACATATGGAAGAACTTCAGTGGCTGATAGAAACAATTTCTGAGCAATAAATTAATTAATAATATTTCAGAAAAAAGTGTGATTTTTTACCATGCTTGCAGAAATGATAAATAAATAATCCAAGGATTAAAGTCTGAAGATGACAGAGTTGTTTAGTCAAGCAGTGACAGCAGCACTGGGAATAAAAGAAATAATTCTAGTAAGACCCCTGACTGCAGAACTGCTGTCAAAGTCTTCCATAAATATACCATGGCTGTAAAAATACTGAATTTATACTCTGTAAAAATTCCATATGAATGGTCTCTTCTACTAAAACTTTTGCCCAGCATTAGCATCACACTTACTTGTGGGCCTTACCAAGAGGCATAAAACCCTCTAATTCAGTTCAAGCATTACCAAAAATTTGGCATATTAAAGTCTGAAAAATGTGTTCAATTGTCATATTTTCAGGGCTGAGCTGTGCAGAGTGTGAGACAGTTAAGTCCCTGCCAGCTTTAGGAAATACAGGTGAATAAAATTTGAATTTCCAGAAGAGATCCAGCTCAGTACAAGCTTTCTGGACCCACTGGGGCAGTCAGATTGCAGGAGCAAGCTGGCAGTCTGTCTTCCATAAGCCCTGGCTGCCAGGCATCCGTCTGCCCCAGCTCTGCTCTGTGCCAGCTCTGCTCCCTGTGTCTGCTTGTGCCAGTGGTGGGTGTTGCAAGCTATAGCCTACAGACATGCCCAGGCACCCCAAGGCACACGGTCTGTGTGCAAAAACACGTAGCATGTGATTAAATCTGTCTGTAGTTGAAATAAGGGCAGTGGCCAGACCACCACGGATAAGTGAGTTTCCATGGGTCTCACCAAATTCAGTGCAACCAGCCATAATGTGAAGCTGTAAGGTCACAATTGCTGAGACTTGATGGTAAGTAGAAGACAGTTTAGCAGCTTAGTGAGTCTGCCTTCTTACCAGTTACAGCAGCAAAAGTCTTTAAGGGTCTTTAACAACCAAGGCT
The DNA here is from genome assembly GCA_013400975.1 of Atrichornis clamosus. NCBI lineage: Eukaryota > Metazoa > Chordata > Aves > Passeriformes > Menuridae > Atrichornis > Atrichornis clamosus. Next base: position 136,387 of record WBMZ01003461.1, on the reverse strand, counting down.
TCTGATCTAGGTAATCATGGAGGGTGCATTTGGAAAACACTGTTAATCTAGCATTACTCTGAAAATTGAGGACAGAATAAAGCTTTAAGGTGTTTTCTTAATCCACTAGAGGAAGAAGAAAAACTCCTAAGTACTTTCTAGACAAGGCAGAAATATTAAATCATTAAAGATCTGTGTCACAAGGTTTTAGATATTGTTAGGTTGTAGCAGCTCTGGGCATATGAGAGACCACATTGTGTACTGTATTGTTGTTTAAAGACACATCTTTTTTCTCCTGTCCATCTGATTCTTCTCCTAGATTGATGATGAATAAAAGTAATACTAATAATTCTTACAGCACTATTTAAGATCAAGGCATGAATAGCTGATATCATGTGAGAGTTTATAAAACATTTCCTGGTGTTATTACACCCACACAAGCTCCAAGGGAAATTATCACCCATATTTTGTACTGAACACTTAGCAGTTGCCTTGAGGACTTCACTGTTTAAATTTTTTTAACTACAAACTTACAAATAATTGAAGATCAAAAGAATTATATTAGCATGTAAATTTTGTCTTTCTGATAGTATTAATAATAGCAAAGATAATTGACCTGCTTATGAAAGAAAGATAATTGACCTGCTTATTAAAGCTAATTGCCTCTGAAAAAGAACAGCTAATGCTATATTTATTGAATAGGGAGAGAAAGCACATGTAAGGATTAGTAGTGTAATAACCCATATATGAACTGCTATTGTGAGAAAATAATGTACACATGCTTTGTTCATATGTAGATTTCATTTTTAAGATTTCCAGATTTCTGCAATTGATGAAATTATAATGAATATTCATATAATAATTTGACCATATTTTATTGGATTTGTCATACTTGTACAATATTTTTATTTATTAATATTAATCTTTAATAATTTGTTTTTTAAATTGAGTTGTATCTTCATCAAGGAAGTTCAATTACCTTCCACTTGATCATCCATTATCTAGCTGAAAGGAAGGAAAACTAGTTCTTTTGAAAAAAATGGTTGACTTAGTAAGCATCAGCAAATGCATCACACAGCCTAAAAACACAGTAGTAACCCAAGAAAAAACAACTACCAGCGTGCACCTTGAAAAGAAAGCCTATTATTCTAATGAAAATGAAGAAAAAATTAGCAAGTGCCTGTTCTTTCAAAGCTCATTTCCAGCCTTGCCAAGCTCAACATCACCACTGTAACACTCTGACCTCATGTAGCTGGCAGAGCTGCTAGGGAGAGAGGCAGTGTAAAACAAGGATAAATGGCTGACATGCAGCCATTTGCACAGTATTGGAAAGAGTTTTCTTCCAGCAACCATTTACAAAGGGCTAGAAACAGGCAGAAAGCATTTGATTTTGGGAGAAGAGGAATCTTATAAAGTGCTGCCATGAAGCTGAGGGCAAAGAGAGCACCTGGTGCTGGGCCTAATGGGGAGCTAATAGGACAGTCACCATCTTGCTCACAGCATGACATACCTGTGCAGCTAAAAACCACAAATTTTGAGGGCTTAAGACAGAGCTGTGTCTGTGGGGACCTTGGCACCGTGCCTGGCCTATAAGTGCCAATGAGGATAAGCTGTATACCCATCCCTAGCTCCTGCACTCAGGCTTCCTCCAGCGGCACAGACCTCAAGTGGTTTCTGTCAGCCTGTCTACACAGATGGAAAGCAACATCCTGCTGAGATCAGTGGGCAGAGTGTGGTCTTTTGGCTGTACAGGAGTACAACTGCACACAGTCAGGGTGTCTAGGCTTCCAGCAGGAAGCACAGGCCCCTGTTAATGGACCCAAAGTGGCTCCTGAAGGAGAGCCCAGTCTATAGCGAAGCTCTCGCACAGCTCCTTGCACCTTAAGGTGGAGATGTCTTGCCTCACTGTTCTGTTTAGGGGTTTTCTAAAGTGGATTCTCCAGGCATGGCATACCCTGCCACATAAGGTGCAGCCAGCAGAAGGGAACCACTAAGCACTCTGCTTTTCCTGGTTTCCTAGTGTCCTGTGACTCCGCCACCCTCTCAGTCCTGCACAGTGCAGCTCACTAGGAGACGTAAGACATTTTGTGCAGTTTCCTGATGTCTCATTCCAGCCCTTTTGCCCTTTAATCCAAATATCTCCCTGTGTAACTTCAAATATAATCTCCTTTACCCTCATAAAGCCTTACAGGTCTTGTTCCCATCCAGCTTCACATTCCTCACTTGGTGCTGAACTGCTGGCTGCTATCCCTGACCAGCGCCTGACACGATCCCATCTCCAACATCTCCTGTTATATTTTGATAAAAGCATTTTCACACCTTTCCCCACGCTGCTTCTCACTTTTGGAAGGCCAGAGACACACCTCTGCCATTCTACCCCTTTAACTCCCTATTTAAATTTTTTCTTTGTCTAGAAGCTAACAAAGCAATTAGTCACAGTTATGCCACAAGCATGCTGGTGCCAATCAGGATGGCTGATCTGATAACATTTTAACTTACATCATTTTCTCCTTTTTTCCATCCTCTATCTTCCTCAAGCACATCATGCCTTGTCAGATGTCATAGATTTCAAACATAAGTAATTTTTTAAAGCCCATTTTCTTTAGGTTTTGTTCTGTCCTGCACCATTAGGCCTCTAGTCATAACCTTCTCTCCTTTGCTACCCAAAACCAAATTATTCTATTTGGAGAAGTGTTAAAAATGTGGCTAATATTGAAATAATGCATTCTTTCACAGTAGCAAAGTAATTAGCAGATCTCCTTCTCCTTTCAGACCAGTTATATTATTTCTCAGAAACCTGATAAGACATGTTGATGAGGTACAAAAGAAGATAAACCCATCAATATTTAAACTACATAACAACACTGTAAGGGAGACTTGTCACAGTACCAAATATTTCTGTGTTGGGGGAATTTAATTATATCTTGCCTGCTTCATGGGAACAGTAACCTAGATACAGAGCACCGCACTGATAAACATAACTCAATATTTGGCATGTTCTAAACAACTGTATTTCAGAGGAAATTATTCAAATTCGTTTTTATAGATCATAAGCCTGAAACTAAATTACAGCCACAAATTTTGGCTCAGCAGAATTCTCTGAACTGTAATAGCAAAGTCTGAGATAAGGTCTTGGTTTTTTAGCCTTACAGAAAATAGAATGAAACTTCCCTTTCTTCTTATAGCATCAACCCAACCACTCTATGTTTCATCCTATAGTAACATTTTAAATTATAAATGTTATTTTTCCATAGAGTTGCACTAAGTGAAAAAATGCTCCAGGTTTAAATGAATTGCTACAGGTTGGGAGCAAATGATAAACAGTTTTGTTCAGTTATCTTATTCATGTACAAGAAAAAGAATAGATTAAGACTGATTTAATGGGAATGTGTCAACTTTATGAAAATTAAATGTGACTACTTCACACTTTGTTTTCAACCACTCAAGATTTTCTGATGAAGACCATTAAACTCCAATTTTCATGAGCAAATACAACTGGTAACTCTAATTGTAGAAAGTATAGCTTCCTTTTTTCCATCATCCTTACAAGGAAAATATCTTCAAGCCTCTCTGGTTGATAAATGAATAATGCATTTAGCTCACTATGACTCAGCAAAGGAAAACACATAATGTGAAAATCTCAAAAGTAGTACTAAATTTTCAAATCAAATGTAAACATAACAGTTTCCCACCTATAGATGCTGTAGATTAGCACTTAAGCCACATCCTAACCTTGAGTATTTACAACTTCACAAGGAAAATAATAGAAGTCAAACCTAGATTTGAAACTTGTTTTTATCAATCATTTCTATTCTCATGCAGAGTTGCAGCACCACAGTAAAAAGGAACTACACCACAGAAGCATAAACTAGTGCAGAAAATCAGTGCTGCATCACTGTCTGTGATAGTATCACAAAGGAACTTCCCATGTATTTCAGTCTGACACAATCCTATTTTAATTTCTCAATGCTTGTGGATTTCTACATACCATTGTACAAATAAAACCCACTTTATTCTTAAACGATACTTAAATTATTTTAAAACGTAACACACTTGTGGGATCAATTTCCCAAATTCAGCTGAGCTACACTCAACACTGATCTTGCAAGGAAACAGAAGAGAAAAATTATTTTTATTGTCTTCACCTTTGCTGTGTCTCTGGCAGTTGCAGGAATGTCTTTGAGAGCTTTCAAGGTGCTTCAGATTTCCTCTGTAACATCTTTACATCTTTACATCTCCAGTAATTATAGACTTAACAGGTTGACTAAAAAAAATTCAAAGAAATATTTTTTCCACTCAATTAATGAGTTTTCAGCATATCTGATACAAGTTAAGTGGTGATAAAAGCTATATAATCAAGCAATTAATTATTCTCTTTTCTTCCAATGATGCATAAAGTTTTGTTACCAAGAGAAAAGGATAGTCCTCTATTCACTGAGATATTAAAATTATTAGGCATTTAGGTGAGAAAAAGTATACTTAATTAGGATTACCACTTGAGTTTACAAAATACAAGATATTCAAATAGTTGGTATCCACTATAACCCACCTGCAGTTTTCTTCTTGTCTGATCAAGCCCAAAATATGCTCTTATTAACTTTTTATTTCTGGCCTTCATTGTTTTATTGTCTCCCTGAAAAGGTAGTAGGCCCTGTTTAGCTTTAGAATGAAATTGTACATAGTCACTGTCATCTTTCTCCACAGTTTTGCTCTGTTTCACGTGACAGGTCTTAAGACTGCCAGATTTACACGCGGGAGAGAGTGGTGAGTGAATGCTGACACTTTTTAGAGGTGGATACCCAATGCCACCCAGACTGATAAGACACAGTGGTTCTGCTTGCAAGGTAGAAAACTGTGCGTGCCAGTGAGACTGCAAAGGTGTAATGTAGGTTACAAATCAATTCTTGTGCTGATATCTACTCACGAAAACCCACCTTCTCTTAGAGAATTCTCCATTTTAGCGTTTAACTACTTTGGGTCCACATTTGATAAGATCTTGTGAATCCTTGTCCCAGTGGCTTGACTAAGGTACCTAAAACAAAACAGCTGGAAAGAAAAATAACTGCTCAGAGTCCTTCCACAAGCACAGAAGGACAGTTTATTTTCTACTCCACAAGACACTGCATTGCTTTTACATACAGCAGAATCTCATTATTTTGTACTTCATTATTCATACACTGGGTAAGCCACACAATCCAAGCAAAACTTAACAAGTTCTTCCCACATCCCGTAAAAAAAATTAACAGCAGATGCTAAAGGGATGCTTTATTTCAAGTAAATCATTGGTTACACGGGAAGAAAAGTCATAGCTTTCACTTCTCTGCTAATAATTAAAACTAAAACTGAATTGCCACCAGTAATTAAAGCTAAGTTCCAGATTCCAGTGTATTTCAAGATAACTACACTGTTACATTCATCAAGAATGCACCTTCTTTTCAGAGAAGCAAGAAATATAATGCTGCCAACTAAATTTCTTCACCTTCCATGGGGAAGTATGAAAACAGTGAAATGGAAATTGATACATATAAAAAAATTAATCAGCCAGAAACAATTTTTTTTTAATTCATCAGCATGAAATTATACTAGTTTGGAATCCAATCAAGTCTGTACTACAGGCAGAATTAAGGGTCAACACAATACCTCCTTCAAGATGGATATATTTTCAGTGTTTTCAGTTTAAAGCATTCATTGCATTCATAGGGTCCTAGGTCAGCATAAACCAACTTTTCTGAGTAATAACTAAGCAGAAACAAATCATATATTGCAGATACAGAAACAACATTTAATCAAAGATACAAACATTTATCCAGATATTTAATTCAGGTTCAGAAGAACTGTTTTGTGCTTGCTTTCTTAACTCATTTAAAACCCATAGCAGCCTCAGCCTAGACTAAGAATGCCAAACTGAAAGTTAAACATTACAGACAGTAACAGATGGGAAAAGGAGAGGTTTAAACAGAAAGCTAAATCCTACTGCTGGAAACTAAGTACCACAAAACAATTCATTCAAAGGACTAAGTGCAGCAACTGAATGGTAAGAAACTATATCCTTCAGTACAATAAAAATTAAAACATCTGCTTTATTATAATTACTACAAACATCCATGTTTAGTGCCAGTCATTCCTTTTATGTATAAGGCCATCCTCCTAATCAACACAGAAACAACATTGCAGGTATGGTATCCATTCCAAAGGTTTTGTGCAGCTTGAAATCTTGCAGAATTTTCATATACTTGAGTTGTTAATGAATATTCTGGCTGTTGCTTTTCACCCAACTTCTCTCTTTGGTCATGCTTTCATATAAGAGGTTTAATGTCAAATTAATGGAAAAATTTTAGTCCTACAATAAAGCCAAACAAAGACAGAGATGGGCAGAAGATACCTTACTTAGGAAATTTTTTAAATTACATTTTTTTGAAGTGAATGGCTGAGCTGTCATCTCTTGGGACTAAAGCAGGTCTTCCTGAGGAGAGGAACTCCCTGCTGCATGGTGTGCACCACCACACCTGCCCTGGGGAAAGGGAACAGAAGGCATTAGCTCAGAAGGCTTTTCCTACTGTGATCTGTTCCAATGGTCTCTTGCCTGTTCTAGTAAACAGCAGAAAGGAGCATGTAACACAGCTGGTAGCTCCAAGCACTATGCTCTCCTCCAGGGCTGAGCAGTCCTTCTTCTCTGCAAGAATCAAGTTTAGAAAACTGCAGCAGTATAAAAGTGGACTCTCACAAAAGCCATTATTCCTGCATAGTTTCTGCATGCTTTATACTTCCCTGTCCTTACTTTGATAGATATCAGATGGACGTTTTGACTAGGACTTATCAATTACAATATCATAAATTAAAATTAAAAGTGCAAAACATAAATTATAATCTTGCCTACAACTGGCTAAGTAGGGGAACATGAACTGAACAAGCTGTATGGAGGAAATAAAAGGAAAACTGATGATTCAGAGTGAGCTTAATTCATCAGAGGCATGTGTGGAATTCTCTGCTGTTCTAGCATTTAATTAGGACTCTTGCCTGCAGGAAAATAAATTGAAAAATATTCTTAAACCAATCCTTCAGTAGACAGGAAAATAAATGTAAAAATATCTTTAAAGTTTTTAACATTCAACTTTAATGTAAAATTTAGTAGGGCAAATAAGGCAATTTACATTGACATTTTGTTGCACACATTAGTTTTTAAAAAATAATTATGTTATTAGCATTGTAGTTCTGCATAAAGTTATGATGTAGTTAGCTATCACCAGCCAGCTTCCTATCTTACTGGAATTTCTCTGAACATATCAAAATTAAAATATATAACACAAGTGGGATGATAAACTTTCAACAGCTTTCCTTAGTCTGGAACATTTTAGGAAAAGTACAAGGAGAGCTTGTCATTGCCGAAAGTAATTCAATCCTTTGCTCCAACCAAAGGAGGATGAGACTATTCTAAAAAAAAAGCTGAATTTTTTTATTTCAAAGAAGGATTTCTTTGAAGTTGTCCCTGTTTAAACCTATTTGTTTAAACCTATTTATTTAAACCTATTTGCCTAAACCAAACTAAATACATTTACAGCTGTCTTTCTTTCATCTACCGCATTAGATTTTATCTCTGTGAGTGAAATCTTACTCCTTATACACACACCTCCAAGTGCTCACTTCAATATCAAGAATCCACCTGTAACCCAGTCTGAGTGGTTTAATCCTTTCCACAGAACATTTACTACCAACATATAAACCCTGCTTATGTCTTCTCTTACCCTGCATGTGCTGACCATAGCCGTCCCTGTCTTTCCAGTTTATTACTTCTCCAAAAAAGACTCTTTCCTTCACTTTTCTCGAAGAAACGTTAATCTAATAAAGCAATGAAGGTTTATGATAATCCCTTTTATTAGTATCACCACTGTTTATATGGTTACACCTACTCCTTTACAGCTCTTTAGTCCACAAAACTCTTATGAGTTAGACAGGAGCAATTGGCTGCATTTCTCTTGCTATGAGATAGCCTTGGGTACTGCTGATCCAGTCATCCCTCAGAGGTCCCAATTCTTGTTGGCATCAGCCACAACTTCCTGACCTTGCACAGTGGATTTACATCAAAGCATCATCTCCAAATTAACATTTCATACTTTCTATGGTGGAAACGTGCTGAACCTTTCAACATGGAAAACAGATGCTGGACCTCACTGAAAACAGTCGTTGCATTTTAGGAACAACACATTAATACATTCCTACACTCCAAATAATTGGTAAGTCCATCAGAAGCCTTCAGACATCAGTCTGACAGGCACATGTTACTTTGCAAATGTATGTGAATTTTCTTCTGTCCTATGGTCAAATTTACTCATGTCGTATGCAAGGTGTATCAATACTGGCTGCCCTCAACTTATTACAGTAATGAGGGTCTTTCCAGACTTTGATCCAAAGAGTGGAGGCTGAGCAGCAATTCCATTTATACACTGAACCGATTTCTGTCTAGTTAACTGTCCTCAGGTCTGCCACCACTGTTCCAAGTACAGCTGCTTGCATGAGGGTATATGTGCTCAACATCATGTCTTTCCTGATGCCAATACTCGTTCCTGGAAGTAAATTATCAACATATCTAGTTATTTTATCAGATGGATAGTCTATCTTAGTATTCAAAGCAATTTTAACTCGTCTGCTGACAGCTTCACAATTAACTTCAGAAAGTGTATGTGGCGGGTGATTTATTTTTGCATGTGACTGAATAACCTAACCCTTCTTTTAAAAGAGGTTTTGGGCTATTAATAGAGAATATATTTTTATATCATCAGAAATAACATTTTTTTTCACCTTCATACTTAGACTTCAGCTTACAGTGGATTGTGTTTCTTGATGTCATCTTTTGTACGTTGGTCTTTGTGAGACTTCACAGATGAAACTGCTCTTGCTGTGACGTGAGTCAGCGTTCAATTACCAAGGAACTGTTTTGCTAAATAATATAAGCATTTCTTGTTGTGTAGCATTTTCTATTCAAGAATAGCTAAAGTCTACATCAAAACATCATAGTCCTCTGTGTTATATTTGCTCCTCTCATAATCAGTGGACAATTAGCAACCCTTTCAGTGATCAGTATTTACCACAGCCACAGACTCTCTGCTCACACTGGCTGAGATTCTGTTGCCTTTCCTTGTGAGAGCACTGTAGGTGGTGCAGCAGCATCCAGTGTGTAGTGCCTACTCAGCTTCTAGAGGACCTTTGTCCTTTCAAGGGTTTGCATGTTTTCTTCTGAAGCTGCATCTCGTATCCAATATCCCTTGGGAAGCTGCTGCAGGGCCTCCCAGAAGGTTTTCCCTTGGTGGAGTCCTTGTTATCCACATCATTTCAGTGTGGTCTCTAAAAGATATTGCACTACCCATGACATTGAATGTGGGTCAGGTTAAACCAAATTTTTGTAACAAATAAATTGGAATGTAGTCAGCATTTAAAGAAGGGGAAAAAACCCAAACAACCCAAACCCATCCCCCTTCACTTCCTTGCCCCCATCCAAACATAAAACCCAAAAACAAAACCCAAACTCCCCCCCAAAAAAAACCCAACAACAACAACACAAAAAACAAGTAAGAAGATGTGCAGGTGCATCAATGGTGCATCATGGTGCATCAATGCCAGTGAAGACGGTGGGAAAATAAAGAGTGGCAGATGGTTTGGGTGAAGGAGTCCATCTTCATTTATTGAATGGAAGTCCTTGCAATTGAACAAGGTCTGTCCTTGAAAGTATTTCTATGTCCAGTAAAATATGAAGAAAAATATATGTCTGTGCTATTCTGGTCCCTACATTAACCTTCTAAAATGAGATTTTCAAAATACCACACTTCTAAATGAGAAAAAGATGTAGCACCACAAAAAGGCTTCCTCTGTGACAGAGGAAGAAGTGTAATGCATAAGAATTTATGAGTGCAAATTGGCAGTTAAAAAAAAAATATAGCACATATATTTGCGTTTATAGCACAGAAAAGGTTAAAACCTGAAATAAAACCAACCTTTTCTAACAAAGAGTTTTTATTTGCTATTCAGAGTGTCTTTTAGGAATTCCTCATAACTGTCAGAGATAAACTGCTATCTCCATTGGCAAGTACCATGCAAATATACATGCAAGACAAACTGTGAAAATAGCTAATCCAAATGACATCTACTTCCCATTTTTGTCATGTACCCAAATTGGCAAATTCCATAAAGACCAAGGAGGCAGATAATGTTTAAGATTATGTTGTTTCTGTGTGTGCACATATTTTCCTATTTCGTCCCAACAGATTTCCTACAAATCTCAATTATAAACCATTTCTGTTAATGAACCATAGGGTGAAACTCCCCTACCAATTACAGCTATGAAGCAGCAAAACAGCCTGGCACAGTGTATCACAATACTTAGCATCTGAAGAGATAACTCTAGAAAGAGAGATGTAAAATTCAGAATCACATTTATAGACATTTCTCCCTCCTGCTTCTCCAACTGCACCAAGTGTGAAATGATTTAAGGTCAAATCCCCACCAGGCAAAGCAGTGTATGCTCAGTGCAGCATGAAACCACCATCCTTATTATCAGAGAACGCACTTATAGTGAAAAAAGTGAAAAAGTTCAGTAAGGCCAGATTTACCAGAAAAAGAACAACTAATTCTAAGAACATTCAGGGCCGAGTGGTGCTGCTATAAAGATGGTAACATTTGCCTCAACGGAAGCAATGCTTCCCTGGATCTGTTCATTTTCTCCCTTGTCTCTTACTCCAAATATCTTGTTATTTATCTTCAAATATTACCATTTCTTCTCAGTCAACTAAAAATTAACTGAAGACTATTACTTGTAACCAGTAAATACACTTGCAAATAAAAAGATTACAAATAAAACTCTCAAAAATATGAAAGTCATCATTATTCTGAGGGTTTACAAAGAAACCACTTTTGCTAATTGATTTTTACTGATACCCTTAGCTAAGTTGCCTTCACTGGCTTCTGTGAACTCTTTGCTCTCTATTTTTCTGTGCTTCATGGGATTTGTGTGGATGTGAAGAGCGTGCACAGCCGCTGGGTGAGTGCTTACACACACTAGCAGCACACATGAAGGAAGCAATGAACTATGCCCACCAGCTTCCCTAGAGTCTGTTGCAGAAGTCATCTATTTCTTTATGTCAGCAGCAAATGGTGTTTTGAGCAGATAAATAAATTCTTCAGCTTTGTGACTTAGGACTGAAAAATGCTTTATGAAGAGCTTGGTCCATGTTTGAGATATATACTCGAATTTTTTTTACTCCAAATTTTCTGAAATTTTGGTATTTGAGAAAAATATCTGCCCCCCTCCTGACCTGATATAAATTATTCATAATTGGTTGAACTGCTCTAGAGAGGAGCCTGGGTGTTTTTGCTCCTCTGTCTATGCCAAGAGCCGAGGAGAAAAATTCTGGCTCTGACATTTCCTGGCAAAAGATGATGAGCATCTGCCTGCTCCATCACCAGTTTGAAATATGCTGGAACACCTTGTGCATATCCTTCCCCAACCTGTTGGCTTGCCACCTCACACACATCAACACTGGGATACCCAGCTGCTGTGCCCGCTTGGCCCCTGACACCCCCAAGAAGACCGACACATCCAAGCTTAGGGCCTTCATTTCCACTCTCCAAGAGCCATGCACTGTTTTCAGACCTGTGGATTAGCATCCCTGACTTCTACAAGGAAATAAAGGAATGCTGAAGCCTAGACACTGCAAATCCAAGATACCCAGTGAAGGTGCCAGGATGTGTCAAAGAATCTGCTTCTTCAAATCCTTTGCTGTCTTGCTATGATCCACATCTTGCAGTAAGAATGAACAGCAGTAACATCCTCATTTCAATCGCTGCACAGAGAATGGTCTTGTTAACAATTTGGTTTTGCAACAATATATGAGATAATTGGGCTAAAGAAGCAGTGTAAATGAAATTTTAAAAGTGCTGTGAAACTTACTCCATTGAACAAGGCCATATGATTTGGAGTTAATCCATTCTCCCTAGAACAACTTTTCAAAGACAATAGTTGAATTTACATGTCCAAAATTTATTTTTCCTTATATGATCAGTGGATTCTGGTATTTTTATTTGACTGCTAGCTTCGTAAGTGAGAATTCAGGGTATTTAAATAAAACATGACATTTTATCTAGGATAAGAATGATTTTACTTTAAAGATTAACCTGAAATATTTTTCTACTCTTTCATTTCCATGGAGGGGTCAGAGAGTCAGGTTCATTTGAAAAATAAGGGGACAGAGAGTCAGGCTCATTTGTAAAATAATCCAGGACAAAAGAGAAATCCCAGAGGTTTAATTCAGTCTTTCCTTAACTTTACTTGTAGTTGGACCAAGCCCTGTCCTAGATGAGCTATGGAAGCAGACCCTCCTTGCATGCTTGTGCCTCCAGAAAAAAAGCCTTAATACAAGAGAATCAACACCTTGAGTATCACAGCAGTGACTTGAGCACAGAGAAATCCTGGATACAGCTGGAGATATGTATAAGCACACAAGATTCAATATAAACTAGTGACTGTTGTGCAAAGCACCTACAGGGACTTGTCTTTTAGTGAATGCTGTTTATGTGGTTTGTGCAGTGATATTCATTAAATGTTTTGAAGATTATAAAAGGGCCAACATTTTTCCTGTTGTTTTATCTTGCTTTCACAAGATTAATTACTGGTTACCTGTCAGTGTTGGAGTGGCAGCAGCCCCTGAGGGAAGCCGGCCTCGACTGGCTGAATAAGCACTCTCCCAGACTGCAGCAAAGTGGAAGCAAATTGTGTCTATAGCAAAAGTGCCTTCTGACATACCAGCCACTTTCAGACTGAAGAATTCTGCCTGCTTCCTCTTCCTGTGCCAGGCTGCCCCTCCAGAAAACGTGCATGGTAATCAAGGCAAAACCTCAGCAGAAATGGTCCTGTGCTGACTCAATACCACTCCACTCGCAGCCGTCCCGCCGCAGCGCTGGCTCTGGGAGGACGTGAGGGATAACATAACCTGTCATCTCCGCGTCACTGCACTGCTGCAGTTTCCAGGGCTGGGTGGCACTGGGCAGCCGTGAGGTACAGGCCACGCAAGTGTGGGTGTTCACGTACATCACCTCAAGGGCTTCTTGCAAGGTTGGCACAAGAGGGTGCACAGACTCTGATTTCTCCTTACAGGCTCAGCTCCCTGGTCTAACATGGGAGAAAAATGCAGCAAGGGCAGTAAAATGACTTCTGCTGCCATCGTAGTATTGCTAATAATATCTGAACGTGTGTGTGTGATTCTCAAGAGAATAGAGAGAGAGAGCTTTTGGAGGCCAGAAATACTTCATAGGTACTGGTAATTTCCTTCAGAATTACACAGTACATTTTTTATTGCTTTGAAGATATTTATCTTAATACTACTAATTCTTACATAATGAATTTTTATTGACTGCCTAAGTAGGAATCAACACCATGTAATCAACACCAATAAACAATAAGACTACTCAACTGTTAATTACAATACTGCATTGATTAAACTAATTTCTTGATTTTTTTTTTACTCAGTATTTGTATCTGGAACCTTGTCCCTTTCCATTCATTTTTTTATATTTTTAAACAATTACTAAACCACATATGTGTGTATGTACGCATGTATTTCTACCTGCAGCAGTCAAGTGATTAGAATTGCTGCAATTAACAGCCTACAGTGGTGTAGAAACAACGAAACAAATATCAGCTCCACAGCAGAAAAGCAGTCACTTAAAGTAACAGGATAAACAAAGGACAGGTCAGCTGCAGACCAAATGAAGCACCTCAGAACCATCAATGCAGACAAACCAGTGGCATCAGCTATCCCTAATGGAGCCTTGGGAGAAGTCAGACAAGCCAGAATGAAAGCCACTCCTTTGAAACATTTTGTAAATATCAACACTCCACTCCCCTAAGAAAAAAAAACCAAGCAAGCAGATAGCAACAACTGGCTGAACACTGTGTTTTCTAGAAGCAGCTTATTTATACCAACTTTTGATTAATGTCATAAATAGCAACACTGACAGTATCAATCATTATTAGAGTTTCTTTTGTGCATTTTACATCAAGAATAAGCTTTCTAACATTAACCTCAGTGAGATCTTCCTGCTGAAATCAATCTTCCTAGTTAAAAAAATGTGAAGTCAGGTGTAAGAAGAGGAAAATAAAATGCTTACGATACCCCTGTGTTTCTCCTGGTGGAGAAATTCATTACAGACCCCAGTGGCAGGCAATTTCTGGCTGAGGATTTTTACTGACAGCCAGTACATTTATTGATTACCACCACGTGAAGCCAAACAAAAGATCTAATAACAGAGTACTCAACATGTAGCCTGGGGATCTATCTGGATGTTTAAAAATCTAGTACAGGAGTTTGGAAAAGACGTTTTAGGGCTTTTGACAGCCTCTGGTGCTGTGGGACCAAGTTCTGCCATGATGGCAATGCCTGGCCCTGCCTGCTCCTTCCTGGCTTGATGTATGGCTGCCCTCACCTCTCAGCTTGCCTTTCCCTGGGGAGGAGCTCAGCTCTTGCTACTCCCCTATATAATCCTGTATGAGATTATTTTAAAACTCTCTTTTAAATGTCAGAGCACTTTCCCCAGATGAACATGTTACATGGAGATGGGTTATTTCTTGGCCCTCGGTTCAAGGCCAGAGAGTACATTTTATGCTCAGTGTGGGAAAAGGAGTAAGAATCTTTTTCCTGCCTTTTTTCCATTCTGTTTTGTTCTGTAAGCAGAGTAATTACCGTCATGCACCAAAAAAAGACTTTCCAGCTGTGGAAAGTCCCACAGGAGAAATTTTGAGAAAGAAACTGCCTCAGAGTATTCTGCCAAAGGGCTGCTCTCTGCTCAGTGTACTGCCAAGGCAGATAACTGACCCTCCATGAAAGGCACTACAGCACTGACCTCCAGATGTGACAGCTGGAAGCACACAGCAACATTTGTGACATTCACATGCTATCAAATAACTGACCCTCAGGAATCTCACCTGTTCCTGTATCTCCAGTGGAAGCATGATAACAGGCCTGGTCATACCTCAAGGTACATCTCAAGGAGGTCCAAATACAGGAGGGAAAATCACATGGTGCTAAAATTGCAAAAAAGTCCTAAAGATTTTTCCAAGAAATCCATTAAACACTCAAGATGTGTTAGGCTTCTGAAAGCAGCTAGCGACATCCAGATGAAATAGAACTGCAGCTGCTAGAATATCAGGACTGTGCGATTCACAAAATGATTTCTGGGATGTTCCAGCCTTGTGCTCGGTATTGACTCACTGCCTGTGTCCTGGCCAAAGAGCAGTGCTCACAGCAACATGTGATGTGTTTTTCTGAGGGCTTCTTACCATGGGGCTACACCAGCTCTTAATTAGGATGTTTTCAGTAGGATTTTCCCAAAGCCTCTGTGAAAATATCTCAGCACAGCTCTCCATAATGATTAGAGATTTTGAGAGGTTTTTCATGCATATCTAGATATATGCACAAAAAAAAATACATCATCCAAATATCTGGTGCTTGTATCTTTGGTATCAATTGCAACACCTTGTGATAATATTAGATACATGTAATTTGCCACTCAACTCTTCACCTTATCTCTGCACTCAGGTCCCTAATCCATCTGCCATGGACATCACTAAGAATTTCAAATTACTCAACAAACTCTAGCAGCTCCCATCCCTTCCAAAAACCCAGTTTGGCAGAATCTTGTTTTTCCTTCCTCTCCAACTGTACAATTCACACAGACTCATGGACCTGCCTTCCCTCAAAACCTCCTGATTGTGAAGGGTGTGCACCACTACCACACTTTTAACGTTTCAGAAAGCTGTGCAGAAAGAAGGGCTGCCACGGGGATATTGGATATCTGAGCACTTTTCTTCGTCCCAGGGATACTGAGGACATTTTCCGTTCTGGTTTTTTTCTTTTTGTCTTTTCCAAAACTAAATTGCAGATTACTTTTAACTCCTTTATTTTGACATCTCGTGCCTGAGTCCACGTCACTTGTTAATAGCAACAAAAGCCTAAGGCAACCCTAGAGGCTAAAACATTTAACAAAGAGAATATTACATTGAACCTGTGTTGTCTTGCATACAACCTTGCACATCACATCTGTGTTGTCTTAAGTTTGTTCCTGAGTTCACTCCACCGTTACGCTACTGGCTTTGCTGGAATACTTGTTCTAGAAGCAGTATTGATTTTGAAGAACTGAAATACATCTAGAGCAAAGAAAGTTTCAAACTTAGTATGGGAATTCTAAATATTTTAATGGAATGTTCGAAGAAGTGGCTATGTTCTTACAAAGAACGTACTCCACTCTGGTGACACCCCACCTGGAGTGCTGCATCCAGTTCTGAGTCTCCAACACAAGAAGGACATCAACTCTTTGGGTTGAGTCCAGATGAGGCCACCAAGTTGATTAGAGGGATGAAACACATCTCCTGTGAGGAAAGGCTGAGAGAGTTGGGATTGTTCAGCATGGAAAAGAAAAGGCCTAGTGATAACTTAATTGCAGCCTTCCAGCATCTGAAGGGAGCCTACATGAAAGATTGAGAGAAACTTTTTACACGGATGTGTAGGGACAGGACAAGGGTGAATGGCTTCAAACTGAAAGAGAGTAGGTTTAGATTAGATATTGGGAAGCAATTCTTTACTGTGAGGATGGTGAGGCACTGGCACAGGTTGTCCAGAGAAGTTGTGGATGCTCCACCCCTGGCATTGTTCACGGCCAGGTTGGATGGGGCTCTGAGCAACCTGGTCTGATGGCAGATGTCCTTACCTACAGCCAGAGGGTTGGAACTAGAGGATCTCTGAGGTCCATTCCAACCCAAGCCATTCTGTGATTCTATGATAATGGCTTTCTTTGCACTACGGGTACCAAAAGCATGATTATTTTTTGTGTTGATCATCTTTTTTCACAGAAATGTTGGAAGAATCATAGAAGAAACTGTCTGAAGAAGTTCCTTTGCAGATACTATCACTATAAATACTGGTTCAGCTATCCTTTATAGGATGCTACATGCTAACTTTTCCTGTTACTGGCATCTGAATCTGAGTTTTCTCCAGCAGCACTGCACGTTTTTGACATGGCTTTTTGAATGATCAGTTTAGCTTACAAGAACTTTCAAATTAAGATCTATTAAATCAGCTACTCAAAGAGAGTTGACCTATCATAGCTACCTACCACCTCTTCTTCAGATGAAACACTGAAACAGATGCATTTTAGAGCAGTAAAATAGAAATTCCAGCAGAAAGAACATGAAAGCAGAAGACAAGCTGTCCTCAGACACAGCCATCTGTGATTGGCACAAACTATTAATATTTAGTATATGTAATGCAGTTGTATTTGTGCTTAAAGTATGTATTTATATTTACTTGGACATTAGTAATTTCAAATTATGTATTTATTTAATCATTATTTACTATATTTATTTAGTGTAAGACACAAAACTTTACTATTTCTGAGCTGCAAGTAAAACTATGCCACTTTGTTTTGTATTTTCCACCACAACTAAAGCAAAACATGAGCAACCATGCAGTCCCTTCCTGTAACCCAATGCCATCCGTCTGTCCGTCCAACCATCCATCCATCCACAGGTCCCTATAAGAGTGAGTCAGCCCTCCCATTGGTCTCATGTTACGAATCCCTTAGCTGGAAGGGCTCACATAAACTGAATGACAGGTGCTGATATAACGTGAAGGACAAAGAACCTTGACCTCCCCACACGACTCTCCATGACTGGCAACAGTGAATTCACCCAGTCTTACCCCACGGAAGTCTGAGATTCAGAAGAGGGAGAAGGAGAGGAGAAGAGAGTGAGGAGCAGGTTGCATGCCTTGCATGCACTGCTGGGTACGAGGGCATTCTCAAGCAGATACCAGGAAACCACTGTAGATCCATATTTTAGCTTGGTTTATGATTAGTGCTCACGCAAGACCTGTTCTAAACGAATGAAAATTATTTGCAGCTAGCATGAGCCAGACAAAGGGGCTTGGGCTTTGCCTGTATCTTGGACTAAGACTCACTCTAAAGCCCTTTGCTTTCTTACAGAATATCACAACAAAAGGCTTTCTGTAAGATGAGAAATTTGTAGGAGTTTACTTCTGTGGAATTAAAAAATGCTTGAAATAAAATCCTTTTACCAAAGACGGAGACCACTTTTCAACACAACTGTTGATTAATGATCTGTTTCAATCAAATATTTAAGTCATTCTTGTCTAAACTGCATAAAGATAGAAAAGTACTTATTAAAAGAGCTCTCTGTGTTTCTTGGCAACAGATTGTTTGGTTTGTCAGAGTGAAATGCAGTTTCATAGGACCTCTGATGGAGCTTAGCAGGAAGGTAGAAGCCACACAAAAGCCATTTGACTTGGCAGTCTGAACTAAATGGTTGCAGAGTGATGAATGATAACACTACATTTTAATATTTATATTATTTGCATAGTACCTTTTAAAAATAGTAGCACTTTTAGATTTTCCACAATAGAACCATAACAACTTCCAGCACCCCTGGAAAGGCAATCCAGTGCTGTACCAAAATGGTCAAAAGGGTCTTAGACCTGAGAGGATTCAGCCTTCCCATAGGCTGCAAGATACTCTTTGCCTTTTAATTACATGAAATTCTGGGAGATTACAGGAAACAAATGTATTCTTCCTCTGTATTTCCTTCTGCCAGTCCTTGAATGAATAAATTGCAAACAATCCTCCAATTGCTGCAAACACAAGAGTGCAGCCCAGTTGAGGGGTGGCAGTGGGCACCGTGGTGTGGTGCACAGTGCTGCAATTCCTCCTTGGCAGAGCTCTGGCCTGGGGGATTGATTCTGGGCTCCAAACTGAAAACAGACAACAATGCATTTTGGGTCAATCACAATGTTTCCCTCAATAATATTTTGATGGGCTTTTCCCCCTTCTTAAATACTTCATCTCAGAGGTGGTACCACCATGACTGATGGCTTGGCCTTGGCCAGCAATGGGTCTGTCTTGGAGTTGGCTGCTCCACTGGACATAGGGGTAGCTTCCAGCAGCTTCTCACAGAAGTCCCCCTCACAGCCCCCGCCCCACTACCAAAACCTTGGCACACAAACACAACACAGATAAATAAACTTTACATCTAAAGCTTTTTCACCAAACTTGTGAGAACTAGTCTAACTTGTGCATTAATACAGATTTTCTATAAACGCACTTACAATTTTAATTTTTAAAATTATGGGTTTTTCCACTATGTCAAAGAAGATGGTGATGCTTTCTCCCCCAGAGAGACCAAAATAGAGTTTGTGTATTATTTAAATTAATAACAAATTACATAACTAGTAGAAGTTTTTTTTATGTTACGGTATGGGAAGGAAGCAGGAAATACTGATACCTCAGGGGAAATGCAAATAACAAAATGTAATTAGTCATATTAGTTTCTGGCCAAAATATTAGACTGTGTATCCATACACTTATTAAAAGTTTTACTAAGTGACAACAACTAGCAAAGACTTTCTAATTGTAATCAAGAGATAGCAGTAAATATGTTTGGCTGTTTGCACATCTTTTATCAGGCAGTGATTTCCTGAAGTGCTGAAACTTTGTGATGGGTCTCAAGTCAGGTCTCAGGAGAGGAAGCATCTTTTGAAAGTCCGGGATCCATTCCTGAGCCACTCTGTTCTCCAGCATTAGTCTGACTGATTTGTGATATCTGATGGGGATGTGTGAACAACTCAGGGCAAGAAAGCAGAGGCTATGTCCTAAAAAAAGAAAAAGGAAATATTGTTCAAAACTGGCTTCTTTCAGTGAAGACACACAGCACTCTACAACTGACCTCTGTTTATACTCAGCGTCACTCATGGCTTCTCCAAGAATTTAATTTCATTTGAACGTAAGAAACAGCTGCAGAAATAAACCTCGGTCCCCCACAGATAGCCGTCAGGTATCTCCCACTAGTGACGGTGCCAAAGTGCAGCCTTAGCTCTGCTTCAGAGCTGTTCTCCCAAAGTGGAGCTTTCACAGCTTTCTGCACCTCGGCAGCACGCAGCAGCCAACGCATGCTGATGGTCTGGCTGCATGGGGCAGCCGGGACTTCCTCCTGGTGCTGGAAGATCTTCCAGACACAGTACAGAGCTACCAACACATCTGCAGCCACCAGCAGAGACATGACGGTCCTGGACCCATCTTGGAGATGTTTCTCAGTCTGTGGGGAGAGCTGGGAGTGTTTGTGGCAGAGCTGGCAAACAGCTTACACTCACAGAACTTTTTCAGAATTAGTTTCTTTCTGAATTTTGCATGGATAGATTTCTCAATTTTCACGTATCCTGTTAGATTAGATTAAGATTTAGACTGAAGTAAATCCTTATCTCTGTAACAAACACCGGGAATAAAAACTCCCTGTGTGAATATTGGTAGGCATGACCTGCACAGCGAAAGAGCTTTAGTTTTCCTTTATTCAAAGACTAAAGGTCCACTTAACTGCTGAGTCTTCATCAGACCTTGATGGTTCCACTGTACAGACTTTTTTTTTTTAAACACATGTTGATACATTTTAACAACTTCATTTTTCTTCCTAGGTCTGTGGCTACTTCTTTTACAGACTTTTTTTCAAACTAAAGCAAATTCACTGAATGCAAAGGCAACCTGTGTAACTGTAATAGTAATTGCTAACTTTAGTTGTACTATGAAGAAATACACACTCTCAGTGTTGTTGTCGATATTAAAAACATACGTACGAGTCTCTACTGGAAAGAAATAAAATACAAATATATTGATGGTGTTTTAAGCACCTCAGGACTAATCATCAAAATGTGTAAGGCTAGTTCAGGTATTCAGAAACTGATGCATTGTTTCATCTTTAATTTTCAGAAATACAACTTTAAAAAACGGCCTTAATAAATGCAAAATAATGAGTGCCCCTCCAGAATTTCTTACAAAGCTCTTGTACAGAATAAAGAGATTGAATTTATCTATTTGAAGAAAGCAAAATTCCTCCCATCTGAACAGAAGCTTAGGGGGGTTTTTAGTCAGTATTATAGAATTTCCAAGCGAATTACCCAGAACAGCTATCCTTGCTAAATTACTCTCCAGTTTTTCCATGAACTTGGACCAAAATCCACATTTAATTGTCACTCTTTCTCCAACCCATACCTCTGGGCAGCGGTACTAAAGTGTACAGATTTGAGCTAACTCTGCCACAGGCTTTCTAGAAGAAAGGTTATTTTTTCCCTTCTTTAGCAGGTTATTTTAAGGTGTCGATTCAAATTATTGGCACTGCATCAAATCTTTCTGCAGAAAAGCTGTTTCTATTCTCCACAGGGCTGTTAAATGTAGAAGTAATATACTTCATTCTCCACAAATTGTAATTTTTCCATTATTCTATTACTATAATTTTCCACCATGCTCTTGACAGCCTTCTTGGCTCTGCCTCACCAGAAGAAAGGGTTTTATTCATTTGTTTTGTCTTGATAACATTTTCACCACGAAGGAGGAGGCAGCCTTTAGTACCCACAGCTTGCTTTGCAGCAGGAAACAGAAGAGCAGTAGCTGTGGCTGCACTCTGAACACATATATAGTTCACAGCTCTATATTTCATGGGAAGAATAAATCTAATAACTGCAGCAATTATAATAATGGCAATGATGTGTGCAGTGACATTTTACAATGCAGGGAGGCTTTCAGACCAACCTTGACTCCAAGCATCCCTGTGTGACAAAAAATGCCCCTGAATGGTCCCTATCTGAAATGTCCTATGGAGATGAATAAGGACCCATATATTTTTTTCAGAGACTGCCATCTTACTGCAACAAATCCCTCTATCAGCAAGTCTCTTTGGACAATAAGGTGCTACTACACCTTCATAAGCTCAAAAAAGTGAGAGTAGTAAGTAATACATCAATATAAAGCAATTCACTATGAAAATGCACAATACAATAAATCTGTTCTCCCAGTTTTGGAAGATTCGTTTCTCCTTAGTGCCTTACTCCAAGGACTGAACTGCAGTGCTACTTCAGGTAATCCCAGCTGGAGCAAGGCACTCGGGGAAAGCAAAGACTTCTGACCTGAGCTGCACAGGATTCAGGCTCTATCCAGCAGTGTTTCCTGTGCAGTGTGAGTTATTCTTAGTGTGTCAGCTCAGGACATTGGGAAAGCAAAACATTTAGGAATGGGATATCATGTCAAACTTACCATCATAATTGTTTGGGAGGAGAGAGACAACTGCTCTGCTTTCTCTGTTTAGCCAGGAACGAACCTGCCATTTTGGATTTACAACCAATTAATCGTGGCTCAAATCAATTTTGATCAGTAAGCAAATGTTTCATTCTGTTTCACCCCTTGTATAACTTTATTATAAGCAAGTAGCAGATTTTTAAGGTGATTTCTGTTGGTTAGATGTTTGGTTTTTAGAGCTATTTCCTTCCAGAAAGAGCTGTCTTAGAAGTCAATGTGTGCTGGCAAAGGCAAGCACGGCAAAACTCCCAGGCAGTGAACTGCAACATCTGTCCTGGGGAGGTGGCTGCTCTCCTCACAGAGCACAAGATCTCTACCATGGTTTCCTTCAGCTCTCCAGTCTTAGAGAAAGCTTCAAACTGCTGTTGTAAAAGAGGGGATCCCTCACCAGAAGGTACTGGGAGAGATTACAGGAGAGACTCGGCTGTTTTGGCCTTTGATCTCTCAGCAAGGCAACTTAAAGGACATTTGCTGAACTTCCTATAACCACAGCAAGTCTTGTGCAAGGAGCAGATTTTAATATGTTTTCTTGCCCCTGCACATGCACGGGATTCAGAGCAGCTGGTAGGATTAAACACTTACTATTCCTTTCCTGCTGCACCAACAGTTTTTGCCATCTGTATGTTAACAGCCTTAGCTTTATAACATTCAGTGTTATAATTGTCTCTGGGAGCTGCAAGATGACTGAAATATTAGTCTTTATAAACTGAGCATTTTCCAAATCACTGTGCCATGAAACATTCACTTAAGCTAACAGGAAAAATAAGAGCTGCAAGATGGCAGTTCAGAAGTTCAGGTGAACTTGAAAACAAAAGAGAAAAAAAGATCATATAATTATGCTGCAAATATGTCATTCTGTTCTGTTGAATCAGTACTTCAGTGGGACAAAAGGCTCAAACCTGTGCTAAAAAGTCCCAGAAGAAACCCAAATCCATTCCAGACTCACCTCATACCTATACTGAGTCTGATGAGAGCTTGCCTGAGCAATTAGTGCAGGTTCTTATTAAGCAGGCAGCTGCCTTGTAGATCCTGCAACAGTGAAAACCTGTTAGCCCACCTTGAACATCCAATGTCATTGGAAATAGCTGCATGGAACAGCTCCACAGGAACAGACTGGCAGGGTGAATGGAAGTGCTCAATTTCCCTTGCATTTCTAGCATGGCACCACTGGCTTTAAGTCAGTCCCTAACTCTTAAGGCCTTGAGATAACCATGCAGAATTGTAGGGTAGTTAGTAACTCTGCTGGAAAGAGTAATGCTGTCAGAACCTAACAGGTTCATCTCTTTTTTCTTGATCTTCTTCCTGCTTTAAACAGGCTGATGCCTACTGAGAGATCCTGTGTACTGAAGCTGCAACTCAATTATCTGTGAAGCTTTTCAGAAATCTTCAGCACTGCAGCAAAATTTAGCGTGGATTAGCTTCCAGCTGGGAAAATAATAGGTAGACGTTTTGTGCCTTTATTCATGGGAGAACAAATGCATGGATATTTCTACATAAATTAGTAGCAATTTCTTTTCTGTGTATAAATAATTTACAATAACTTGCTGTAGGGGAAGGTGGTAATGATTTTGCAGTTCAGCCCTGTACCTGCAATATTGTATGCCTAAATCCTTTGGCCTCATTCATGTATTTAGCCTTACTCCTTCAAACCAGAAGAGCTGAGAAATTACGACAGTGAGCATTTTTATCTGAAAACTTATTTCTAGGCTACTGCAGCACTTGCAGCACCTACCGTTAGAAAGAAGGACAAAAATTAGAGTTAAAATTCCATGGTCTGTTACAGTCTGTTTAAATTACTGCCGACCAAAACTGCATGTAGCCACTGTGAATTACACTGGAAATGAGCAAAACGTGATTGCCTTGCCCAGAAGTTTAAAGTGATGCCTGTAACTGTTTCTCACAGCCTTTTAGCTCAGGCTGAGCGTGCTTAAAACAAAATTACACACCTGGGGCTCCTGCAGCTCTGGCCCAGAGCCAGAGCCCACCAGCCCTCTTGCACAGAGCCCTCGTGGGAACTTCATGATAATCTCAGGAGTATGCTCCTTTCCACGAGAAAAAGAGCGCTGTGCCAGGCCCTCAGCACCAAAGAAGTTTTAGTTCCCTGAGGGTGGTACAGAACAAGCTACCCATTGCTGTCAGCTGGGGCTCGGGCAGGTCAGGTGCGGGGCGGGGAGCTGGAGGACAAACAGCTTGCAGCTGAGCAAGGGGCAGGCAGGACCCTGCACTGAGCTGCTGTGTTCCTCGAGGAGCAGAAGCCACAGAAGTGTATTATCTTATTTCGCTTGGGGGATTAATGATGGATGTGCACTTTTGAAAGCTCTGTCAGGTAAGGGAATACCATTTTTATGTTACTTCTTTCTGAGGTAGTTTTGACATTCCTTGTAATATGCTAGCAGACTTTAAATATCCTTGGGTCGTGTGATGACTGGGTTTTACTGGTGCTCTACTATTGCGTACCAGCAAGTCAGTTCTCACAGACATTGCCAGTGAAGAGCATTTTAATCAATGTTCTGGTCCATGGTGTGGTCAACCTCGAGTTTAAATTCTGATTGCAGAAATTTTGTTGATGAAGGTGAGAAAAATTAGTTGTTTGTAGCTGAATGGTTTGAGCACAAAGTACTGGTTGCTCACTTGTTATGTAAACTGAGAAATATGAATGTAACTGAGAGAGATGGAATGGCCAAGCTCTGCTTTTTTTTTTGTTTGTTTGTTTGTTTCTTGGTTGCATTTTTTAAACTGTTTTCTTTAAGACATTTTACTTGCACCTGAAAGGTTGTGCTTTACTGTGGAAGTAGCTATGTGGAGGAATAAGTCTGAAATGTTGTCCCAGAATATCCTCCTATTTTGGGTTTTTTCCATAGGTGCCCAAAAGTCTACTGTTGGGAAGGAGAGAAAATGGTCCACCCTAATTTTTTTGTCTAACTGGGGGAAATACTGAGGGAAAAGAAAGTGCCTGTGCAAAGGGGGTATGGGCGTGGGGGGAAAGTAGGGAGTGAAACAATTCATATATTTATGTTCTGAGATAAGGAAATGGATTATATTCCCCCAACACTCTAGGAGATAGTAACACAGTGGTAGTTGATTAGAAGAGGAAGCATTTATGTTAATGATCTTATTTTGTGATTCAATTTTCTTTCAACTTCTACCATCTGTTTTAAAATACATGTTTCTGTTAGGATGCTAATAAGTACATGCGGTTTAATGCTGCAAGCTAGTCACCAGTAGCTCTTGCTGATTTAAATGAAAATTGTATTTTGCCTGAATCTGCTCTGTTAGATCTGGTCCCTGTTTGAATTACAATTTCTGGGAAATGCTGGAGAGGGAAAGATTTATAGCAAGATATGTTATCTTCTGCTTTATTTGGAAAAGGTCTGTAAAAAAATGAAGCTGAACTTTGTGACGTTTGGAATTGTGTTTTGGGCCAGGGGACTCATTTATAGTAGGCCAGTGTCTGGCTTTCTTCATTGGCTGCTGCATGGCAGTTTTCACAATTAAAGGTGGCACTGTTTGGGCATTTCCTTCAGCTTATAAGTGAAAATTTATCCGGCTATACTGAAACACAAGTCTTTCAAAATGGGAAGTTGATTTGTTGGTGAATGTGAAGTTTCTTCCCAAGCAAGGAAGAAAGTCAGTGGTTTCAAACAGTTTTGTGAAACTCTTATCAAAGAGTTTGGTGAATGCTTTGCATTCAGGTTTTGTATGAAACTTTGAATACTTAAGACTTCCAATTGCTATGGCACAGAACTGGCCTGACAGTGGAAGTTTTCAGCAATATTACACCCCTTCCCTCAAACTTGAGTGTTTAAGTTTTCATTTAAGATTTTACTGCTTCTAAACAAAAGAGTTTGTGTGAATAGGTGTGTGTGTAAAGCATTTATTTATGCAGCTGTTCGAACTGATGGCATGAAATAGGCAGAGAAAAGGGGCAAATGTGGGGTCCTCAGCTCAGTTTCGCAACAGAGATTTCTTTTTTATTTTGATAGCCATGTGAATTGCCATCGCTGTCCTCTAGAGCCTGCAAGAAGCAAAGAACAGAGCCAAATGCTGAATTTGGCTGGTTCCTGGAGATTTGTATGACTCACCTCTGCTAAAATTAGATAATCTTAATTTGTAACTTGTTGCTCAGTAAACACAATTTAAAAAACCTAAAAGACCAACCAGACACAAAGGGAAGGTGTTGATTCTGTTTTCTTGAAGGCAAACTTGAAAATTAATGCCATTTACTGGGATTTCTGATAATGTCACAAGAGGGACTGTGGATGAGCAAGCTGCAGTATTTTGTAGCTCTCCCCGGTGTCACCTCAGCCTCGCTGCTGCTGAGTGATGTGTGAGGACATATAAACCCTAAATAGGGATTTTTGCTGCAGGTTGGAACTCCACTAGAGAGTATCTTTGTTTTACAGCAGATGCTGGCCAGTGTAAAAATGGGAATTAACATTAACCTTGCCATTTAAACTCTTAGTGGCAGGCATAATCATTATTAATTTAAACAAATTTAACAAACTTTAATAAATATGTATTTTTAAAGCTAAGTTCTTTCTTTTGGTTGTTTTCATGTGAAACCTTTCTTCCTTTGAAAATGATTGTTGAGATAATCGATTTTTCATCTGAAATAACAGCTGCACTAGCCAGGAGTGTTATAACAGTTTTTGTGCTACTGAAAAACAGACATATCTTCCCAAAACTGTGGATTCTATTTCGTGAAAGAGTGACCCTTAACTCAATTCTAACTTGGTTGAATTCATAGTTGGACATTAATACTAAGCAGCTAAGAATCCCTCTGGATTCGCATTTTTATGTCTTTTAGTTCTGACAAAAATCACGATGACTAAATTAATTTTGAGTGTCATAATAAACTTAATCAGAAATAACTGTCTTTAATTCTGAATTTTAGAAATCATATACAAGTTTTATGTCTTAAAAAAACGTATTTGCAAAGAGGATTAAATGGGAACTTCTAATTCTCACTCCTTTTCATTTGCTTTACTAATA
The DNA here is from genome assembly GCA_013400975.1 of Atrichornis clamosus. Lineage (NCBI taxonomy): Eukaryota > Metazoa > Chordata > Aves > Passeriformes > Menuridae > Atrichornis > Atrichornis clamosus. Next base: position 109,246 of record WBMZ01003461.1, on the reverse strand, counting down.
AGCTATAAATACTCATTTGAATTATGTCACGCTCGCCATGCACGTGATCCCAAGAGATGCTGAGTGTCTGGGCCCGTGTGGGCCACCATCAACGTCCTGCTCCAGCATCTTTCCTGCTTTCTGAGCCACCCGCTTCAGCCAGAGCTGTCCTGTCCTCTCTGGTCCTGGCTTTGACCGTATGCAATCAGGGCTTCTTCCAAGCTGGCCTCCAGCACATGGCAGTTCTTTTGATGTTCGAGTGGAAAAGGGTGCCATAGCTGCGGCAGGTTGCACAGGACATCAAGCCTGCGAAGGCATGCCTGTGCTTAGGTTTCTTCTTTGTGTATTCAACCAGGCTTTGCAGGTGTGCGAGTAACTGTGGTGCAGGAGGCATTATACAACATGAAGTGAGATAAAAATTGCAGGTGTTGGTGTCTTGCTGTGGTTTATGCTGGCAGTCATGGGTGGGGAGGAGGGAACACTCACACGCACAGAAAAATCTGGGATTTCAACATCAGTACTGAGTGAGTCATGCAATGTAACTACAGCTAAAACTTGTCCACTTGAGGTGTCATCAGCCCCCACCATTTGATAATATAGCATGTTGGTGAGAACTCTGCTTTTGCATTTGTCATAGTCAGGGGTTTGCAAGTTATGACTAAAAATGCCAGTATGGGGTGAGACTTGAAATGGATGTGAGTGGGGAAGCAGAGGAAGGGGACATTATATAGGGGCAAATGGGACAGTGAAGGCATGAAATTGCATTAAATTGCTACTGCTGCCTCTGCAATACATTAATGCAGCAAACAGGAGTATGGAAACAAGCTGAAAATCTTATTTCAGGTAACCCCATCCAAGCAGTTTTGCTTTTACTGCTTTTAACAGCACTACAGTGCAGCGCTGCACCAATAAATAAGATTGATAGCAGGTCTCCCAGAACAAAGGTGCTTCAGCAATTATCCAGGATAATCTGCCAGTTTTCCCGAGCCTGCCAGAAACAGGCTATGAGCCACATGTAACACCTTTGGAGCAGCAGGATGCCCTGGGGGCTTCTGACTGTACAGACACAGGGGCACATGCAGTCCTAGAGTGGGGAAGCTGAGGAAATCATGAAGGAAGAAAATGACTGGAAGCTGTTTGCGCTAAAGAACCGCTCACCCTAAATACCATTACCCCCGGTCTCCTCTCGAGATTTTCCCTTAGAAAGTGGGAGCCATTGCTTGAGATGAGAAGGACAGCATTGCTGGAGAAGGTCTGGTATTGACCAACTGCTGTTGCTTGGGAGCAGACTGAAGGGGGTCAGAGGCTTGGTAAGTGGGAGGCTGTGCCCTTGCTGACTGAGGCAGGTCGAGCCTGGGAACTTCCCTGTGTTTGTGTGTCTCTGCTGCTACATTTGACAAATGGCTCTGCTCAGAAAACTTGTAAAGACAAATAGAAAGTCTTGGAAAGGTGGGAGGAAAACTAAATGGATGAAAAACACCCAGTGAGTCCTGTGTTAATCAAACCATGCACTTACTGCAACATTACAAACTCCTGAGACAGACACCTCAAATCGCACTAAAATAATACACAGCATGCTTGAAAAAATTTTATTTCTCTGCTGGTTTTTGAGATGCCAGAGTTCCCCCGAGGCATATTTACAAGTTTCCTTTGTAACTAGTGTCAGTAGGAAAACATTACTTAATTGGTTAGAGAGGTTGTTTGGTTAGATTGGTTTTTTAGCTCCAGCAGCCACAGCTCAAAGTAAAGCCCCATGACGAAAGTTTGAACAAAAGCTAGTGGTGTTGGGGCTTGAATCAACGATGAATGTATTGGCAAATTAAAAGGTTAGTCTTTTCCTTTAGTAAGGGGGTGGGGGGCAAGATTACTACATGTGAACTTCCATGATTACTACATTGAACTTCCAAACAGCCATGTAACTGTTTCAGGAAGAGCACAGGAGTAAAACTGGCCAGGACTAAAGCTTGGTTGAAAAAGGTTCAAAAGTCTTAACTCAGAAGAGGTAAGTTCTGCGACAAACCCTTGTCATAGTAACTGAGCAGTGGTGGTCAGGAAGAGGAAGGGGACTTGGGTCATGGAGGGAACAGAATTGGAAGCTTGGCTTCCTTCTTTAGCATCTTTAGAGGTTTCCCGGGCTTCCTAAAAAGAGAAGCCTCTACAGTGGCAGCCTCCTGGTGGTGCTTATTTGAAAAGAACAAAGAGCTGCTAAAGCAAGTCCAAAATGCTTCAACTGCCTCCTTTTATCTCCACAGTAAGAGATAGAAATTTTCTTTGAGATGTAAACCAACAATGATCTATACAGCACTTAACTATGTATCTAATAAAAGACATAATTATATTTGTTTGTTGAGTCTTTTGTTAGCATCTCCCAGATCATGCTGGGATGCTGATCAGGCAGGATTTCAGGAGATGTAAAAAGGACTGAAGAAAAAGAATTTTAACTTATTTAATTCTAGCATGTGGCTCTGGTGTTGTTCTGTGTTTAAATCATTAAACATTTCACAGGCTTTTTTTTTCTGGTCTAAACAAATACTCTTTTATATATCTTGTGAAAGAAGAAACTGGATTTCAGCTATGCTCTCTAAATGAAGATTTGTACAGTCATTTGCTACAAATCATAGTGTAGTAAAATGCAATTAATATTGTAATGTGACTCAAAAGTGACCTTTTCCAGTCTCCAGCACATAGGCTTGCTCTCACAAATGTACTGCTCTGAAAAGCTAATGTGTGTGCTGGACATACTAAAATGAAAAATATAAGATGATTTCTCCTCACCCCAAGTTGTCACCAAGCTATAAGAAGTTATTACAAAAAATGGTGCAGGTCTTCAGACCTTCAGGGTTGAGGGGCACTGCTTGCTGTCATGCCAGCCTACTGCAGGGATACCCTTGCAGCTTCCTTACGTTATGTCCTTGATGAAGACTTCCACAGAGTCTTCCACCAAACACCAGCACTAGCATGTTGCCAACTCCTCAACCCCGGAGCAATTAGTCAGTGATGCAATTTATACCTTTTTGTGTACGTTAGGAGGAGTATACAAGTGTGATTTTTACATGGTGTCTTGATTTTAAACATTGTGAGACTAAAGCCAGAATGAGATTGAAGCAAACAAAAGTATTTTGTTTATGGAATTCATGCAGTTCACGGACAATTTTGAAGATGCAGGACAGAAAGGAAAGGAAACTGCATGCAGTCAAGATGTTACATGAGACAATCTTTAAAGGTTTCTCTTCCCACAGTCCAGTGAGAAGTGGACTTACCCCACGTGCACTGCCAGGATTTCTGCTGCACTGAACATCCTTTGTCCTTGAGAAGCAACCCTGGGGGGTACCTTGAATGGGGGGCAGGGGGACTCCTGATAGATTCCCATCCTTTTGATTTTTGGCTTGATGAGAGAGGGATGCAAGGATGTCCTTCAATATCAGACCGTCCTGCTTTGACAAACATTTTATTTCCAAACTTTGTTCCATTCTGGAAATGCTGGTCATGGCCAGCCATTGCCATCTTCCATCTGGGTAACCAATGGATTTTATTTGGCTTTTCCTGTGTGTTTTCTTATTTTGGAGGGGCAAAAAGCCACCAAAGAATATCTTGCTAATCCAATACCTCTTTCTAAAAAACTTAACATTTCAACATTTAAGTATCAGCTCACTGAGGTCAATGCCAGCAATTTTGTTGCTGAGCTTTCTTTACACTTCTTTTCCACTGAAGGAAGAAGGTTGAATCAGTCAGAAATGTGACTGTGTTGCCTGTGGGGAATTCAGTTTAATTCAGTGAAATTCTTTCCTGAGACAGAATAAGTCTGTCTTGCCTTCTGTTTTGAGCCCATTTTTTAGTCTATTTTAATTCCATAAATGATCCAAGATTATGCAAGTGTGATACCACAGAAACACCTCCACAGAGGCAATATTGCTTAGGCTATAGGATGCTTCCTCTAGTAAACATGGCTGTCACCACGGGGGTGATTCCATTTCCAATTCCCTTAATGAGTTAGAGGGAAGTGGCTGGAGATAGAGAAATACCACAGGATGGACCCTGCCACAGAAAGCACTCTTACCCTCTTTCCTTGTCACTTGTATCTCATGAGTAAACTCCTCCATGCTACAGCAGCGGCTGTCTTCCTCCACAACTGGACGTGCTTCAAACCTGAGGAGAGTGGACTGAGAACTGAGGAAAGGAAACAAGGCAGGGATAGGCTTTATCCAGACCTATCCAAGTACAGCAGCTTGGATAGGTCTTTGGTAATATATTTATAGCAGATTACACATGTAGGAGGGAGGTAAATTATTAAGGGCACGGAGCTAGGACTTCCCAAGATTGCTTCCATCTAAAGGCTGAATTTGCAGTATCTGTGCTAAAACTTATTGATCAAATCCTTCTGGCTTGTGTAAGTATTCCTGGTGAAATCTGAGAGGCGAGAGGTGCAGGAGATGGTGCTGATGCTGAAGGGTTGTCCCTTGGGAGTTGCTTCCTTCTCCTGACTGGAACGAGCTGGCACTCTGAGCACAATGGTGTGCTGCAGCACCCAGGTGTTACTGGTGTTTCATCCCCCAGGCTCCTGCAAAATGATTGTTCATCTGTCTGGGCCAATTAAGTTCCTATAATGACAATGTCTTTTTCTTGTTTTCTTGGTCAGAGCAATGTCTTAGCCATAATATTAGAATTATTACTTTTTAGATTAATCTTTAAAAAGCTCATTTTCTGTGTCTCTGTGTGGAGACCCTGGTTCAAAATAACAGCAGTGTAACAAGTTGTTCCTGCTGGAGAGAAGCCAGGGAGTTATTCAAAAGGTAGCGAAACTGATAGAATCTGGCTGCCTTAGTGCCTTGAAAGGCAGGCTTAATTTCTTTTAAAGCTGGAAGTTAGCCAAATCCCTATCTTATTTAGCATTCATTGTACGACTGGGAGGTTTTGCATATTTACAGTAATTTGTTATCTCTGGGGTTACCACTAAGGCAGGTATTTCCACGGAGCTGCCTTTGGCTGCCTTGGAGACCTGGCAATGGGAGCACCCCCAGACCTGCTCGGGAGGGCAGTGCCCTTCTCTGTGCCCTGGGTTTCACCTGCGTGGGTCAGGATATTGCTGGCACTGTCCTGTCCCTTGGCTTTCTCCACTAAACTTGTCTTCAACAGCAGAAAAAGAAAAAAAAGGAATTCTTCAAGCCAAACTTTGCTTTTTTCCCCTTTGCCTGGATATTTCAGGATATGGAAATATAAGCATATGTCTGAGGTTTATTAGGTGTGCAAATTTTTCAAAACCAGATGCTATTTTAAACATTTGACGCTGAGTCTTGGCTCTGAAGGTGTTCTACTGAATGCAGGCTCTGGTCCATCACAGATGAATAAAGCCAAGGCAGGCTTGAGACTGATCTTGTTCTTCTGTGATAGGCATTCACTTGCAAAAACTGATGAATTAGTTGCAGAACAGAGGCTTTTTTCAGTGAAAATCTATTCTGAAAAGTTATTGCAGTGAGTGTCTTTGATTATTATAGTATGAATAAGTACTTTGTGGGGAAAAAAAAGAATATTAAATAAGCTCATATTCACATGAGGGTCTATTTCTTGAAAGCCTCTAAAATTTTTCACTTAGTACCAGGTATTGCAAAGTTGGAGATAAATGTAACCAACATTAAAAAAATTAGACTATCTTTCATTTCATAAAGGTGTAAGTTAATTGAATAATCAGAGCCTTCATTGTCTCTGTAATTCAAATTACCATTTGTCATCTTGTCATCACTGGCTGATATGAATAATGACTGTTACATAGTGCTCTCAGTCTGGTACCTTGCACGTACAAGGATTCGTTATGATACCATGTTTCATCTCTCACGTAACTGCTGCTTTTAGTGCTATCACTGAGCTCGGCTACCTTCAAAGCCTAGCTTGAGATACTGACTTTTTCTCCTGATTTCCATCAGGATTTAGCTTGATAGGGATAGCACAGTCGTATCAGAAATTCAGTTTAATGGTAACAAGGTTTTGAAAGCTGTGCTGATTGAAAAAAGTAGAAGATGGCTTTTCCCCTGTCAGGCTTGCAGTCACTTTCTTGTCAGCTGAGGTGTAAGGTGCTTTTCCAGCACAAGTCAACACATGGTGTGAAACTTCTAGTTCCAAAAAAAACCCAGTAGAGATTTCTAGAAGAACCTAACACAAAAGTCACAAGTAAGACTGTTTGGATTTTTTTCCCCTCCATGTTATAGATCAATTGCTCAATATTTTAGGATCTGATTCAGATAGGACTTGGTTAAGAACTGGCTTTAATGTTCAATGGGATATGTAAGAAATCAGTGTCTTCATTTTGCTCTCCAAAATTCTGATGTGTATCTACTGGAAAAAATAGTTGTAGATTTATCTCTTTGCCCTTATTAAATTAGTGCTTAAGCAGAATTCATGTTTAGCTTTTGTAATCTTTCCTAAAACACTTGTCCCTTTAGAACTACAATCCCTTTGACACTCTTCTCTGAGCTGTATGTGAATGTCCTTGCTTTGGATTATTTTTCCTCAGAGGTAATATTTTCATATTTTCAAGCTAAGACATCATGTTACTGTCTGTCCTGGAACTGTAAGTTTTTCGCATTGATTGTCCAGGTTGAGGACGCTTTGTAGTCCTAATAATGCATTTATTTTCTCATTTTAGGTCAAGACTTTAGACATGTGTGAGCAAATAAATGTACCAAGTATTTATTTCTGGTTTGGGTTTGTTTTAAGTGTTACTTGTTTACAGCCCTTTTGGTTCTCCACTGCTAACTTAGGAGAACAATTACAGAGGCTGATCTACCTTGAGGGCTGGCAAGGACTCTGCAGGCCTTCTGTTATCTTTTTTAGCAGGGGATCTGGAAGTATCCCAACTCCTTGGCACCCTGTCTTTCCTGCAGTCAGATATTTGAAACCTCTCTCTCCCTTTTTCCAAACTCCGTGTTGCATCAGGGACTGTGTTTAACCAGGTCTGAGTAGCCTGACATAATGCCTCTGGGCATCAGGAAGCATCAGGCACGTCCAAAATGACTGGAAGCTAGAAATGAATGAAAATGTAGAGGCAAAAAAAGCATGTCTTAATGCGTATTGAATTCTCAATGTGTACATTAAAAATAAAATCCAACTCTGACTAATTGGACATCAGGCAGGAATGTGTGTGAAATAGCATGGAGATAAGAGAGTGTTGCTGCTCTCGCCTGGGCTAAGCAAGGGACTGGCACAGGCATTTACAATGTGATAGGGAAGCTCTGCAGGGTGGAAGGGAAATCTGCAGTGAAGCAAGGGAAATCACCATTAAGCTTCCCCTCTTCCATACCCAAGGATCTTGCCCTACTGTCATAGCCCTGCACCTTCAGAAAAACTTCAATAGGCTACCACGGAGAGGCTGGTTATACAGGAACAAAGTTCACAATACTAAAACTAAATGGTCATTTCCTCCCATTACAAATTCTGTTAAGTTTGATGGTCCTTCATAAAATTAGTTCTATGGAGAAGGGATTTCTGTTGTGCAGCGAGGGCCTTTTGGTGAGAGCAGGTAACACGAACACTGTGGAAATCTGTGTGTGTCCTGGGTTAGGGAATGCAACCTGGGACTGTTAGCAGTGAATTGGGCTTGCACAGTCTGCGTCCTTCTGCTGGAAATCTCGTCTCAGAAAGCTGTTCTTCACTCTTGGGATTTGTACCCAATATACCTCTGCCACCTGGAGACCAGTTTAACGATGAACTTTCATATACTTCCTCTATACTTCGATTCTAACTTCTTGCAATCCCCTACTTCATTTTCAGTAGAGATTTTGGCTGCCTTCGACCTGAGTTTGTTTTGTACATTCTTCCACTCCTTTTATTTCCCAGAACTGACCAGAGAAAGAACACTGGAAGTTCACTGTGAGTTAGTCAATTGTGTTTGCACACTTAAAATGATTCCACAGAGACACTGTCCTACCACAGTACGTGTTTGTAACATATATAAATATAAAACACATGCAATGATCACGTGGCACCATTTTTTCCACTTGCCATAGAATTAGAGAAGTGGTAGATGCATTAAGCTTTCCATTTGTAAAACAACATCTGTAAAAGATTACTCATCATGAAAACAACTAGATTACATTTGATATTTTGCAGGAGTTTGTAATGTAAGCTTCCAGCAGTACTCTGTTGCAGGCTCTCTTAGGGATATGAGAAAACACAGCCAGTGACAGACACAGCACAGCTGGCAGGAGCCCATGTGCTAGTGATGCTGAATTCATATTCAAAGGGATGTTCTGGTACCTTATCTCAAAAGCACCCTTAAAGATGGACATAGTCTATTTGGAAATAATCTGGAAACCCAGGAGAGAATATTTTGATACAAAACAGTGCAATAAGAGAAGTCAGCACTGACTTAAGTAGAAGAATCAGAATAAATGTGCTTGAGGACTGTGCTGGGGTTTGGTTTTCTTTTTAAAGAAAACAACAGTATCAGCTGACAAGGATAAACTATCAAATAGTTTTCACTTCAATATAGTAGGAGACTGAAGCATATTGTGGAAGAATAATTAATGACTAAGGTCAGGCTGGATGGGGTGCTGAGCCACCTGATCTAGTTGAAGACGTCCCTGCTCCTTGCAGGGCGGGGTGGACTGGATGCCTTTTGAAAGGTCCCTTCTGACACAGAGAATTCAATGAATCTATGACACAGAAAAATATTTGAGGGGGGAAGAAATGCCAAGCAAGGCCCACAAAATGATGAAGTAGCAATGAGGAGAGGAGAATTTAGAGAAAGCTGATGAGAAAGGCAGTTTGAGATTCAGCCTGCTGAACTGTCTTGGAAATTAGGCCAGAAAATGTGCAATAGAGTGAAAAAGCTGATCATAGTTCAATTTCAGAAGTTGTAATAGGTCCAAGTCTTATCTGCACTGACTTAGATTGTTTGGGTAGGATATTCTCATTTATAGTCACACATCTGCTTATCCTAGCATTATGAATCCTAATAATCCAACAAGTTTTCAAAAGTTATGAATGCAATTAAAAATGCCTACTGGTACTTAAGATTTTTATCCCTACTTTTCTCATATTCTCTGCAACTCTCTCCTGTAATTAAAAAGCTTTTTTTTTTTTTTATGAACTGTTAAACTACCAAGAACATGAGTAAATTTCATTTATAGTGGAATTTTTAAAATGTTTCCCAAAAATCCTTCCTAAAGTTTTTAACAAGATACTGACATGAAGTATCCTTGAGTTATGTTGGTTGCTCTGTGTTAGTACAGACATTTTCCCTTGGATAGGTGCCTCTCCTATCTCTGTTGACTCCTGCTTGACAAACAGTACATTAGGATGTGAACATGTAAAATAGAAACCTTTTCATTCTGGCTGGGGAAAAAAATTGAAGAGGATTTTAAATTACTGCTGGTTAGCAGGTAATAATGAGGCTGTTAAAACCCTGGGGGGGGTCTGATTAGGTTGTCCTGTGCACCAAAGGTTATCACCATACAGAATTTTCTAACATTTTGGAAGTTCAAAATATATTCACATCTTCCTGAAGCAGACAAGCTGTAGAACTAATATAGAGGCAATAGAACCCAAGTAAGAATGCTCAAAATATACAATTTTTTTTCAGTTTTCTTCCCATAATATAGCATTCTCCCTATTTCAGTGGATTGCTGAAAATTTAAAGAATAGCTTAGAAAAAGTGAAGTCACACCTATACAGGAGAGTAGCTTCTTTCCATTATGAGTATCATGCAATTGAAATTCATTTCACAAGCATAAATTCAGTACGAAATGGAATGACTTTTCTGGCCAAAAATTCTAGGGTAGGACAGCAAAAGTTCAACAGACTCCCTACTACAACAGGAACCTTCTGCTAGCCACCAGTCTTAAAAAGCAGCTGTGCCTGCTTGGTTTTATCAGGGTTTGAAATATGAGTGAAGAAAACTGGAAGCTGAGCTTTCCAAAGACTGTAGAGTTACCCTTTAGCCAGCTGTGTACGGAAGCATTTGAGAGCTGCCTAAACGCCTGCCCTAACTGGTACAGTATGAATTATACTTCCCTCACTCCCTACCATTACAAGAGCCTAAATAAGAACTGTTTACACAAATGACTATCTGATCTCTTAAAGAATTCCTCTTCTATATTAGGATGAAAATTTTTCATGTTCTTAGATTTTTTAATACACATATTTGTCCAGATGACCCTTGAAAGACTTGCTCAGGCAGACAGACATACTGTGAATGCCTGTATCCACACTTACCCTGAACTCTCCAGTGCGAGCACCTGGCTTCATGCCTCTCAGAAATGAGATCAGTGTTTCCACCAGCAGCTCAGCCCCTGACGTCCTGTAAGTTGGAGGCCACGTCCCTCCTTCAGGTCAGATAAAACAAAATCAGGGGGAGCGAGCTGTGCAAACACCCAGCTCTCACCAGTTCAACTGTGAAACGGGACCAGCTTGTCAGCTCTGCTGTGCAGGTTCACCACAGCTAAATAGAGTTGAACTCCACCTGCTTCAGAGGTTGCTGGAGTCCCCCTGCAGTGTTGTTCACAGTTATCCACTAGTTACTTAAATATTAGAAAAGCGTCACGTGCAGTGGTGAAAGAAAAGCAGGAAAATACAGCTGATAGCTATTACCAGTATGTAGAGCTACTGGTACTCATATGTGGCTTGGAAAATTTCTTAAGCTCAAAGAGTGGGTATCAAGAGCTTAAGAAACACTCTCTGTATGCTGGAGAAATCAAGTATCTTTGCAATAAAGTAGTGTCTGATTAAAGTTAGGACACCCTGATTCAATTTCTGCTGTAAGATTTGGCTCCTTGTGGACTTTGATGCCTTTCTAGAAGATGTGCTTTCATCAGCTGTTATTGGGCTTGCTCCAAGGGCGTATGTGAAATTGGGTGATGTGTTTGGAGTGCTGGACAAACTGGCTGATATGACTTTTTCCTCTGGCCTTAATCTATTGTGGCTGTTACAGGCCTGGGTGCAAAGAGATTTCAGTTTCCTGACAAGTGTCTGTGAGAAAGCAAGGCTTTCTCAAGGACGCTGCAGGAAAACAATCTCAAAGTATTGTAAACTATGGTCTTGTTATGAGACCAAAGAAGAAAACATGAGGTAAGAGTTGCTGGGTCCAGCCAATCCCTTCTGGAGGGTGGCTGGTCAGTGAACCAATGACCTTATGTTAGTCCAGCGTGCTAAGGTATATGAGCACCTTCGTAAATATAATAAAGAGGTCGGTTTGGCATCTACATAAGGCCGTCCGTGTCGTTGGTGTCCGGGCCCGCTAGCGACAATCTAGCACTTCCATAGCTTAAATTCTTGACTAGGATAAATGGATAAAATAATTTCATTGCAGCTGAAAACTGTATGGGTTTTTTAAGGAAAAATATGTAGTGAATGTTTCATCAAAATACATGCCTTAGTGTTAAAGGAAGTTCAGGTACCTCTCTCATGAATGTTCTTTAGATAGTGGAGGTGAGTTTTTGGAGGGTGGGGGTTCGCCTATTTTACATTTTTGCCTAGTTTAAAGAAAAAAGCAAATCCTTTAATCAGTGTTCCTATGGTCATTGTTTTCACCCTAAGACTTTATGTGTGAAAGTAGCTCACCATCCCTCCTTAGCAAGCTAGTACTCCAAACCAGCTGTTAACCATTTTCTGCCATACCCCTATCCCTGGTATAAAAACAACACATTAAAAACCCAAACAACTTGGATTCATGAAGAATTTGGCCCTCCGTTTTTTACAAGAGATAACTGAAATTTGGCACTTAGATCTTGGTCCTCCAAATCTACGTCATCTTGTAGAGATCCTGAGTTGGTTTGCTGGTTCTTGCATGCACCTAAGCCCTTCTTTGCTATTGAAGATTCTGAAGTATCTCCTCCTCACTCAGAACTACTTTATTCCTGGAAGATTGAGCGTGATAGTTTGCTGCCCTCAGCCCAGATACACGTTCCCAAGAGATGTTATTCTTCCTTAACTATGTTGAAGTTGCCAATGTTATGTACCTACAAATAACACAATGATCTGTATCATTTAAGGAAGAAAAAGGGGAGAGTACAGGAAAGTCAAAGGTCTCTTCCTTCATCAGTCTGAATCCAAACTACTACTCTGGTCTTCCCTAGGAATGTGTTGCAAATACTGAATTCTGCCTGTGAACAGGTACTGGGAAATGGGAAGAATTTATCTTCTCCTCCCCTGCAGTTGAATCTGCAGAGCAGAGATAGAGACATCAGGATTTGGAGCAGAAAGGCCCAGCTGCCGCAGGAACCAGCACTTGCATTAATCTGGTTTTCATACACTAGTGAATACCTCCCTCTGCAGGAAACTCTAAGTCCATAGCAGCCACAGCCTCTGGCAGTGTAGAAAAAAATGCTCAAGGCCTGAATTGGAATCTTTTGGAAGACATTTGTGTTCTTAAAATTCTTGACATTTCACCCACCTTCAAAGCAGTACATATGATTTTCTTTCCATGCCCATGAGCAGCTATTTGCATTCTCGAATTCTAAAAATTCTACCTTGCTTGACAGTGGTTGCATTGTTAAATGCTTTTCCATGGTGGTTTTGCAGTGTCCGTACCTTTGGAAAAGGCCTGCCCCTATCTGGGTCCCACATGCCTGGTGCTGTTCCTGATACCAGGTGCCATCCTGGTGGCTTGAGCATTGCTTTCAGGGCAGCATGGGCTTTGTCTCCTGACAAGGTTAAAGGGTGTCAGTTATTTTGTCACTGATGCACTCTGTGATGAAGCCATTTTACTTTCTGTCTCTTTAACTCCAAAGTTTAGCCACAGACAATGTGGAACAATTTCTGGTCATGGTGGCTCCTGGTCAGTGTGGTACACTGAATGGTAGAGAAAGGAGCTCTAAAAGACTGCTTTAAACCTTCCCTTTTCAGCTTTTTTGGGGTCTACTAGGGCTCTTTCTAACTTCTGGAAAAGAGTATTTAAAACTGCTGGATCATTACCTGTTTTCTTTCCCCTGGTTGTCCACTAAACTGTGTGAAGAGATGCTAAGCTGGTAATTCTTTGTTATGCATGGCAACTGCTCTCAAGAAATTTGCTGAAATAGAAGACTTGGAACAACTGACTTATTGGGGATTGCTTTTACCTCAAGAGTGTACATTAAATCCAGTATCTTCCAGGTGACTTGCTCTTTAATAATGTTTACTATTTAAAAGTAATTTCCATTAATTTACTAACTCTTGTTCACATTATTATATAGTATCCTAACTTTGATATTAGTTCCTCCCACTCCATTTACTTTTTTTTTTCCCATGAGAAAAATGGGGTTGGAACATAAGCATCTGCTGCCCATTACATGCTTGCTTCACAGCATTAGCTTTATTATCTGTCACCAACCACATGGTAGTACTAATAATATTAGAGGGGGGAAAAAAAGGCAAGCAAGTACAAGAAAAGGTAACCAAAAGAAATAAGGACCTCTTTTTCATATTTAGGGCAAGTTTTTGATGCAGTGGATTTAGCTCAAAGTAACAAAACTTTGCTTCACTGAAGTCAGTGACCTCTACTTTGACAGGCTTTTAGTTTCTACACTAATTACAGAACAGGATCATACACCAATTTACTTTTTACATTATACAAAAGTAATGTAAGGAAAAAAAAAGCAACACCATGTTCTGTCACCTTTTTAGAAGAAATACATGGTGGTTTATTTTCCAAAGGTTAGTAAGTTCCAGTGAGATTTTTATAAGCATGAAAAATATGCTTGCAATTTTGCACACTGATTAGAGATTTCTAATGATGTGTTCTAAATAAACTTCAAAAGGCCTGAATTACAGCAACTGAGTGCTGCTGCTGCTTCAGCTGCTTATTCCTTACACCTTGTTGCTTATCTGCAAAGCAAAGACAAATTCTGACTGAGGGTTGTATTTGGCTGACACTAACCCAGTACTTATTACACTCAAAACACTTGACAATGGTTTTGTATCGCAGGTGTTGGGAATATTGAAAATACCTGCTAAGATACATGCTCATGTTAATATTGACAAGATTTGCTAGTTTGTAGCAAAACTGGGGGGTTTTTTTGCACCAGACTGCCTCAAAGATGGGAGCACAGCTGGAAATCTGATCAAGGATGTTATTCTCCTGAAAAATGCAATCCCCTGGCTTTCTACAGTACTGGTCAGTGCCTCCTTTTGTTCACAGAGGAGGTACTTTTGTTCACTGCTCTTCTACTGGTATTTATTTTAATGTTATGCAATCTTTGTGCTCCTTGTCCCACAGCTCCCTTAAGGAGATAACAATACCAATTTTACCTAGGCTCGCTTGGTCCAGATTTCCATTGGAAATGCAAAAAAGTGACTCTTAATCAAGATGCTTGAAAAACAAAATGAAGCTTATTTTGGCAATCTGTAGACCAGAACTCTCATGCTGCCAGGTAAAACACTTTTAAATTATCAACCCCATATCTTATCAGCATTATACTGTATTATTGTGTATCAAATGCTGATTTTTGTCTTGGCCTTAGGAACCACTTAGTCTAAACATGGATTAAACAAGTTCCCTGTTCTTTCCTCATGAGTTTCTTAGGAAATCCTAACAGTTTAACAACTTTCACACGTGACAGCTAATAAGCAAACTTCTTTTTAAGAATTACTTTTCTTTTTTCAAGGCTTCACTCAGCCACTTAATTACCCTTCCTTTTGTTCAGCAAAGCACTGGAGCCTTGGCCAAAGCTTGCTACTAAAGAAACCAAAGTGAATCCTGCAAAGTAAGTTTGTGAAGGTACCATGTGTAAAATAATAATTTATTTTTCTTTTACACACACCAAATATGAACAGCATAAATTTAATATAAATGTTAATTCGAGTACAGAAGTCAAACACATCATTTCAACATTAAAAATTGCAACATTTAAAAGAATTATTATGTAGCTAAGATCAAATGCAAATAAAATGAAACTGCTGTAACTGCACCTAAATTAACAGCAAAAAGGACAATTTAATATGGTGATGAAATACACTGAACCAAAATATGTAGTGGACCACAACAGTTGATTGCTTTTAAGAAAAATTATTCAACTTGAAATCTTTCCATTACATTGTTTTCTGTCTACATAATACTCTTTTCTGACAAACAATTTTCAGATACAACAGCTTACAAACAGTACTTGCACTGGTGAGGCCCTCAGATGCTTTAACCAGTTGGCCCACTCCTTGACAAGGAACTGAAACTATATATAAAATTCCAAAAATAAGAATGGTCTACTGTATTAGTTTCAGCTTTTTAAAAATGAAAAAAAAAGGTCGTTATTCTTTTGTCATTCAATAAATAAAGCACTTGACTGAGAAATGCCAAATAGTCACAATAAAAATAAAGATGGCTCACTCAAAATGAATTACATATATCTGATTTTTAGAAATCAAAAATTATTTTCAGTTTAATGCTAAACAATGTTTTTTAAGAAGAACATGGCCTGATTAGAAAGTGAGCAAGCTGCTGTTCAACATGGCTACCACAGGCAAGCACAAGTGCTGGTTACAAGGGAGAGCCTGGATTAAAGTAAGGCCTCTGTCAACATGAAAGCACACGTGTGTCCCAAGAGAGGTGCTAACAGGAAATGCAACCTAAAAGTACCTGTAATTTCAATGTGTCAAGATTTTTTTTTTGCCTGTTTTTGTCTCGAATTAACTAAAGCAGTGAACCTCAATGTTATGACTACAGCAATGTCGCCTGATGGTACATTAATACAAAGTCCTTTAAAATACCAGTCCTCCATTGATGTGATGCTATATCAGAAGCAAAGATTTTATTGGACATGTTCTTCATATAAAATTTTGCATCAAGTTAACAGGAACAAACTTGAGGGTGGTATTTAAGTTTTGTATTATGGCTGTTTATGTATGAAAAGGCAGGGTTGCCAGAATGGTGTGGGGTTTTTTAACTTTTGCTTAGAATTTATTACTTACAACAGCAGCTGCAAAAAAAATCTGTGCGATATTTAAAATACAAGAGGAGGAATCGTGGCAAATTATTTCAACACTAAATATAAATTGACTATTACAGGTAATAAAAATCTTTTAAACGAATTATCTTTTAAAACCCAAATTTAATCAAACTAACCAAAACAATGTAACATTCAATTTCACTAATCTTTAAATTGAAATGCTTAATACATGCACTTTGAAGAATTATTCACCAAGAAACATGGACTGTGAATTTCCAGTAATTATAGATCAGTGTGGTGTTCCTTATTCTTTTGTGACAAGATCCAAAGCAATAAATTCCGAACTTCTCTTCTTCAGGAAAATTCAAACCAAGTAGGGTGTACAGTTGGCTGCAGAAAGAGAGGGGGAGTGGGATGAAAGAGACTTTTGATTTCAGCAAACGTCCTGCATTACCCATTGGAAAATGCACTCAACTATTAAGGAACTTAAGACTGTGGTGTAATGAAAGCATTCACAGTCTCATGCCAATGCTTTGTGTTCTTCCCTTTCCTCTGCAGCACAAATACTAACTCAAATAATTAAGACACTGTGTACTCAACCATTCAAGGGGGCTTTTTTCCTAAGAGCCTTATACTTTTAAGAAACCCCACTCTTTGGGACTGAATGCATTTTCTCATCCTATACATAAACACACAAACACACACACTTTTAACCAAACTTCATAATAATAATCCTTTGTTTCACCTTCACTGAACACAAAATACTAATGCAGACAACTCTAAACTGCGTGTTAGATCATTATTCTGAGATATATGTACCTAATGCATCACACACATCACAGCAGCAGTCTTTCATATTGTGTATTTAACGCTTTAGATCAGAGTCTACGATCAACGAAGTGCCAAGTTCTGCCTGGTGTACACTGCACAAATAAAACCCAACTCCATTGTGATCATCAATGGAGTAGAAAAAAAAAGGGCACTAAATTCCATCCTGTTTTGAAGTGACTCTACTGCAGGCAGACAAGTTATTTCACAAATAAATATACTCCAACATTGTTATATCATCTTTCTTATTTATTTTTCTCAAAGTTCTCCTATATAGGCCAAAATTTACAAATTTATGGTCCCTGTCCATAAGCAGCAGCAGAAAAATAACTGAATCTTTGGGAAAAATTCTGTGTGCCTTGAAGCTTCTAGCAGTAGAACTGACACCGAGCATGGATTTAATGCTGTTTACAAACTGCCTTTTAAGCTTTCAAAAACCATTCTCACAACACTCAAAAAAAAAAAAAGAGGCCTCAGAAATGAGACATACACATCTACATTCATCCACCATAGCCTATTCAAAAAATGTCAGAGATGGAGACATTAGTCTCTTCCATTAAACTGACTAACCAAAAAATAGTCCAAGGACCCAGAGTAGTAACAGCTCCCACTTCTGAACATAAATTTAAACCCCAGCTGGAAAGGCAAGTAATTGAGAAATTACTGGAAAATGACTGAAAGTCATTTTAGGAGTAAAAACCATAACCTTCCTTTGTGCTGCACAATCAACAAGAAAGTCAGATTGGGTGATCCATCAGCAGGTCTATGGCCCTAGAGCTATGGTCTCCTTTGACAAAAAGCAACAGAATTTCTACAAGCCTTCTTATAGCTGTGTACGTGGGAAAAATACAACTTCTCTAAGAAACAGTGCAAACGGTGCAGCTAAGACAATGTCTTTGAGGGGGCAAATCCTGCAATAAATCCTGGGAGGCTTACTCACCTTTACTATCCCACCATGCTGCATTCAGGGACAGCAAAGTTATATATGCTTGCTCAGGGGCTGTAGGAAAAACAGTTATGTATAAGTCATCTGATAAATATTTGAGACTTCTAAATTCATACCGTTAAGAAACTCCTGATACTACATTCTGAGTCTTTCTAAAAATCACTAAGAAAACCCAAACCACAAATCACCACTTATCATCTGTATTTGCTAAACAAAGCCAGCAACTTTTGTATTTTTAAAAAATATCTTATAATTTGTGGCTGTTGATTGTTCCAATAGCAATATAATAAATTTTGATAAAGCAAACCAAGGCAAAGTTTAAGTAAAGAAAACTCTACAACAAAATATAAAAACCATTTCACTTGACCTTTAGGTTTAATGTCCAAAATCTAGAACAGCAGTCTACAGATATATTTGTTCTGAAACACAGGTGTTAAACATAGACTCTTAAAGTTAATTATGCAAATTTTATCCCTGACTTGTAAATTGCTACTGCATGCAGTATTTGTTTAAACAAGTGAATCCACAGTATCAAGATACAGTGCCTGTTCCACCTATTTCAGTACTAATTACTATATAAATTATATGTGGTGAACTGAAGACAACTGCTGTTTATGTGCTATAGTTATTAAATGGTTTTTTCTTGATTCAGAGATATATCAGTATATTTTTCTTTTAAATACTTTTGAATATTCTCTTGTACCTAAAAAATTAATTTCATACATTGTGTCTCAGTGAGGTATAACATGAAATAGCATGTGTGAAAGAGCAAACAATACCCTATAGTGGAATACCCATTTAAAATATGGCAGATCCCTGAAACTGAGAAAACTTTACTTAAACTTCTCCTATTCTTCCCTATCACCCTAAGTCAAATTCAGTAGGGAGAGAATTTCCCAGGACTCAGCCTTTGCTACAGAGTGTTATCTTAAGGACTAGAAATAGGTGCTGACATGTTCTGGTATTTCCTTAAGTGGAATTCCACCAGCAGAAAGTGAAAACAAACCAAACAAACAAAAAATAGTTTTCAAATGAACACTCTGCTTTTCCAGGCTTCAGATGTTTACTCTTACTAAAGAAAAGGAGGTGGAAGTTCTCCTACAATTCAGAGCATATCTATGCAATTTCAAGTTTTCTTCTGCCTGTACTTTGAAGTCATATAGATGAGCCAGTTTGATACCATAAGCTACAAACCTACATTACTGATGCAAAGGACCTGAATGATAACTAACACCTCCTATTTCGGGACTGACTCTGCTCTAACACTGCTTCTGGACCAGAGGTGGAATATAAAGTGTGTGCTCATTACACAACTATACGGGCTCCAAACTGGAGTTGCCTCACATTTAGTCAGCCTCCAGCACAGGCAAGAGTAGGAAGTCTTTTCTAACAGGATACCACATGTAACAGCCAAACACCATTTTGCAAATGACATTAAGGTGTTGTGTTATCTTCTAAAGGCACAGACTTATTTGTGTAGAAATGTAATTCAAATTAATGGAAGAGATATTAATTTCTTCTACAGGGCATTTGGGTTTTTTCCTATTCTGTTCTCCTATACCCCCACTCCTCCCCCTGACAACATTCACTTTCTGAAACTTCAACATGTAGCTCTGCTCCCCTTCTCACAAATGGAAATCCAGACATGATTTTCAGACATTTAGCCAAGCCTGAGTGTTTTCACTCCCCTTGACCTGCTACTGATTTATCTAGTAACACTAGAATATTAATCTTCCACTGACATCATAGTTTTCTGTTTTCTAAGCAGCATCACTTTCAAAATATTCAGGTGACACCAAGTGGTTAGTTGATGTACTGCTGTCTGCTCAGGACTGCTGTGTACCAGTACTACAGATGTGTAAAAAACAAGTATTCTGTTATGTGTGAAAGTAAATACAGAAATACATATGACAAAGACGCCAGAATGCCTTGAGATTATTAATAAAGGAATCACAGCAGCCCCTTCTCATTTACTTACCTTAGTCTGCTTATATGCTTAAAAAAAAAAAGGCAACCCAACCCCCAACCTGTACACATCATCAAAAATTAACTGTAAGAGAAGTTACTTACCAGAAAGAATTACTGCCTATGTAATCTTTGTACACTCATGCTTATAGTAAATTCTTTCCAAGAAGAAACACATTCAGACTTTCCTTAAATCACTGCTATTTATAAAAAAAACCCCAAACAGACAAAACCCCCAAATCCCAAAGAAAAACCACAACCCATACATCCATGCAGTGCCAATCAACATGTCAAACCACGCAACAGAACCTTCAGTGAGAAGGAAGGATTCTGTCACATCTAGCAACTATTCTTTAGCTGCAGATGTTTCTTTCAACACAGAATATATATTAAGTTGGAACAGAAACAACTTCTGTAGATTAGATAGGAAAAAGAAATTATACTTTTAGACTCCTTAGGGCTATGTTTCAGTATCACAACAATGCCAACATCAAAAAGAGGGTTTTTAATCAATATGAAAGATGTGTATCTTTCAAAAGTCAGCCTTGTACGTTTGTCTCGAATCAGGCCTCTGTATGCTTTTTGCTGGGCCAAATTCTCAAAAACCAGAGTGCACAGAGGCTATCAGAAGTAAACAGCATAATTCAAAGACAACAAGACAGCATTACTAGCACTGGGCCATTAGGTAGACACCTGTCAAAACCCAAACCTGGGATTTGAGAATTCTGCTAAATAGCAATTCATATTAACTGTGATTGTATGGCACACTGAAGTGCTAAAAAACTTTAGAATACTATTAATTTAAATCCACCTTAAAATCTTTTTCCTACAGCACTTGTAATTATAATTGAAGAGATAAAAATCTCAACACATACTTTCTTCTTTTTTCAAATTTTTTTTGTATTCAGGATGTGCCCACAGCTGTGAATAATCACTCTTAATCTAACTTTTTAAAATTGTTCCCTTGATTCTTTCCCACAGAAGTACGGGGGAGAAAATAACTTTAGATAACAAAAGAAAAACTGGGCAGGTATGTATGGACAAGCATAAAAAGTTAAACTGTCTTTATTCTTTTAAGGAGAGCCTCACACCACCATTTTGTGTTTAGTACCCTTTCAATCTTTTATCTTCAGGATTACACAGGTTATAGAGGTATGGCCCTAATTTTCACAGCTAGAAAAATATGGAAACGGACACTCAACTAGTAAAATGCTGCCCATGGTGTGTACAAAACCAGACTCAGACACTTAGCTAGCTATTATTAAAAATCACTTTGACCATCTGAAAGCACCACCTTCTGGAGGTGGCCTACTAATGTAAACCAAGCACACCACTGCTAAAGTGGAGACAATGTATAAGGCTTTGTGCTTTGGAGGTTCTTCTTCCTCTAAGACCTTTTGGCCGTGCCAGATCAAAACCCAAGAAGAATAAAAAATGCAAGCAAGAAGAAAAAGCTTGTTTACATTTGAGTCATGCATTGAAAAAAAAAAGGTATCATAGTCAAGCCTAAAATAAGTCTATGAAATGATCCATAGGAAAATTTCACCACAGCCTACATATACATCAAGAGACTTCCAGAACAACTGCTAAGTAGCAGTACGAGGAAGAGGAAAATGGCAACACTATTTTAGCAGTTTACGATCAGCAACAGCTTTTCCAATTCACCAAAACTAGAACAGGTGGGAAAAAAAAAAAATAAAACCATCTAAACAAACAAACAAACAAAAACCAACAAAAAACCAAACACACCCCCCCTCCCCCAAAAAACCCAAAACACCCCCAACTAATTCTTCCTTATACATCACTGCAGTAGATAAATGTGAGCAAAAATGACCCTGGCATTGGACTGTTTAGATATTTACAGTGTTTCTTCAGTGCTCTCATCTGATGGTCAAGACTCAACTGACACAAGAACCAAGTCTTCTGTAGGCTAGCTGATACTTTATATAAAAATACACACATGCACCAAGATATGCACAGGAAGAACAACTTAAAAGTAACTTTTCTAGCTCCAATTCTTTATAAATAATCGAAAGTGTTTATGCTTACCTAGATGTAGAAGTGTGAACTGTGCTGCCAGTTCCTTTGCATCTTCTACTGTTGTACAGAGTTTTTCTGGCATGAAATAACTCTGGGAATCATCTGCAATACTAGAAATAAACACCTTATACACCAAGAGTATTTTCCCATCCTGGCTTGTGGTTGAATACAAGCAGTATTCTGGTGGTGCCCAGCTATTTTTATGGCAAAAATAATCCAGATGCATTACTGCAGAACTGAAGTGACTCAGCTTTAAAGAATACATGCTAATTGGAGTAAGCTTTATTCCTGGAAAAATGGGGTATGTACTTCTTTCAACTTCAGAGGGGCCTGGACTGTGCTGACCATTAAGACGAACTGAAAGACTCGCTGGTTTCCCTAAGGATTTTTGAGTACCATCTTCTTTGTTAGAAAACCCTAAGAGATTTTCAGAACTGGGACTTATCTGACCATTAAAATGTTGCTTCCAAGAACTTTCTTTGTTAACTGGCTTTGCCAGTGTTACCTCAATACTGGCTCCATCAATGCACTTTCCATTCATTACAGACATAGCAGCAACTGCATCTTCACGGTGGAAAAAATGAACAAAAGCATAGTCTCTCAACTTCTTTACACGTTCAACTACTCCTGGCTTGAACTTGTTGAATTCTGCTTTAATTTTGTCCTCTGTAGTAGATATCATTAAATTTCTCACATACAATACTTTAACTCTCTGCATAGTTTCTTCATCAACTACTTTCTCAGGATCTGCCCAGTCTACTTGAATAGTATGACCCCAGGGCTGGAACGTTCCTACAGCAAAGAAGCATTGCACAAATAAGAAACATGCAAAGGAAACCATAATCATTCTTATCAACTGCCTCTACAAAAAGCCAACATGATGCATACCACGAGAAACTGGGTTTTGTTGCCTGCATCTACTTAAGTAACTTGAAAATTGTTAAAGTAAATGAGACTCTGCAAAAATGCCGAGTGTTCTGTTACCTTTGGGTAACACCTAAGTGGTCAACACAAAGACTCTGTGACATGCATATACACACATACATAAAGAGTCCAAATAGTAATATATTTAACCAGCTACTAAACACAGCCTCTTCTGTAAGATTACCACTTTAAAAAAAGTATGGCCAACACCTGTTAAAAGTAATCTAAATGTCTATCTCTAGAACAACCCTTATTCTGTGCTGCAGCAGATGCCAGAACCTAAACTATAAGAAAAAAACTAAAACCAAACATGCTTTGTTACTTATGTCTACCCAGCGTTTTGCATATCAAACTAGTTTATATTCTATTCAATGATCTGGACACATTTCTCCCATTACTTTGCATATATAGAGATATATAAAAATATATTAAATACGTATACATACTGTATTTTGAATATATTACATATTATGACATGTATTATATTGATAAATATGATTTTTGTTATTATATATTGACTATTTTGCATATTATATATTGCATATGTTTTTGTATATTATATATTTGCATATATATAATACACATAACTCTCAGGTAATACTCCTTCCAACACTGTCAGCAATTAACACAAGACTTGCCAACATCTTAGCCTTAATAGTTTTGGCATTCATTTCAGCAATTCTAATGCTATATTATCTGCCTGAATGGCTTTGCTTCTTCAACTATATTGTTTCATTTCCTCCCATTTAACTTCTCTTCCTTTCTCGTATAGAACTTCCCTTTTTAACTGTACCTTTACCTATTCCCTCCTTTTTCAGTGTATTTAATCCCTTCTACTTTCCCTCCTTCAGAGTGTATAAAACAAAGGGTAATGAAAAAGTCATCTTCTACTTGTTAAACTATTAAAATTATTTTCCAGTAGAATATTAAAGACCTACTTTCCAGTATGATCAAAATATGAAACATTCACAAATTTCATTGTGATGCAAATAACATCACTCATGACATCCAAAGAAAACACGAGGCACATTCAAAACATTACACTTTTTAAGCTCACTTTTAAGATAATTTGTGCAGGGCCTAGTGCATATAAATGAAAACTGGATGTGTGCCCATGCAAATACACATTGGTGTGAAATACACTAGCTAAATTACATTAAACTAATGTCTATTTGATTGTCAGAACTGCTTAAATTACAGCTTCTTAAAAAAAAAATTTTAAACCCCCCCCTAAACAACAAAACACAAAAAATAATTTAAAAATTATCCTCAGCCAAAAGGCATTACTACAGTTTTGTAACTCTCAGAACACCTTAAAGAATGGAAAACAGGGATGACCTACCACCTCACCCCTTACAATACAGAGATCGATACTCCCCATAAAAACTCAGTTTAATTACAGTTTTACCTGGGATTAGTCGTCTTCTAGCCATTGCAGCTGCTCTGTGAGATTCATATTCTACAAACGCAAAGCCACGATTTTTAGTTTTGTCAGTGGCATTTGGATAAACAATGACATCCACCACTCCTTCTGTAACTTTTTTCATTTCGTTCAGTATTTCTTCTTTCTTCTTATCTTTAGGAATTGCTCCAATAAATAGTCTGCAGTTGTCCAAGCTTACGCAGACACCAATAAACTTCCCTGGACGAATTTCATAATTATTAAGAATTTTGATGGCTAGCTGGGCTTCCTCTTTAGTAGTATACATCACAAAAGCATAGCCTCGATTCTCACCACTGAATTCCATCATCAGTCTGAGCTCATAGATCTTCCCAGCTCTTTCGAAAACAGGAACTAGTTCATCTTCATACATATCACGAGGAATTTTACCCACAAAAACTTCACATCCACGAGGTGGTGGAGGACCTTCCCAACCTTAAAATAAATTGTCCAACAGCAATTTTAGTACAAATGCCAGATAGGCACACTTCCCCCACACCCCCACTTCTCCCACAATTTGAAGGTGGGAGTTATTTATTTATTTTCAGTCTCAATTGAAAATTAGCACATTCTCTTCTATCATGCCTTATTTTTGTTTAAATTTAAAAAAAAAAAAGACAGAAGCCAACAGTTTGTATTTCTTTCAATTCCATCCTCTGGATTTTTTCCCAACAGAATCTGTATGACAACACACTGAACCTGTTTATCTAAAACACTGACAGGTTTGCTAAGAGTCTATATTTCAATCATTTTTTGCCCCTTACAATTTTATTTCAGCTATTAGTAAACGGATCAATATAACTAAGAAATAAATTTAGTTGTATTTTCTACTACAACATTTTAAAGTTGCAAAATGCTCCTCTGCACTTCTTGCCCATGTTTTTAGAAATTTTGGTAAGGGCTTCCAGTGCAGCACTTTTTTTTCTTCCTTGACATCATTCAAAAAGTCCAAACATTTTGCTTCCACCTTCATTCATCCAATAAAATAGGACTCCCTAAGGAAGGTAGGATACAGAGTTATCCTTTCTTCAATAGCCAGAAAGACTGAACACTTTTACTCTAAAAACAGACCACAGTTTTCACAGGCTGGAGTGGATGGTAGGAAAAAAGGAAGTGACTAAAAAAATCCATAGAACAAATTAGTCTCTGGCAGACATCTGAAAACTACAAGAACATCTATGGTTCTCTCCTTAAGCCAAGGACATTCATGCATACTTTTATATCTTTGCCATATACACTGAAAGGTATGTTAAAAAGATAATGTAAAAATGCATTCGTGCATTTAAAAATATAGAATTTGTGAATTTAAAAATATAGAATTGTGGTCTTCAATTATGGCACTCCATTTTCCCAAAATAATAATAAAAAACCTTTACAAAGTTTGTTTGGTTTTGTTTCTTTTTTTTAAAATTAGACTGACAAATCAGGTAGAAGGTTCAAAGGCAGACAAAGACTCAAATCAGAACAAACCTCTTTCTACAGCTTTTGATAAGAAAGGTTTTCTACAGGAGAAAAAGCAAGGAGTACAAAGATGGTAGAAAAAAACAACACAAAACTTATTAAATATGGAATGACAAAGCATAAGGAGGCAAGGTGAAAAAGTAATTACTGTTGACAAGTTAAGACAAGAGGATAATTAAATAATTTACTTTGGTTTGAAATTCAAAACTTATTATATTTAGATGATTTTGTAATTGGGACCTTTTCCTTCATGTAAGTATTGTCAGAGAGCCTGTAATTTACTTGTGAAAAAAAATTAACAGAATTGGGTCATTTTTGCCTTCTCACAGAATAATTTTTCACCTATAAACTGTACACTAAGAACAGCATGGCACATAGGGAAGCTACCAAGGCATCAGAACTGACGTGCATTTGGAGCCACACTGTCATGACTTACCTAGGAAAAATCTTAGCTCTGTTCCACACAGCATTCAACATCTTTATCATTTTCAGCTTTATAAACATTTATGACCACTTCAGCTGAGGTGTGGCTGGACACGGCAACTAACACCATCTGCAGGCTAGTGCTGCCATCATTCACATTGTGCCAGTTGGTTCCCACGTAAAAACTATAAACCAACTGTACACCATTTAGGAGCTCCAAAGACAAAAGCAACTGCACACCTCAGTTGTGGAATAAAGGGAGGACACTATGCTTCATTGTGTAGGGAAGTCATGAATTTAAATAAGAATCTTCATTTATTAACTAAACAAACTTTGACCATCATCCTCAGCCTGGTAACTGCTTTAAGAGTGATTTGCAGTAAATAAAAGTCACCTACCACACAAAAAGCTCCCTTTCTGATTTTAAAGCTGCACACTAACTTGGCTTTACAGCACATTACTGCCAACTGTAATGAAGCTATGACTCCTGACTTAAAAAGTGGTCTGTGCCACATTTGCCAATGAGTGACATGTACTTAGCAGAATAAACAAGGAAAGTTAATCAAAAGCATTCCTCAAGTAGTTGACCAGCGAGTCTCCTTGACTGAGCATTTGATTCATCACTGGAAGACAGAAAATGAGACTCCTATTTTTGCTGCAGTTCAATCAACATTGGGTATAATCCCTCCCACTGTTAGTGAGATCCATGCCATGTTAAACTTCCATGTAATTCTAATGACATCATGGGGTCCACTGCTTAGATGGCAGCTGACATAAATAAAACACTGAAAATTCACTTCTTTTTTTTTTTAATTTTTTAACACACTACAGATACATTTTTCACAATTGGCATAAACTGAACGAGAACTGAGCTGATGCCAAGTGGGAAAAAAATTGTAATTTTTTAGGACAATTTTCAGCCAGATCTGGTGAGAACAGAGCTGATAGTGAGACTGTCCCTTTGACACCAACACAAGCTTATAGAAACCACATCTTAAACATGCAAAATTCATAGTGAAACTCTTCATTTATAAAGTTATTGCAATTTCTTACAAGCCATCTCAAACATTCAAGTCTCATCTGGCCCAGAACCATTTATAGTAACTTGAGGTAATTTCCAACCTAAGTAAGTATGAAAATACGTGAAGATTTGAAGGAAAGATATATACCTAATGTCAATGAACAGACTGATGGAGGAGATATCTTGCAAACACGTCTAGTTTCAGAAAATATTAACAGATTTCATGCATAAAAGTAGCTTTGCGAAACAAACACAATACTGTTTAATGTTCTAATTAAAAGACACAATTATCATGTAAAAAATATATTAATTTAAGAACAGGCTAAACCCCCAGGATGTAGTCAGTGATGCCCTGCAGGTCTTTTTCTAGTGCCATTTTCAAAGTAGTTTCACCGGGCTTCCTTCTGCTATTTTATATAGTTTAGTAAAGATATAGACAGAATTTTAGATAGGAAAAACTTCCAGAGAAATAATTTTGATGCAGCTCTACCTTGAACTACATATAGCAATGAACAATATAGTTCATGCTTATGAGCATAACTTATAAAGACATGGGATCAGAGGCCACAACTGAGAATAAACTGAAAGAGCTGCACAAAGAGTTCTCCTTTCTGCTTTTGTAAGTGCATAATCTGATTCAAAAAGAATTACTGTATTCCATGTCATATAACCAGGCCTAACAGCAAAATTCTTGTACACTGCTGATGTCAACAACACTGAAAAAGTTATTCAAATAAAAGAAATATTTCATAGTCAACTCTGAAAACAAAATTACTTAATCTTCACTGGTGCTCTCTCAGAAAACAAATGTTCATAAAAAAAAAAAAGAGCTTTGGCCAATGCAAGTGCTAAGGGGTAACAGAAGATATTAAGTGTTATCCCTCTATCACTAACTTGTTTTTCCCTTCTGTACCACCGAACGTTTTCAAGTGTGTTCCCAGTCATATGGAACACACTTGGCATTCTGAGCTCCACATCTGTTCTGCTGCCTGGCAATTTTACCTGCTTTTAAAGCTGTGACTTCTTAAAAGCACCAAGAGCAAATGTTCAACATAGTCTAGCTCAAGAGATCTTAAACTGCTGGAAACTGTAAAACATATCAGGACCCTCCCTGTATGTGTTGTGTTTCTTACACTGTTTCCTTAAGATTCTACTACTGGCCACTGTGAAGATACACAACATGAGGCTATATAAATTTTCAGTCTCAAAAGAAATCCTTACCTGGTGGAGGACCACCAAATTTTCTTTGCCCATTTTGTTGAACCATGCTGTATCCAGTCTTCTCCATCAGGGCAAGTAAAGCAGCCCCATTTTGAGCACCACTTCGGATTTTGCCGCATCCGTTTGCTGCAGCTTTATTCTCCTCATGCATATCTGCAACAGCTTCAACAGAATATTGCAGATATTCCAATTCAGCTAATTCTAAGTTGTTATATGCATAGAGAAGCTACCAAAATACACAGCTTTATCCATTCTCACAATTTCAAAAACTAAACAAGTTTATCAATATGGTTGCCGCTGCTCTAGCCACTATGTCCCTGGCATGCCAAGATCTCACACAAAAGCTTTAGGTGTCCGTCACCGAGATGATGGAAAATACTCACATCATTTGGCAATTACCAATATTACTAGTCAAGCCCCTAAAAAAAATTAACTTTCAAGTCAGATGTTTCTTTCATTGCCTCTTTTTCCTTCCCCAATATATGTATTATTTTACCAAGATTTTCTGCCTTAGCGTCTCAGATATTTAGACAAGCCATCTTTCTCAACATTTCAATTCTTTGTTCAAATGCTATGTTGAAGTGCTATGCCACTCCTTCTCAAAAAGAAATGCTGCCCAAAAAATCATCATCAGAAAAATAAGATACCATTGTTTGTTTTTCAATGTCTCTTGTATTTTCAGCTTGCTTCGTCTTCAGGATTAGGCTCCAAAAGATAACGTCCTGAGACATCAGCAGTTTATTTTTTACAAGAAAAACGTTTAAAACCTGCTCAGAGTTTACACAAATGTCTCTTGTCAACTCAATATAAGTTTTAAAAAGCATTATAGACTAAATTTATGGAGTGATGAAGTGGCTGTTCCCCTACTACATTTATGCATGTTACACAATGAAATTACTATCCAGAGGGGCGCTTGCCCCACCTCTGTCATTTCAAATGTGCTTTGAATCAAATAATAACTATTCTTCAGTGCATTTTTTTTCACAACTGCCTTCACATGACATTATAAAAGACTCCACAAGTCCCTTAATTAGAATGGTAACTAACAGTGATTTTTTTCCCACACTAGGAAATAAAGAAGATTTTTGGTGAAGATGTATCTATTTTGTCTTTTCACCAAGCTATACCTTTCACCAAGGTATTCATTTAGGGACAGAAATCCATGCAAGTAACCACTCTGAAGAAGTTTGAATGAAATCTGTAATCGGACACTAAAAAAGCCAAATTCTGAACAAACTCCTGGTTTCATCAAAATGAGATTCCAGAAAAGCAGCAGGGCAGAGCACAAAAAAATCCCCGACAGGCAACAGCAGAAACAGTATGACTCCAATCTGCTACAAATGATGTCCCATCTACTTTCAGCAAGTGAATTGCACTTACTGTGTTTCACAGCCTACAAGCTGCATGGAGATTCCATAATTAGGAAATCTTTTGACAGCTGCAGGCCTAACAAGGTATAGAAATAACAATGAAGTTGAAGCGAGAGAGAGGCAAATTGATTTTCCCGTTGTCTCGGTGAGTTCAAACACCTGGGCAAGAACGTCGTTATGTAATGGCAGCAAGGGCACACCAGACTGGCATCGTAGGAGCTCAAAGGGGCGAAGCAGCCCTGAGGAGCTACAAGAAACCCATGGAGGAAGCAAACCACCCTCAGGCAGGCCGCAGGGCACAAACGCCATAGACACGGAGGCACGACCGCGAGTGGGGCAGTGAAGAAAGAGAAGAAACCCAACACCCTCGGAATCTCTCTGCGCTAATCCCGCCGACTCACACGTCAAGGCCCCTTCTCCACTCCCTTTGGGCCCTCATCGCGCTGCCTCCGCCCTCCCCCACAGAACGGCAAGGACCCGAACCCACCGCTATCCCCAGGTAGACGAGGCCACGGCATGACTCCCCGTTGTCCCGTCGGGAGTCGAACGCCACACAGCGCTGCTCGGGACGGCGGAAACACCGCCTGCCCTTCCCCGGGTAGCGGCTGCGACGGTGTCTGCGACGGTGTCTGCGACGGTGTCGGCGCCGATGTCAGCTCCTCATGCGCCCGGCCCCGCGGCCACAGCTTTCCCTCGCTCTGCCACCGCCCGGCCAATCGGCAGGCGCGGAGGGCGGGACGGACACAATTGACAGGCTGCTCCAGCCAATCGTAGCGAGGTAAACGTGCCCGGCACGCGAGCGCTCTCCAAGAGAGGCGACGGTTGGCCGAGGGGACGTGTCCGGCGCGTGCGCGCCGCAGCCGCCGCAGGAGCCGTTGGGGCGGCGCGTGCTGCTCCCGCCTTGAGGGCCGGCACGCGGTGCCGCCTCAGCGCCTCTCCCTTCCGGAGGGGTGCGCGCTCTTAAGATCACTGTTACCGTCTTCAGAACCTGGCTGATATTTTGTTGTGTGTGTCCTTAGGCTTCTATCCGCTCTGAAAAGGTGTATTTTGGCCTCTAGGACGTGCTCTGTCATGCAGTTGTGCTGTAGGGAGCGTTTAGCGTTGCACAGGGCCATGTTGGCCAGCAGTACCAAAGTGAAATAGCACAGAATTAATTAGGTTGGAAAAGACGTCTGGAATCATTGAATCCAACCTATGACCCAACACTACTGCATCATCTACACCATGGCACTGAGTGCCACGTCCGGTTTTATCCAGGGATGGTGACTATGCTATTTCCCTGGGCAGTCTGTTCCAATGTCTAATCACCCTTTCTTTGTAGAAATTATAATGTCCAACCTAAACCTCCCCTGGTGCAGCTCAAGACTATATCCTCTTGCCTTGTCAGTGATTGTCTGGGAGAAGATACGTCTGGTTTTGATCCCTGTTGGCTCAGTTAGTATTTCAATCTCGTAGAAATGAACCCCGTGAGCTTCACAACAACAGCAGACACTTCCCAAACCAGTTGGGTCGGAGGCCCTGTAGGTCTGGTACTGCTCCTGAACTCCCATCACAACTCCTTAGGCACACATCAACCGTATCAGGGTTAATATGGACTATAGGATTAGTCTGCGAGGTCTTCAAGTTGTTGTTATCAAAATGCTGTGGCCCACATTCCCCACCTAGCAAAGTCAAGTCTTTCAAAAGCAATACACTTTCACCAAAGACCCCTTCCTTTTTCTAAGATTTACATACTCAACTGCACTTACTGATAAGGCAGAGGATCCCTGAAATTTCAACTTCAGGACATGCAAATTCATCTTTATAATGAAAATGTTCCAGAGTTTTTCGTAATCTCATTTTAAATCTGTACTGTCACAGAATTGCTACATCATCATATCTGACATTTAGCCATTTGAGTTTGCATATTTTTCAAAGAGAACACATGTTGTGCTTTTATTAATAGTGGCATGATGCATTCATCATGTAATTTATGGATGCTATGTCTCCATTTAAAAGTTCTGAATAGCCAACATACCAAAGCTACTGCCTTCGAGATTAAATTTCACCATCTTTTCATTTTAGGTCCCTGTTTGGGTTTTGCTTTTTTGTTCCCCACCCCCCCCCCCCATCTAAATCAGCCACAAAGCCTCACATAGGTGAGGTTTTTGACATTTTGATTGCAGCTGTGTGTCCTTGTCACCTTACAGATTGCTCACTCCCTGGCAGAAAACTCCATGTGTCTCAGTTGTCATTGCTGCTGAGAAATACTGAAAGAATGCAGGCAATCTCCTTTATATGAAAAAAACCCCGCACACAAACACACAATTCCTCAGCATTTTCTTTGTATTTCATGTAAGTGACACCTTACTGGATAGGTTGCCCTGTACAGCCATTTCTGTGCTGCTCCAGCAGAAGGTCTCAAGGAAAACATTAAAAATTGCAATCAGGTTTTTCACTTCATGGCATGAATAAAAGAGAATATAAAAATAACCAAAAAGTATTCAATTTTTATTCTCTCTTATTAAACATCAAAGGCAGACATAGGAACTAAAGACTCACTTGGTTTTGTCACTGATCTCTGCCTTTCTAAAAGAAATGAAGGATCCTTTTCTTCCTCTGTTCCCCATGTGCTACTTGGGAATCAGAGTTCTCAGTACACCCTTGCCCACAGGTGCTAGCTGCTCTTCTTCTCTGACAATCTAACTGTTCAGTATAATTATGTTTTACTAAGAAAAACTCTTTGTAACCTGTATTTTTCCTGGATTTTGCTGTGACTCATAATAAAGTCTGAGCTGACTATTTGTATTTTTTTTTCTAATAAGATATGATTTACAGAGGAATGCAATATTTTTTACTAAATTAAGAAGTATATTGGATAACTTCAGGTCTTCAGAAGAGATATTACACACCTGAAAGCTTTAATTCACTTGTTTTTAACAAACTTTTACTAAAGGATGGGAAAAAAGAACCAGGCCCAAAGCATGTTTTGGTATTTATCACAGTATTCATTTTTTTTGTTGCTTTATTGGATCAGTACCTTAGTACATAGCTATTTAACTTTCAAACCTGATAAACAGAAACTTATTTTACTATTATTTTATAAGAATTACAACGTAATTTACCAAAAAGCATTTGGTTAGAAAATTATTTTAAATTGCAAATAATATACTATTTTCCCTAAAGCTTATAGTGTTCCTATTAACACTGGGTTAGTTTCCTCACTAATGTCTAGTTGAAACTCTCACAAATCTGATTGGTGAGGAATGAGGGCAGAGTCTTGCCAAGATTATGACATATATTCCTTTGGCTAGATTTGAAAACTAAAAGAGGTCTTTCTCTTATACATTTTATTTTATAGCACTGCAGCAGACAGTGCTTTTCCTTCTCAGTTATTTTAGGTAGCTGTAACACAGAAGTCCTTGAGTTAAATTCTGTTTTATTGGAATGCTAGCAAGCCCCAGCATATATATTCCTGGAGTAGGCTATTACTGCAGTTGTAATATACTTTAATAGAAGCATTAGCTTTTGTTTGTCAGTGTAAATTTTACTATGGCCTGGAGCAGGAAAAGAGGGTATGTAGTATTTCTCTGCGCTCTGACAGGTTTGATATGTAGGTAGTAGAAATACTTTAAAAGGAAGCAGACATCCTTTGAAGTTTAGACAAAGGTCTCTGTAGAAAACCTAGACATAATATGATTGTAAATCTAATTATAGTAAGCTGTCTGGAGAGACTTCATTTCAGTCAATCAGTCCATTTTATTTTGGGTTTCATTTTATCAAGTACTGCAATGCTTGTTTATTAGGATCCTCCTAACAAGGCATCCTAGTGCCTAAAGGGTCTTTTTTCTTAAAAGGTGCAGTTTGTTCCTGTTCAGCTTTCTACCTTAAAAAGTTGGAACCTTCTTTAATTATAAAATGACAAGATCTAATATTGCTGAAATGAGCATTTTGGGGAACAGAATATTAATTGTAGAGAAAACATAATACAGAATTCCTTTTTTTTTTTTTTTGGGTAAACTACTTTGAGACACACATGCCGTATGATTTCAACATGCAGATATGCAGTGAAGATGAAAAATGGATCCTGAAGCAAGTTCTGTCTTCACTTCGATGAGTATGAATATCAACAATTGCACTGATGTAAATTGAATTAAATCA
This sequence comes from Atrichornis clamosus, assembly GCA_013400975.1. NCBI lineage: Eukaryota > Metazoa > Chordata > Aves > Passeriformes > Menuridae > Atrichornis > Atrichornis clamosus. Next base: position 75,642 of record WBMZ01003461.1, on the reverse strand, counting down.
ACTTTAAGCCAATATTGCCAAGTGCAGAGTGATGTAAAATGTGTATTAACAAAGTGTATAAAATCTCTTTTCTTGTTTTTCCGCTCATTACCTCCAGAACTATTGCTTTCTGCTCTCTCTGAAAACCTGGGCTCTTCATGACAAAGCCATACCTTTTATCACTGAGCAAAATGGCAATTTTCTGACAATACAGCAAAGCTCCAGAGGGAAGGAGGAGATGGGAACTGCTGGAAAAAGTAACACCACAAAAGGCTGGTGGAAGAAGAGGTGAATGTCAGGAAAGAGAAGTGAGGAAAAGACAGGAAGGAGGGAAGAGCCAAGGGAGTTGGAGAATCCTGTCCTGCAGCACTGCAGCCTTTTGATGTTCCACCATGACAGAATGCTTTCCAGTCTGCTTTTTGGGCAGATGTTTGAAATACATTCTGAACCAGAGGTATATCCTCCTCACCTCTGTGCAGTAGGAATTGAAGAGGATTGGCAAGAAAATGGCTAGTGCTGCAACAACCTTGAAACCAGAGTTTTCTTTACAGAAGGATGTGAAGCACAAAGCACTACAAAGCAGGCTTCCTTCATCACATCACTGGCGTCTCAGTCCTCACCGGAGGGCTTGGAAAGATCAGAGTCTCTGCTCAGTTTTTTATTTCTCTGAAAATATTGCCAAAAAATACCTGAATTTATGGTAGTTTCTGTGAAAGTCTTGGAGCGTGTCTCAACAGTGGAACCAAAGAGATGTTAGACTGTAAAGTCATTCATTGGTCATACCTGATCTGGCCTACATATTAAGTTGAAGTTTATCAGGGAGGTTAAGGACTTTCATATCACATTAGCTTTTGAATATTTAATAATTCTGGAAATAAATTATGAGTGCAACAATGGACAACATGATTTCATTTTACTTTTTCTAAATTTAAATATTTAAAACACCTTTTGAGTAATTTGAAAAGTGGAAGGAGTCCCCTCTTTCTTTAGGTCGCTTATACTTGGCTTTGAATTCATGCTTATTCTGAGAATTCTAAAAGGCATCAACGTTATCAGGCTCACATCCTCTTAATTTGCAATCCATCTGCTGTGAACTGCTAACTAGCTTTTAAGCCAGGAAACTCTGGACTGTCAATAGCAATTATAGTTAAACAGCTTACAATGCCTCTCTGTAATTTCCTTTATGTTTTTCCTGAGGCTTTAGGGATATAGTGCTTTGCTTGGAGACACAATTAAGAAAGTATGAAGCAATGTTACCTGTGATTTTGTGTGTTTTTCTCATTTATATATATACATATATTTTTATATATTTGTATCTTATACACACATAGAATCCCATTACTTCTCTTTTATGTTTCTTATGGTATTAAGTACAGCTAACAGAATGGTTTTAAAATGCTTTTCTGTATCTAGTTATTGTCTTTCCTACAAAGCCTAGTGACACAACCAAAACTGTGGTGAAAAACTAAACTAAGAACCACTAACTACATTGTGGGCAACTATATACAAAATCAGTGTTGTGCAGCTTAACTGTTCCTTCCTGATTTCTGGTTGGATGTTACAACACCAAAACGGGAATTCAAAATCAACATTTCTAGACCTACTGAGCAATTCTATAGAATTAGTAAATATCTGACTTACTTTTTCTTTAAATGTGAGTTTCATAGTTAACTTCCCAGTTTGCTGGAGACGGTGCATTTTCCTGACTGGAAGGGAGCCGCTAGGTGGGAGTATGTTATCTTAAAAAGCACTTGGTTAGCTTCGGCAGTTGTTAGTTTGAAGGAGCTCTGCTCCTCTCTTTTGCTGTAAGCCCGTAGTTGCTGCAACTCTTCTGCTCGCCATGTCGAATTGGTGATTGATTTGAGATTTTTCGACGCTCATCTCCACACTGGACACTGCAAAGATGCCGCTTGCCTTGCTTCCAACCCAGGAGGACATGAGCTGGTGCAAACAAAGGCAAAGACTTACTAGAATCATTGAATCACAGAGTGTCCTAGTTGGAAAGGACCCACAAGGATCATCAAGTCCAGCCCATGGCCCTGCACAGGATAGCCCCAAGAATCACACCTTGTGGCTGAGAGCATTGTCCAAACACTTCTTGAACACTGTCAGAATTTATGCTGTGACCACTTCGCTGGGGAGCCTGTTCTTGTGCTTAACCACCCTCTGGGTGAAGAACCTTCTCCTATATCCATATCCAACCTAAACCTGCCCTGACACCACCTCAGGCCATTCCCTCAGGTCCTGTCCCTGATCACCACAGAGAAGAGAGCAGTGCCTGCAGCTCTGCTGCCCTGCACGAGGAAGCTGTAGACTGTGATGAGGTCTCCCCTCAGCCTCCTCTTCTCCAGACTGAAGAGACCAAGGGACCTCAGTGGCTCCTTGTATGACTTCCCCTCCAAACCCTTCCCCATCTCCCTGGCCCTTCTTTGGGCACTCTAATAATACCAGAAGTGCCACCCTTCCAGAAGTGTATCTCTTAGATGAACAAGAAGCGCAAGCTAGTTACATAGAAATCCCCAAGGACCCAGGTTAAAATAGATTCACAGGATCACCTTGCTAACATAAAAGCTAATAATAATTAAAAAAAAAAAAGCCTTGTTAAAATATATTAAAACCAGGCATTAGCCAGGGAGAGAACCAGCAGGTGATACAGAAAGGCTCTTTTGAGGAATCAGGCTTTACGAGAAAAAAAAAAAAAGTAGCAATATTCAAGATAAAAGGGATAGAGAGGTTTTCAAAGTAAGCTAGTTCTTTTTCTAAAGGAACAGAGCCTCACATTAGTCCTAAACTGAGGGTCCAATAAAAGGCATTTTAACAGAGGTGAGTAAATTCAAAGTGACACAACTGACAAGGCTGGGTGTGTTCAACTCTAAAGACCCAGGATGATACTGTTGGACTAAGTGTAATGAGTAGTAACTTTCAGAGGGCAGCCGTGGTACTAGAAAAATGGCACCAAAAGAGCTCCTTCCCAAAGAACAAAGTACAAATTTCTAAAAACTGCAAAAACTCCGACTTCCATATCAGGAATATCTGAGCTGTAAGACTGTAAGTGGAAAAAAAATAATGAAAACTATTATTCATTGTTCCCTGCAGTACAAGAAGAGGAGGGACAGCTAATGTAAGGAAACCAATTTAAAATAAAGTGCTTTTTCATATGTCATAATTTATCTTGCCATAGAGCCTTTCAAAGGTCGGACTGATACACTAAAAAAGGAGTAAGACAATTTCACACAAGGTAAGAGTATTAAACATAACTACATCAATGCAAGCTTTAAAGCTGGAAGTTTACATATTGTTACTTAAGAAATCTTTTGAGAACATATCAAGAATCCATCTGTACCCTGTCCCCAGGCGGTCACTATTGCTCATTGGTGGAGAATGATACTTGGCTGAACTGACTTTCAGATATTGCCAAGTTCATTCCTTATTTCCTGTGATGGTGAAAATTTTGGCCTTCGTCTATAAGCTCAAGGTACTCAAAGGTCAAAGGCAGTAAAGTTGTTGACAGTGTCTGGTTGTCCTGCTGCAGCTCTGGATTGAGAGTCCAGTTTTCCTAAATATTAATGGGACTATCTTTGTTCACAGAAAAAGATTTCAGAAACCAGCTGAAGGGTGCACTGCCTAGACCAACAAAAAACTTGGCAGAAACAATGGTGGCAGTGCAAAAGCAACCATCTGTAGGCAGCTGCTTGAATAGATACGAAAAACTACCAAAAACAAAATCTGCAGAGCTTTTGACCTGTAGGATTCTACAAGTCATATTTCTGTGTAAAGTTCATAGTCATTAGGGGTTCATTTCTAAACATCATTACTAAATTTTCACAGGTACCAGATTTTGGAGAGGTCAGTGAATTAGTGGGAATATTTCATACTTAATCTTGCTCTCTGTGAAGACAGTAACAAAGTTCCTGTTGGTTTTAGCTGGAAGAAACATAACCCAGTGATGCTGCTGTAATAAAGAAGCCTGGAGTACTACTTAGTCAATGACAGTAGTAAAGGGATAACTTTTAACTATGCAGTCCTAATAAAGCGACTTTTTTTTTTTAAGGAACTTCTCTTACTACCTTTTTTAATAATGCTCAAATGTTTTTTGTATAAATAGATATCTTGCTCACATCCCATGTTCCCTTCCTGCTCAATTATACAGTGAGCTCAAAATTAATGTCACAAATCCACTGTCTTTCCCGTAAGAACAGACTGTTGTTGCAAGCACTAATTTGTATTTAATTGCAGGATTTAGTACTGTCTGCTAAGGAGCTTTGAAGGCAAACATTCCCTAAAATGAAAAATGCAAACTAGAAAGTTACTGAGTGAAAGTAACTTCTGTAACTGGTTTGGGTGGATATTTTCAGTTTGCTAGTAAAAATCTCTTTGCAAGTCATAACAACTTCATTATAATTTTGAAACATGTTTCATGACTATGCATCAGCTCTACTCTCTGTGCAATTCTCAGTGCTTTAACAGTATTAGTTACTGGAAATGCTCAAAGACATCAAAAATAGAAACACTCTGTTCCTTTCTGGAATTTCAGCTCACCGGCCAAGCAGAATTACTGCTTTCTCCAGGCAAGTTTTTGAAAAGACATTATTCCCAGCCTACACCCTATCTGTCAAAACATGATGAAATTGTGTTTCTAATATAGTTACTTGTACAGTGGAATGGTTCTTATTTACATGCAGTGTGGCCAAACCTACTTGCTGTCAGAAATTGGAAGTAATCACTAAAAGAATACGAACAGCTGTCTTTACCACGCAGTCATCTGTGATAAATAGCTGATGTACTGGATAAAGAAATGTTATTTTTACCTATTCGTCAGGGCCATGTCCTAGTTCATTACACATTTGGATTTCCAGAGGAGCTGAGGTTTGTCTACATCCTAAGGTTGGTGAAAAGCTGAGGAATGGGATGAAGTAACATGACCATGGATATCACAGGCTACATCATGTATACTTTAGGGCACTGGAACCTTACACACTTGACAGTCTGAAATTCACAGTCCTTAGTGAGACCTTCAGGCTCCTCTTCCAAAGTTTAGGAAGAATGAGATACTTTGGAAGGGATTCCTGAGATACTGTCAGAGCTGGAACCGGTGTAAAGTCACCCATTAATAAAATGAGGCTTGGGATGGAATTTAAACAGGCTGGAGTGTATCTACATAATTCAGATCTCTTGCTTCAGGTGAGTTGGTATGACTGCAATACAGAACAGGGTATCTGCTATCTGTTCAGGCTCCAAAAGAGACAGGGCTGCGATGGCATGATGCTGAACCGAAGAGCTGCCTCCTGCTAGGGCCAAATGCACTGCTCCATTTTTCACAGCTACACAGAACAGAACAGTTTCTGGTTCTGGAGGCTACCAAGTCATCCTTGAGTCCAGGCTGCTTACACAATGCATTGTCCTATCATTTAAACACTATGTGAAGGGGTTGAAATCAGGTGCCTCCCTCTTCCTGAACATTCACTTGGAGCTACCTACAATCTAGTCTGCAAATAGAAGTAGCAAAAGTTACTCTGTTTAGTATCTCACTCTGATCTTTCCAGCAGGAGTGCAGAAAAGCGCTCATTATCTTCACATCCACATTTCTTCACTTTTGATAAGAACTAATTACTAACTTTTTACCTACTGTGTAGGAGTAGCAGACCCACCCCTCCCTCTGTTTCTGTGCAGTATGGAATGAAAAGGTGCAGGTACTTTCTGCAATACTGCAAGGAACATGCGTGCAAATCTGAGCTAGGCCTCAGACTACGCACAAACAGAAGATAAGGTGGCCTGGCAAGTTTAGCAGAGCATAACCATTCATTTGCATGTATTCTTAATTATAATACAACATGCCTCCTTAGCCTCACAGAAAATTCTGGATTTACAGGCAGAGAAGATGCCTTCTGGGGAGGAACCATGCATTTTATTTATTGGGATGTCCAATCCAAGAAACCTACAACCTTATGCAAATATTAACCAAGTCTTGGAGGTAGTCAGAAATCAGAGAGATGTTTATTGTCCTCGTTATAGAAATGGGAGTTAAAAAGGAAACACTGTATGCAGTCGTTCCAGAGGTATAGCAGGTTATCTGCCTTAACTAAAAGCGTTTGTTACAATGAAAACAACAGCACAGCAAGCAGCAGACTTCTGATCAAGCGTAATAGTCTCTCCCTTATTTCTACCTGAAAGTTTTCTGAGTGACTACAATATGTGTTGTGTCAAAGTCAGAAATGTCCCGATCTTAGCAGTTCCTGATTGCATCTAGGGATCTGGTTCCCATTCTGAACGTCCCTGGGGCCTAGAGACCATGAGAAGTGATACCTGCCTTTGGAGAGCCCAAACAGAGACTGTTCCAACACAGAGTGGACAGAGAGCCATTTTCTCCTTTTGACTCAAAGTCACAGGTGTTGCCCGACTTGATTAAAAAAAAAAATTCAATAATCACTGTCCTAACCCTGAGACTAAAAATAGAAAAGGTGAACTATAGCCACCTCAGAGCCTTACCCAAAGGCTCAAGAACTTGTGAACTCCTGCAGGAAAGACTGAGAAGGTTCTAGGAACAGGTCTCCCAGAGCTCCAGAAATGCTCTAAACACGGCATTTTTTCACTCTTTATAAATTGGTACTGCTGTCTCCATTCAAAGTGCTGCTCAGTCAGGAAGAGGCTCAGGGTTTTGAGTAACAGGTCTACCTTAAAATTCTGGCCAAGTTAATCAGCTAAATAGGGCTGCAGAATAGGTTTGCACATTTGTACATGGCCATCCATGTTTGCATGGACACTGTTTGCACGATGCCAGTTGCAGCCCCTGGTAACTAGTGCTCTCTTGGAGCATTCCTTGTGTCAAGGCAGGCCAGGGAGTGCTATTAATAGCCATTAGAGGTGAAGCTACCGTGTGGCAGTGAGGTAGTCCAGCTATACACGAGTCATGGTGTACCACCACACAGTCAGAAGATGGACCGCTGCCCATTTTATTTACTAGGTTAGATTACAGCCTGTAGCATTGATGGCATACTTCTCAATTTAAGGAAAGGCAAGTTAATCCTTTTAACCTCTGTGCAACCCCATCACAAGCCTGCTAAACTCCAGCTGGGGACAGGAGAGCAAACATCACTGTGCCCTGCATACCCAACTAAGTAGCATCTGAGTCTTCAGGCACACACCTCTGCATTCACTCACTGGTCCTTCACCACACTTTTACGCCCTGCCTTTACAAGTAAAATAAACCTACAGTATCTGCCTGTCACACTTCCACTGCTTCGTTCAGAGGCAGCACCAAGCTGTAGGCACTGTGATGTAGTTGTAGGGGACTATGCAGCTGATTTGCTCCAAATTGCACTATTACACAGCAGCCACTGACAGTTTTCCAGTTCACAGATATGCAATACGGAAGAGGCAACTTCTGAATCAAAGCCACAGGGGCTCAACAAAGTTTCCTTATAAACAGGGAAAACGTTTAAAAGCTACAGAAAATCTTACAGAAAGTTTTCTACCCTATGAGACATAGAAACAGTAAATCCACATCCCATTTTGTGACACAGAACTGTGGTACTGCAATCAATGTAATTCTGATTTAAGCCTCCTAACGATCTCCCCACTTGCCCATCTTCTTCCACAGTCTCTGAGCACTCAGGACCACGTCCTAAATGTTACCTTGATTTCAGAAATGATGCTACATCACAAAACACACCAGAATTATTTTTTTTTAAAGAAGTTATGCCAAAAAGAGCCTTCAAATACTTTTAGTGTTCTATTCCTACAGCAGAGGAGATTGTTTGTTCTACCAGCAGAATGCTCGGAAAGATTTTTGTAAGGCTGACAAGAGACTGCAATGCACTACAGCAAAGAGCCTCAAGGCTACTAAGCTTTTGTATCTTCCCTTCCCATCGGTAAGCTCATTCCTGACAGTTAAGTACTCAGGTGAATCGGGTCCAAAGCTATTACCAAGCATAATGAGCAAATGGCTCCGAGCCACCCAAGAACTTTTTTAAAATTTTGATGGATAAAGGAGATGCTAACTAATGACTTCTAACACAGTTCTGTGTCATTCAGTGGTGTGTGTGATGCTTTATTTAATGTGAGAACATGAATAAGTAATACAGCATCATATCATTTCTAGAGGTCACAGTTCTAATGTTTCTTGTTGCTGCAGTTTGCTTTCTAAAACCTGTCTGGACGATGTCAAGTCACACACAAAGTTTAATTCCCTCCTCTCCACCCCCACAGACTTTAACAAGTATTGCTATGATTTTGTTTTCATTAAAAGCCTAAATGGTATTTATATGTAGCATTCTCCTTCAGCACAGAAGGATGCAAAGGTGAAATCAAGCAGCAGATGACTGTTCACCACAAAATGAGTAATCATCTATGTTCCAAGCTAAAATAAATGCAAACAGAAAACCAGAAAGCACACTGTTCTGATGCCTTCATTTAGTAACTTACTGGGGTTTTTTTGTTTCTTTTAAATATGGGTTTTGTAAAAACATTTTGAGTCTTGCTCATTTTATTTTTGTTTTCCTTGGAAAGCCTGAAGTGAAACATCTATCCTTTACACTTGATGTCTTCACTGCTTGCCTTTTGCAGTGGCCCAGCGGTGATGGTTATACTCCTTCATTATGTATTCTGGTTTAACCACACAGCTTTTCAAAAACAGCCCCCACTAAAATGAGCTGTGGCTCTAGATTTACACTCCCCATCACCATCACTTACAGTTACCGATGAACAATTTCACTGCTAAGCACACTCATTTCCCCAACAACTGAACTGCTCCACAGTTTTCTATGTTTTTCTTATTATAACTAGCCCCTTCATTTCAATGGCATCACAGTTGAGCTCAAGTCTGAAATGCAATGCTCCAGCTAGGTCAGTCAAGTGCTTATTTTTACTCAAGTAATTACAGAAAAAAAGTCGACACTGACATTTACCAAAATATTTCAGAGCACAAACACCACCCGCTGTGCTGAACATGAAAATTCATGCCTGCTAGTCTTGTTTTTCTCCTCAGAATATGACTGATTTGACTCATGCCTGACTTTAACAAAATTTCCAGATCTCTGCTAGAATTATAGTTGGTAGGAAAAACGCCTAAACATGCAGCTGAATTTCTGTTCCTATGCCCACATTATTACTTGTCTTTGATGAAAGGATACAACAAGATATTCTAGACCACTTCATAGCATTTTGTAAGTTTAAAACTTTATATACTGAAGGAAAATTCACTACTAATACGTCTGAAAGCCTGCAAGGAACTGCTTTCATTTCTTTCATAGGCACCTATGAAATCCCAATATCATCAATCTAAATGCTTCTTGCTCAACAGCGTTAGCAGCGCCAGAGCACTGGTCCTTTGATACTGAAGCTAGAGCAGGAATATTTCTCTGCCTTCCAACAGTCCCACTTGTGATTTGGTTACTGGTCATGACCCCGTTGTTTCTTGTATATGTGGATTGTAAGAATTACTGGAATTCTTATAAATCCCAATTAAATAAAGGGTAAAAGAAAAGCCCACCTGTAATCAGACACCATGTAACTGCATGTTAATGGCCTGCTCAGTGCCCTACTGGGATATCTTAGAGTAATGCTACAGTATTATACTCAATTTCAAGAGGCCAGTAGACATTTTTAAATGAATAAAATCTATTTATATAATTACTGTAATGACTACAGCTAAGCCTTATGCACAGCAAGTAAAAAAAACACGCTGGAGTTTATGTAAATATTACTAATGCACACACTACGAAAAAGCAATTCATATTAATTAAAAAAACACCTTAATTTCAAAAGTTTACCAGAAACAGTTACAGTGAGCATTGCAATCTTTCAAAGCAGAACAGAGGTTGTTTACAAGGATCCAGCAGTAATTGATCTCCAGCTGCTTGGAGCTGGGCTGCCGACTGAACACGTACTGAAAGCTGGGCTGAAATCCCCTCTTACTTGATGGCAGCAGCAGTCATGCTGCTGTTTCCTATGAGCTGGAATTTCACCCCAGTCTTTACATTCCTCGTCGGTTATGGTGAGCAGCCGCCAGAGGATGATTAGAGAGTAGCCAAGTAGACTCACAGTTCAAAAATCCAATCTTCAAGCACCTGTAAGGTCTAGGGGAAGGAGAGGGGGGTTTATAGCACAGTTAAAAGGAGTCTCTCTAAAAACAGGCAAGTGGCCATTTCAGTAACAGAGCTGATGGCAGGACACAGCCTACCACTAATAGAAGTAAATCTGAGGTTCAGTCCTTGGTGACGACACCATCGTGTTGGCCTTTGACTAGAAAGGAAGGCAAGCACAGCGTGTGAACACGTAGGCACATGTATGCGCACAAGGCATTCCAGGAGCTGAACAATTTCTCTGCATACGTAAAAGACCTTGCTAAGAAAAATAATAGCAACGGTTTTTAGCATTTGAACAATTGGCTACATTAACTTGATTTCAAATCCAACTTTACAAATTCTTGATAAATCAAAAGGCCTCAGCATTGAAAATAAAATGTTTTTAGCACCAGTTGCTGGTTTGAAAGTGAATGCTTACTCACAAGAGATGAGTACAGGAAGACATGCTGTCTTTCACTGAGAAAGTGTTTTAAGGCAATATCCAAAATTGCAATATAGCCACCACAGAAACTGCTCCAATAACCCATGATACTTTATGGCACCCACACAGGTTCCACTGCTGAGGGATGGTAGGACCTAAATTGGTCTGTATTCCTCCTCCCTGCCATGTGCCCTGGAATGCTGGAAATGTCCAACATCTGTACATCACTAGTTGTCATAACACAAGCTAGTTTCTTCCTGTATCTCCAAAATCCCTCTGTAGCCATTTATATTAGCCACCATCAGTGGCAAGGAAGTTGGTGAGGAATTGCCATCTTTCCTTACCACTAACCCAATTAAAAAGTTGTTCAATATGGTAACAAGTGTTTACACAATTAATATATATGACAGATTTGTGAGCACTTCCCAGAAGGGAAATTACTTTAACTGGTCTGGCCAGATGTGCCCCTGCAGGACCAGCCCAGGGTTGGTCTTTCTTCCTTGCTACTAAAAAGAGTCAGTTGCATTTCTACCAAGGAGTATTTTAGAAACAGAGACAGTAATTTCTGAATATACACTATATCTACAAAAGGAAGAGGTAAGCAGTTTGTTCTCTATTTCCATCACTTTGTGGAACTCCATCATCCATTTTTATTAATAGTTATGGCACCCAGGTATGCAGCTAAGAAACTGAAGAACATGAAGGATGTTATCAGAATCATTTTTGGCTAAAGACAAGGAGCAGAACTGCATCGCAACCCTACTTTTTTTGTGATTTAAAGGTGTGTTAAAATATACCAAGATTTTCAGGAAATCTGTTATTAGGCTTACACAGTAAGCTATGCCTTGTGCACTGTGTTCTAGACAAAGTTGTATTTTAAAATGGTGCACAAAGTTAAGAATCTTTACACTACGCCAGTGAGTAATCTGTGCTTTCATAAATACAGTAGTATACATCCTATATACAGATGCTGAACGCAAGTCTCCAAGAAGGCTGTTAGCCAGCCATCCACAGGAAGAAGGGAATAAAGATAGTGGGGAGCGTGGTGGAGGGTGCCAAGCCTAGGCAGACTATTGATACTAGTCCCACAAGCACTGATGCGAGCACGCTCCTCTGGTCCCGAATAATCATCTTCACAGTCTCACAGAACTGAAAAAAAAAAAAAAAGATGCAAAAGATGAGATTTAAAGAGAAAAGCTTCGGCTGCAGAGCTCGCGGTGCCCACTCTCTCGGGACAGAGCAGCGGCTACTGCCCCCAGTTCTCACAGGGGCTCTCCAGAGCCCAGCACAGGGGGAAGAGACGGGCTGGCACCGCATCATCCCCCCAGTATCAGCCCCGGTACTGCCTGCGGCTCCGGCTGGAACCTGTAGCTTCGGAGCATTTTAGAAGCGTATTGTTCTGCGAATTCAGCTTCGCTTTCCTCGCCCCTGGAAGCCAGCTGAGGCCAGGCTCCGCGCCGGCGGCGGCACTGCCCGCTGCGGGAAGAGCGGCGTCAGCTGCGGCCGGGCCGGCGGGCGGTACCGGGCACCCCCCGCCCCGCGGCCAAGGCTGACCCAGTTTCGGGGAGCGGGGCGCCCGGCGGGGTCGCCGGGGGAAGGGCAGCGCCGCCCCGCCGCTCCCGGCCGCCCCGCGGGCCGGGCCGTACCTTGTCGGTCTGGAAGCTGACCGGGGCTCCGTATCGGCAGTAGGTGACGAAGTGCTCGCAGTTGTTCCAGAGCAGGCTGTAGGCCGTGGTGCCCACCAGCTTCTCCGCCCGGCGGGCCGCCTCCTCGCTGCCCAGCACCTGGTCCTCGAAGAGTCGGTCCATGTGGTTGACCAGGATGCTGCCGCCGTAGGCGAAGTCCTCCACCGTGTCCACCCGGACGCTGGCCGTCCTGGCGATGACGCCCAGGATGAGCCGCTTGTTGGTCACCACCTGCTGGATCTGCCGGCGGTCGCCAGTGATGGCGGGCAGGATGTCGGGCATCAAGTGGGCTACGCGGTTCTCGCCTAGGTAGATGCCGAAGTGGATGAAGAGGGTGCGGGGCACCTCCAGCAGGTCGCCCCGCTTGAAGCAGCTAGTGTCGTAGTAGCCGGGGGCAGGCGGTGGCGTTTCCTCGCCAGAGCCCGCGGGCAATGGCCGGATGTGGACGAGGAGCATCAGCTTCTCCAGCAGCAGCGAGGCCGCCTGCGGCACCGGGTTCTTCATGGTCGGCGAGGGAAACCCTCAGTGCCTCCGAGCAACTCCTGACCCCCGGCACCGCTTTTCTAGGCTACCGGCGGGGCGGGGCGGGCACCCGGGCCGGCCCACCGGGTGAGGGGCGTGCGGGGAGCGCCCGCCCCGAGGACCGGTCGGGATTTATCGAGCAGCGCGGCGAGCACCCCGAGTCCTTCCGGCGTCCCCTGCACCGGCCGCGGCGGCGGCTCGTTCCTCGGGATGGCGCGGTGCCCGCAGCCGGAGCCACCCGCAGCTCCGCCCCGTCTACTCCCGACGCTGCCCAGGTAGAAGTGAAAGGAAAAGTGCGTGCAAAGCCCTTCACCCGCCCCGGGGAGAATAGCGAAGGGCTCCCGGGGCCACAGCCTCTTCGTTCACCCTCCCCTTCCTGAGGGGCTCCAGGTGCTCGCCCTGGCAGTCGCGGTGGGCAAGCGGCGCCCGGATCGGATGGACGGGGTGGCCGGGCAGGCTGCCACGGTGCTCGCCTGGCGGCGGGAGAGGAGAGCGGAACGTCTTTCTTCCCTGAAAGAAAACAGGTCGCCGAGAGAGAGCGGGCAGTCACATTTATAAATTAATTCGCCCCAAAGGTCCGCCAGCTAAGAGTGGGAACCGGCGGAGCGGCATTCCCGTGCGTTCAGTTTCATGCTAATCCATTATGCAAATGGCTAAATCCTGGCAACGGAGCCCACAAAAGAGCAGCCCTGTCAGGTCAACAATGCCGCCCCGATCGAGGCTCGGAAGTTTCAGTAGCCGAGCAGGTTCCCGCCCCCTCGGGGACGGCAGGATGATGGATGGGACGGACATTCATCTTACCTGGAAGATGACAGGGCCCGGAGAGTGGCAGGGGAGGCGCCCGCCCGCCGCCGTGGCTGCAGCCTTTCAGCGAGTCCCCGCCGCCGCCGCGCCCCGGCCCGCTGCCATGGATCTTTGTTCGTGCCGCAGCCGCTCCGGCCCCGGCGCTGTCCCTCCGGCTGCAGCGGGGGCTTTCGCCTCTCTGGGAAACGCGGAACGGGGGGAGGGACGGGGGAGAGGAAGGGATATGCGTGTAGGAATGCTGGAGGTTGTTGGAGCATCTTCCCTTAAACTCAGGCAAACACCGCACCCACAGGATGCCAAATACAAAACAGGGAAGTGAGGAGCGCTGCTGCGTAACAGCTTGGTGGCCCCTCCACAGGTAAACCACGTTGAAACAGCAGGTTATTTTTATGTCCTCAGTCACTTTAAACCCTGTGGCACACAAATGAGATCGCTAGACCACCCCTGAGCTGCAGAATCTCTTTGGTCACACCAGCAAAAGAGAAAATGTTCACCATCTCTTTTCTTTCCATTAGCAAACAGCTCTGGTATGAGAAAGCAAAGGGGATGTGAAGGACCCAGCAGGTGAGAGCCTTCTACCACACAGATACTGAACCAAGGTTCAGGATCTTGTGAACTGGAAAGTTGAAGCTTATGGATGACCCAAAGGAAGTTTTCCCACTTCCTCAGCAAAGAAAGTATCTCAGGGGAGTGGGTTACCTCACTACTTGTCAAGAAAAATGGTGGCTAGTGCCCTCCAGTTTCCTCCTGCTTGGAGCTTCCTGGGGAACTAAGATGATCCTCACCTTGCTCCATCTGCAAAGAAAGGGGCCCACCATAACTTCTTGTTCAGTTGCTGATTACAGGCCAGAGCCCCAGCACTACTTAACAGAGTGCTCAAGCCTTTGGGATTTTCTCTGGAGTCCCAGCCAAATTTTTATGCAACAGAGGCTTACCCCTCTCAAGCACCCTACTTCAAATCACATCACTTACAAAAGAGAAAATACCTTATAGATGTGGCTTATGATGCTGGCAGAAACCCTGTGGATAAGCCAAGAGCCACACACAATTATGTAATTAAACCAGCATATTTTCAAATCCAGACATTTAAATATATTTGGAAAGTTTGAAAATTTTTCTACTAGTAAATAAAAATGGGGGGGGAAGAGGGGGAACTTCTCATTTTTAACTAGTGCATTATTTTTAAGGGATAGGGGAAACAGAAAATATTAAAACACAACATCCTGATAAAGGGTCTCACCCTTTGGTTATGGTCACAGCAGCTGGACCAGATCTGGAGCACTGTGCCACAGAAGGTTGTCAAAGACTCCACAGAAAGTCCTGGCACAGAAAGGTTCCTGTCTCCCTCCTGTGTGGATAAGCACTATTCCTGCCCTGTGCTGCTATCTCCATTCCCCCTCTCCCCTTCCCTGAAGCTGCCTAGAGAGTACCTGGATGGTCTTTGTTGAAATAGGTGCTAGAGATGCTTCAGTCCTACAGCGCAGGTTTCTCTTCCCTGCCCAAAGGAAGGTAGAGGAATTCAGCTGAACTCCCTGGCAGATACAGACACTTCCCAAGAGGATATTTCACATGGAGTCATCCTTTGTTTGCTTTTTTCATGCCAGCCAGCTTTAATCCCCAAGTCACCAGGATCCATTTCAAGAAAATCCAGAAAGGAAACAAGGATGAAACCAAAGAGGAATTGCCATGAGAAGGAGGCTCAAAGTCTTACTGCATGGGAGGGTTTCAGAGTAGTAAGGTGAAAGGTGTGACATTTCTGCAGTGTCATTTCCTCATACCTGAGGCACTGAAGAGCTGCTTCTCCCTCCCCTCCTCCCCCCTCCCCAACCACTCACTCTCAAGCCCGGAAACCCCAGGGAACAAGCCCAAAAGGCACTGCAGAGCAGACAGCTCTGTGCAACGGGCTGCAGCAAGTGAAATCCACCCAGGTAATGCTTCACCACTACCCTGCAACTGTTGTGAACAGTACTGTGTGCACAGAACTTAATACAACACATCAAAGTCATTTCTGAATGAAACCAATCAATTCTTAACAAGCAACCTGCAAACTCAGCATTTTCTGCTTTCAAACCCTATTGCTGTCAAACTTCCACAAAAATTAAAATATATACTTACCATTATTTTTCACCTGAAGGGGGGAAGAAAACATGTATTTTAGTGGAAAAACACCTCCACTGGAGATGGCAAAAGTAAAAATACGCATTGTGCATCAAACACCAGCACATCCTCTTGGGTGACTTTTGTATAATAGTAGTTTTTGTAGCTCTAATACACAAATTTAAGTGGGAAAATCACTTTGGAATATTAAATATAAACCAGAAAACACTGAGAAAATATTTGTTTGGAGAGTTAAGTGCTATGGAATAGTTTAATTATAAACCCCATGCTTTATTTTCGAGAGTTATGCCGAGATGCAGTAAGAAAGCTGCGAGATGTAAGACAATGCAGCCTCTGTTTAGGAGTGCAGATGAGCCACAGCACAAAAACTTGAGTAAGAGGTGTAAGCCAGTTTCCATTACACTGAAACTCCTGTATTAGAAGGAACCTTATTTTATGCACTAGACATTACTATTTCCGTCCTGCCCTCACAGCTAACACAGTAGGGAAAAGGCAGGAAAGGCAGGGAATTGGAAGGGTAAGTTCTTGCCTATATGAGGAACAGACCTGGTTTAACAAGCAGGCAAAATGAGTTTTTAAACTGACGAGTTAAACCAATTCTGACTGCATACATGCTCACCTTTGTGTACAATTTGTATTTTACCAAACCTTTCTCAATTACTCAAGCTTTACTGTAGATTAAAAACCAAATGCAGCTTTCAGGTATCTGTGACTGCTGAAACAAGCATAGTTTCATGAATTCAAAACATGTTAAGGCATTCAAGGAGAATAAAATCTTTGGATAGGGATTTTTAGAAGGTATAATTTGCAAGGAAAATATCTGAAAAGCAATGCCATTTGGTTTAAACTGCTGCGCTGAAAGAAATAATGAACAGAAAACATGTTTGTGAAGGATGGTTTCACAGCATCTAAAAGGGCTATTCCAGAGATAAAAAGTAACACCTTTGTATTCCCATATCCAATCCATTTAACACTGTACCATTCTCTTCAGCAAATTGCAGCTTCCATTATGGAGCTGAGAATGACCAGATCTCCACAAAACAGTATCATTTACTTTTCGGGGTTTTGTATTTAACAAAGACTAGGGACAGAACAGACAAAATCTGAACAAAGAAAGAAACCAGGAAGACAATGCATGAAATTGCAGGTAAGTGAAACAACCTCAAACAGAGAACCTTTGAACTAAGTATCACTCTCCTCCAGTAGAAGAAATGACATAAATGACTAAAACAAATACATACTTTACAAATGTTCACTTTTATTCAGAAACGTATTGCATACACATTTCCAAAGCCACGTAAGCATCATATTGAGTGAACTGCAAATATTTACTGTAGCCTTTTTATCCTTGTAGGTTTGCTACTGAGGTCTATCACTTTTTCTTTTTTCTTTCCTCTCAATAGGCTTCCTAATTATTAACAAGTTTTCCAACAAACAATGACTGTAAACATAATAAAACCTGCATGCCGTTTTTCCTTTGAAGTTATTAACTTGGGTATTTTTCTGCAATTAAGTAATGACTCATTTTTTACAACCTGACTGAATCATGCTGTATACATGGATAGTACTCATGACTCACTTGTGGAATTATGTGTTTAGATGGATAAAGCATTCACTTATGAAACCTTCAATTCAAATGAACAAAACCAAAGCTGGGAACAATTCATTGTGTAGTCTTCATTAGCAAGCAAGAGGGTAGGAAATTAGTAACAGTGATAGCACTGGAAATTTAGGAACAACAGGTAAGTTTGGTGACAATTAAAAAATACTTATTTTCGTAATTTTGTCCGGTATTAGTAATGCCTCATTTTGTCAGCACTAAACAATTAATACAATCTCCCCAAAATAAACAGAAAGATTAATTTCTGAAGATAAAATGCCTGAACATGCAGAGTAATATTTTTATGGCTTCTGCAGGGAAAATACAGTTACCAGAATTTCCACCTTGATACTGTCCCAGGAAGTATGATACAGATTTTTAAGTCTCTTCTTAATCAGGTGAAAAAGTTTAGAAATACCCTAATTTGAACATGCTAGTCATACTGTGCAGGAAGGGAGATGGGGAGGTGATAAGGGAGTCAGAAGAGAGGCAAAGTACACTGCACTCAACATGGTTTTCCTTCACATCAGAAGACAGACCTTTCTGTGAGAAGGGCAATGCAAACAACAGCCAAATGAACTTAATCCAGGCATGACTCTGCTGCACAAAATGAGGACTTAACAGCCCTGGAACCAAAGCAGGCATCCCTCCACCACCCAGCCCTGCTTCATCCCTGCCAGGATTGCACCATCATAGGAAGGAGCAAGCAGGCAGATTCCCCTTTCCTCATCTTCAAATTTATTACCTCGCTAATATCTGCAATTTACTACTACTCAGTGCTTTCAACAGAGGGACTAATTAGTAAAAGATATTGGAAAATGTAATGAAAAAGTCTGTCATTAATCGGACAAAGTGCTGCAAGTTTGGTGGCTCACCACCAAAGGTCAGCATTTACGACGTGTCACTGTATAACAGTAACAATTATCACTTTTCTTTATTGCCCAACAGGGAAAACACGTCCCTAGTACCAGGCAGTGCTGACCTCACAGCACTGCGCAGCAGGTTACCCAGCCTCACTCTCTGCACAGGACAAACACGGCCGACAGGACAACACTCCATTCCATTTTCAAATAAAGACAGAGAAGGAAAAGAGAGATGGACTGAACAGAGGGCAGTTTTGGAACAAAGCTTATCTTGTCTCATAATTAAATGCTATGTTTCAATTTCAGTAATTCTATTTTGCAGGAAATAAATTAATTCTTCATCCAATGTATTATCTGGACAGGAAATGTTATCAGTCACAGACAAAGCTGTTAGTCTGGTATTACTCAAAACATTTGCTAATCTGTGCCATATAGCTAAACCTCTGAGAGATAACTAAAATTTCTACTCTTTAACTTTAAAAAAAATCTCACTCAAGAAGCCAGTTCTTGTTTATAACATGTTTTTATAGCACTCAGTGTTAAAAGCATATATATTAAACACCTGTTATTCTATCAGTGATTTTAAATCAGGAACATTTTTAATCTGGAAATCCAACAGCATCTGCCCAAGTGCTTTACCCTGGAAGAAAAAGAACCAAACCAACATTTTATTTTAGTATCTAAATATATACCACCTTCTTAAATTAAGTTTTTAAGAATGGTTTAATATCTTTCCTATAACCAGTGCAAAAGTTCAGTATGTTTTGTAAGCTTTTTGAGTTTTCAAGCATCCAAATGAACAGACTGAACGGTTTCTTCCATTTATTTCATACCTAGTGCTAAATCAATTTATTTGGCGTTCAGTTCTACTCTCTGATTCACACACAGAATCACCTTATTTTGTGAGCCGTTTTCTTGACTCTGCTGAGATTATTTGTACACATAAGCATTGCTGAGCCTATGGTAGCAGAGCTGTGCTTTGCTGTAGCCATAGCATTGCCACACGCTATGCATCTCATCTTCAGGTTTAGATGTTTCAAATATTTAACACTCAAATTGTACACTTGCAAAGAAAATGCTGCTTTCAGATCCACATAACGTGATCAACACAAAAGATCTCCTATCCATCTGTTTTTTTCTTTCATAATTATAGTATGTATCAGTACTTTAACTATAGAAGACATAGGCTAAATTAGGAATTGTACCATCAGAATTGTCTAGTAAATCTGCATTTTTCAAAACGTGACAGCCTTTTTGACCAACAAATTTTGCCGGTGCATCTAAAACCTGGTAGTCTTCAAATCACTTATGCTCTTTATGATGTGCTATCTTTATAGTACACATCTGTTTCACCAAATACTCTAAACCCACTTTCTACTTCCCTATGTTGTTTTCAAACCTTACAAAATTGAATAGACAATGTCTATTAACAGGAAATTAAAAGAAACTAGAGTCAAACACAAAAGCTTACAGTTCCAGTCCAAAATCTGGTTATAAAGAGACCTATAAAAGATAACTACATAAAAATTGTTGCTTTGATACATGCCTGTGGGTCACTTCTTAGGGATGCTATACCACCACCACCAAGAGAATTCTTCAGAACAAAATTTAATCCATGGATTCCTGGCAACTCATATCTGTAAAATAAAACTTGCACATTAGTTCTCAGGAGATTCTGTAAGGAACACTTGTACAGAACATCAAGCAAAAGCTGGCATGCAAAAATTTCATGCTTCTGATCGCATCCCATGCTGAGTCAAGGCTAAAAGTTAACAAGAGTAACACAAGGCCTTCCCTACCCTCTTGTTCCTTCCCTTTACTCCAAATAAATAGTCCTTAAAGAGTTTTAAAGTAGGACCATAAGGTAATCATTCTCCTCTCTTCAACTTCAAAATTCATCCATTTCTAATAAAGCTGTTTCTAGAGTTCTTTTTTTCTCTCCAAGTTAAAGGCCATAGCTGTAAGCCAGAGGTTAAAGATCAAACATGAACTCAACACAATGGGCAAAAGGAAGTATTTTTATTAGTTCCCACTTCTGATACTGAAAAGTACAATCACTTAATTCCTGGAACTCACTTTTGCTAACAAATGCCACCAGATAATTCGAAAGGCACCCTCTTCATTACTGAGAAGTATCTATGAGTCACTACATCCAACTCTTATGACCAACAGATAATTTTATAGCAAATTAAAAGTAGAGCTACATTTCAAGGCTTTCTTGGAGCCATGTACTTTGTTCAGATAAAATTTTATTTTAGTGTGACAGACCTATTTTTCTGTTCCATTGCCACTGTAAGCATTTTTCCATCCTTGCTTTTGACTGGTTAAGTTCCAATTTGGAAACTTCTGTAGCAGTTTGGCAAATGGCTCTGTGGTTTCCTATTGTTTCAAATTCCATAAATAGATTTACAGTATATTTCCATTTGCCTCTCCTTGCACAGTTTTTCAGTGTTTTGTCATCTTCCTTCTATTCTTGGTTTTCTTTGGTTTTGCTCTCCTCCAATACTTGCTTCATCTAAGGACTCAATAGCTTTGCTTTAATTCCATAGAAAAGGATCCAAATTAGAACATCATCAAGCCATGAGGAATAACAGAGGAAAATGATATCCAATTCTCACTCTGTCTCTCTGCAACTCTCACTGCTGCAATTTAAATCACGCTTCCTCCAACACTACTTATTTTTCTTTAGCCACCTATCTGATCTTCCTCTGTTTGGAACAGATTCTTTGAATCTTTCCCCCAATACAGGAGGAATTTCTTGCCGTGCTCTTTTACTGCTGATTTTGTCACTTTGAAGTTTATCTCTTTCAGCTCCGTTTGAGCACGGTCAAAGTCATGGCTCTTGCTGGTGTTCACAGCCCTGCATGCCCTTTCACCTTGGGCATATGACCCAAACCTCTCATGGAAGGAGATGATTCTGCTGAGCAGTCTGGCAATCACTTTAGTTCTTGTTCTAGCAAGCAGGAGTCATGGAGTGTCTGTTTCTGCCTCTAAGGCAAAAAATTTTCACTGTTCTTTTCATTACCACACTCTACTTTGTTATTAGTATTACTAGTTGTTATTAAGGAAAAAACTTGGTGCCAGCATTCTTTTCCCCTTCCTTAAAACTCGTTGTCAGGCAACATTATCACGCTTAAAGGCAAATCTACTGAGAAGGCAGGAAAGTATATTAATCCACCAGTGTTCTACTAGACAAGAGTATGAAGAATAAAGCAATTTCTACAAGAAGTTACCTACCTAATTTACTAGATTTAATACCATAATCAACTATATAGCGCAACCAGATGACCCCACAAAATTTTCAACCAAAAAACTCAATACAAATTACCAATCACCACTTACTACGAGAGCTAGAGATCTGCTAAAGCATTGCACTGTAAATACTGCTCTGAAAAACTGGCAAAGATTTCCAGGCAGCAAACAATTTCACAACTGGCAGATCTCTCCACAAGAACTGGACTGATGGAATATGTATTCCAGAACTTAGTAGGTCATCTCTCAAAAGAAGTTTCATGAAAATCAATCAGGAGAAACAACGCAGGAGAGAAACTGAAGAGCATATAAAAGCAGAAACAAATGAGTGGAAGAACTTCATTTCACTTTCTGCAGTAATTTTGGCAGAGGAAATACGTAATACAGTCAACAGATCTTAATTTGGAGCATTATAAAATGGCACATTCATTTTACGTACTTTGAGAAAATATTTACAGTGGGATACTCTAGCCAGAACTAGGATTACAAAATAATATATAAAGGTCAGCATCTTCACTATTTTAAGGCTTGTCTGAAATATCTGAGCATCCAAAATATTTCACATAGCAAATAAACTCACACAATAAAAGAAAGAAAAACCACTATAACCATCATAACAGTCTTAAGCAGCAACAATACATTAACCAAAATGTTGGCAGGCATTTACTGAGCATAATTAAACAACTTAAGTTTAATTAACTGAGATCTAAAGGAAAAAATATCTAATTGTACAATTCAATCAAAAGTTTTAAAGAGCTGCTTTTAAAAAACACAGAAAACAAATAAAGCCTTCAAAGAATACTGTATCTGTGACAGGAATCAGTAAAACAAGGAAAATTCACTGTTCTAGCTGAGCTCCTATGCTTATGCACAACGGGGCGCCTGCTTAACTACTTCCTTTAAAGTGCTGTCTATACATATTCAAAGTAGTCAGGCTTCCTGGTGAATTTCCTGTTAAAATGTATGGAAATAATAATGATACAAAATTATTTAGTGCATTTAAATCATGGAAAAGATGGGATTCCTTTCATTAGAGAAAAGCAGGAACCAAATCCATAGGCTTAAAGAGATGTTTGCATATGAGATCTACTGTAGAGAAATATTTCTTTTTCCCCTCTAATAAATATATGTACAAAAAAGCAATCTAGAATCAACACTATCCACATTTCTTGTTCTTCAGCTCTTGGTGAAAACATTGCACAGGAAGAAATCACCTGTCATTTTTTATATTTTTCAGCATTGGAATGTTCTCAAAACATTATACATACTGTATTTCAGAAGATGAAAATAGCAAAATCTCACAGGATAGTTTTACTACTTAAATGACTGACCTAATACCTCTACATGAAAAGTTTCTTATTTCATATCTTAAGATACTCAGATCTGTTAAGAATGTACTCTAGCACTCTAGTGTGGGAACCAATCACCTAAGTTTAGGGTTTCAGGGTATGGAGGGGAGAGTGGGGAGGGAGCTGAAATACCATATTTTATTGTTATTTTACCTGAAAATCTGGAAGTTTATAAGCTTTCAGTGTTCTCTATCAAAAGAATCCCACCTTGTCTCTGTTTAGTACACCCATTTAATGCCTTTAGTGAAAAAGCATGAAAAGCAACAGGTTATCAGACTGTTCTGTAGTGAGGTAGAGCCATGGTTGGTATGTTTATAGCAGCAAAACTAATACGCAGTTTTTAACCACTCAGCATTTAAATAAAGGAAATGAAGGAAAACTAGACAGTAAGACAGCTCATTTTTAATGACAGTTAAAACTAAAAAATAAAGAATTTAAAAAGAAACTACATAATCTGAAGCACATGAGCATAATCCTTATAATCCTAAATATTTCCACAAAAGATTTTATTCTTTTTCCCCAGTAGCTTTCCAATTCGCTCACAGAGCTCCATTATCACATCATTAAAGGAAGGCAAACTCACAAACAAATAATCTATTTAATCAAATTACTTTGGCTTCATCCAGACACAGCAAATTTCAACATCTATTTATGAACATAAACAGTATTAAGAAATGGCAATGAATCAATTTCTAGAAGTATCATTAGGAGACATTTTTTATTTCTTCCCCTCTCTGCTTTGTTTCAGAGGACATTAAATTACAATTCCTAGTATCACAACTTATTAGACACGTAGATTTGTTAGCACTTATGGAATGGTGGGTGAGATCTGCACCGAGCTGCTTATGAAGACAAAACCAGGACTCACAATTCAAAGACTGGGGTTAAAGCAACTCCAGGCTCTCTGAGCTTTAAGCTGTACCTTTCTGACTCAAGCTCTCTGAACAAGCAAAACCACTTTATCCACTACCCATGGAAATACATTATGATTTTGGCAAAATCTCCGTATCTGTAGAATAACTGACTTTGTATCAAAACACATTTTAGAGGGTGGAATGGTTTGTGGCAGTATTAAGCTTTTACTTGTTTTCAAAGAGAAAAGAAGGTTTAAAACCTTTTGACTGTTTCACTGGACATCCTTAGGAGACTGAGCTCTGTTACTTCATGCTACAAGACCAGTATATGTTTCATTTGTCAGTCCCCAGGAAGGGCCCTGAGCATGAGCCATACCTTGAAAACAAGAGTGTTATGTATGCTGTCTGCTGGCAGAGGATATTCTTTTGTACATGAGTATCAGGTAAAAGTGTCCTATTTAGGATGTATTATCGTTCAGATTTTAAAAAGAGAAATTAGCTATGTTTTTTTCTTTAAATTATGACTTGGTATATGTGGCACAAAAGTGGGTGAGAGTGGGGTACTAGAAGGATACTTTCTCTAAAGTGAGTGAACTTCATAAATATTAAAATGTTCTGCAGAAGCAGGGATAGTATAAGGCACATTTCTGACGGATGATCAGGTAAGTCTGGGCCTCAGACTATGCTGGCCCTGTGAATGTCTTTCAGGTAATGTTTTACGGATTTCTAACTCTCAATTTAGCAGTGGCTCAGAGGCTTGGGAAGCTTCAGTTACTAAGGCTCCTGCAGTTTCCAAATGGTTCAAAACCAATGGAAAGATAAATTTCTCAGAGGACATTGGAAGCTATTTCTAGTCGGTAAAGACATTCTGTACTGGAACAAAACAAAGGAACAGCCCCAGCACTACTATGCTAATTCTGGGAATTTAAATGCCTTCACTAAACGGATTCACGGCCTTTGTCCAGCTTCAGGAGAGGCCCAAGTTCATGATATTTCTCAATGACTATGCTCAAGTTGTTATTTAAAAAGGCAAAGGAGAATAAATTTAAAAACCCCAAACCCAAAGACAAGACACACAAGTTTGCAATATTTATGTTAACATAGGTTAAGATAACTTCCGATTCCATCATGTATCTACCATACGACTGCGGACTGAGCAGCAAGCTACTCACCTTGTTACCAGTTCCTCTTCTGGTTTTTCATGCTCTAAAAGGTGTTGAAAGTAATTCTCCAAGGCTTGAGCAGTTAAAGTTTTCTTTAGGTATGGATAGTAGAGAGGATGCCGTGCTATCACACCTGTTAGGTATTAACTGGCATTAGTTGAAATAGGACCTGTTAAACCCAATTTGTATTTATCCTTTCAAAACTGATTTGAGATCCTCCGCTTAACTGAAACTGTACATATGGATCCTCTTTAAGCTCCTGAATAAAAAACACAATAGTATGACAGCTCTCCCTCAGTCAGTAGAGCCGTAGGGTGGAGCATGACACAAAAGAATGCTAAGTGACTCTAAGTGATTATTGGATTTTTTCTGGCTACAGTTCCTGCCACTGAAAGACACCTAAAGAACAACAACATTGCAACAAACAACCCACAGGCAGTTCTCTTCCCCTAAATAGTTTGCAAGACTTAGATATCTAAGTAATCACAACCACAAGAAGGCATGATCAGCGACTGAAGGTTTGGTCCTGGCCCTACCTCTTGCATGAGGTTCTGACGTAGGTGTGACAAACCACAGTTACATTTTTATTGCTGTAAACATGTTTTATAAGCTTCAGCTAATTTTACGCTGAAGCTGAGGATCCAGAGTAGGATCAGGAGAACAGTTTTGTGTCACAGGAACCTTTCTATCTGTGGATTTAATTAATCTTAGAGGTCAAGGTTGTTGTTGTTATTGTTGTTCCTTAAAAAAGCAGTCGTGTCTTTAGATCTGAAGCAGTCTATTACATCACTCACGACTTTGCAATGCTACATTGCAACAGTGGTCAACCATGAAGAAAGAAAAATTTTTTAAAAAAGGAAAAAGAAAAAAAAAAAATCAGCATTCCTTCACTTTTCAACCCAAAAAAAACCAGTTTCACAAACAAGGACAAGAAAACTATATTCCTAAATACAAATGAACAAAATTTATCAGTTTTAGCATGACAGCTAATAGCAAATCAAATCCCAAACGCACCTTTAATTCATACTGAGCTTTGAACACCACACGCTCTCATCTTCCAACAAGTAAGAGAGCCAATTGTTGCATGCAGAAGTAAGGAATAGAAGGAATTATTAAACAATGCAAGAAGCAGCACAATCAACGTAAAGAGACTGCATACTGAAATATACCATTTGGATTAGCAATATAGTAAGAACATTCTTGTACATACGAGAACAAATTTAGTACTTCCTAACACTGTCAATGTTTTAGCCATATACATCTTACAAAATTAATGTATGAAAATATTATACATGATCAGACAACCAAGAAATTATATTACATAACATACACACATGAAGGAGTAGCACCTGCTGTGTAAAAGAAACCTTAAAAAGGCATTTCTTAACTTTTGGGAGCTCAACTTTACAACTCTAAACAAAAATCTTTCTTTGCACTATGACATGCTAGTATTTTTTCTCAGTATCTCAGATTACAACAGCTGCTAATCAGAAGACTACAGATATTTCATTAGTAAAATCCTTGTTCTATATGTACATTTTTTTTGTTTCAGCACAACCAAAAAAAAAAATCAAGTGATGTGACAGATTTTTAAAAAATTAAGACTAGCACTTGATATGTAACTCTTATGTGAAAATCTTACTTCAGAAAGCAAGGAAAAGAAAAATACCTATGTTTGCAGAATTGCCTTTG
This sequence comes from Atrichornis clamosus, assembly GCA_013400975.1. Taxonomy (NCBI): domain Eukaryota; kingdom Metazoa; phylum Chordata; class Aves; order Passeriformes; family Menuridae; genus Atrichornis; species Atrichornis clamosus. The sequence goes on along the minus strand of WBMZ01003461.1, from coordinate 49,258 downwards.
TCTCCACTTCTCGTATAGGCAAGATCTTCTAAGCGATAAGTATGTGGACCACTTGGCAGATCTAGACAATATAAAAATGAATACATTTTAATAGTGCTACAAATAGTAGTGTATGTTGAAGAAGTAACTGTCAGTTTAAGGGCGTGCTTTCTGCATTGTTTGCAGCACTTTTGAAAACATTTCCAATCCTTCTTCCCACAGGAGCACCTAGAGAAAAAGAGGTGAGACTGGGGGCCAAAATTATGAAGTTGATCCCTCCTGCTCTATCTCCCAAGTCTCTTTTACCTTTTTACAGCCAAATACAGTATCAAGGATCCCCTATTCCACCACTCTTGAATATGACTATCCATCTTGATCTTAGCAATGCAGTACCTCTGAAGGAGGCACAGCAGCTGCTTGTCTTTTCTTGCCTGGCTGGTAACTTTCTTCCCCCTTAACACACAGATCTCTGCTTCCAGTGCAGGTGGAAAATACATGTAGTTGCTACTGTCCTGGTAATTCTGTACATCTGTGTATTCTGCTAATCCCTGTAGAAAGCAGTCACAATTTAAAATTCCTTTTCAAGACAACACATCTCTCAGGTGCATTTGCACTGTTGTAACAGTTACTTATCCAGCTGTATAGAAGAAACTTAAGATTTCTTTTTCAAATTACTGTTTTTGAATATATCTTAGTATTATATAAGAAAATATACACTCTATAGGAAGCCAATCTTGTTTCTTTAACTTGTTGATGTCTGAGTACTGGATGTTCAAGGAACACGACGGTTGTGCTTCACTGAACGAAGTTCATATGAAGTACTATTTTTATCCATCTACGTATCAAAAAGCAAACTCACTCCTGTTAAAATACAGAAATTCAGTATTGTGGGATTCACAGAGTATATAGCTGAGGTTTGATGGTTAAGTTACACAGCACAGACCTTTTGCAATTGTTGATTACTAAGAGTAGTAGGCTGTCACCCTCTAGTTTCTGTTTTCCAAAGTGAGAGATGAAGCACTCCCTGTGCTACCGAGTTTGAATCATCACTGATCACAGCATAGCACTGAAACTTGAAGCATAGGCTATATCCAAGTTTTCAGTGAGAATCGAGTCATTTTCAGTCAGTTTTGCTTCTGATCCAACTTTCCTAAGGCCTTATCAGGTCTCCTGGCATCCTTGGCTTTTAAATTCCATCATCAGTAACAGACTGACCTAGGCTCCTGACTTGCAGTGAACTTCTCATCCCTCAGTTGCTCTCTCCTCTGTCCCATTCCTGTCTTTTTCTTATCCTTCTACACACAAGAGGCAGCTCTCCCCCTGTCTCTGCTCCTTGGACACCAGCAGGGGGAATATGCAGAGCAGGGAAGCACGAGCCTTCCTGCCTTCTGTGACAGCTTCTGGTGCAACTGCTGCTGGTGGCTGCCACAAGAAGCAACTGACAATGTTCCCAGTTTAAAGGAATTGAAGACAGGATATTGTACATCAATTGTGTTGGACTAACCTCACGTTGCCAGGCACAATGCAATTCAAAAATACATCAGTCTGTCCTTTCTGTACTATTATTGTTTCTGCTGAGAATACCAAACTATTTGGGGCTTTTTTTCCTTTCATTTTTTTAATTTTAGGGAGTAAGAGACCCAATACAGAAGATGGTATGCTCTAAATGCTGGCCAAAGGCATCATTTAGAGCATAATGCACCTACTATGAAGGCACGAGTAGGTATGTACTCTGTGAACTGCAGAACACAGCCCTGGTCAAATCATCACCTTCAACTCCTTCCTGCCCACAGACATGAGCCAGGCTGACCTGGATAAGAGAGGAATTATGTCCAAGTCCTACTGGTTGCAGTTTGCACTAAACCTATCAGAAAAGGAGGCTTGAAGCCTATAGCAGTGATAGCTGGACAGATGCCTGAAGTTCATTTGGGTATGGGGTGGGAGATGCAGTGGATAACAAAAATGCCTTACTACGACACGACACATAATTTGTACAGCATATCTCCATTCACGGTATTTATCTGGTTGAAGCAGATCAGGCAACACTCACAAGAGGAGCTTTGCTGACACAACTGAGTGGCAATAGCAAGGAAAACAGTAACAAAGAACTAGGGGCTCACCACAGCAAGCTCTTCTACTGGCACACCTGGATCAGAAAATCTACTCACAATTTACCGGCATTAAACTGCTTTAATTAAGACCTACAGTTTTATAACGTATATTGGGTCACTGTGAAAGATGAGCTGAAAGAGTGATTATAGTTTAGTCTTGGCACAATGACTCCTCTTTGGCAGTAAGTCACAGTAGCATGAAATTTGAAGTGGTGAAAGCATACAATGAAAGGTGACACAGGAGGTTTGTGTTGAGCTTGATGCTCACAATCTTTTCCATGTTCACTTGCAAGCAAAATGTGCCATGAAACTTGGCAGAAAATTTTTAAGGGTATATTTAATTGCGGAGTATTATTTTTTATTAAATATCTCCACTGAGAGAGGATCTGAAAAAGTCCAGCTAAAAGATCATTGCTCACTTAGGACAAGACCACCACACTTCCTACACTACAGAAATCACATTAATTTTAATAATTTCATTCAGTTTAGAACTCAAGAAAAAAAGTAGGGCTTCTTCAAAGGCTGAAATTTGACAATATCTAAATTGTATAAAGCTATAGCAATCTTTTCTCCATCAGACATTTTACAGTCAGTCTGTGACAATCTCCCTTTAAACAAAATCAGTTTAAGACAGTATTCTGGTGTTCTCATTTACTATCACCCTAATTGATTTATCTTGCATGATCTGTTTATCAGGAAATTGTTTTCATTTAATAAACATCTTAACTCTATGAAAAAATTCCCTTCAAAGCTAGGGAAGATGGTAAATTCAAATTCCACTCTCCCAGAACCACATCTAGCAGCATATTTGAAATCCATTTTCACATATTTCTCTTATCTATTCAACGACAACTAACAGTCCCTCACACTTGAGATAACCATGAAACTAAGAAAAATACTTTCCTCTTTTCTAAATGCTGACAGAAGATGCTTTAGCAGAAGCTATTCCTTTTACAGTCTAACCCATTTATCTTTCTCATTCATGCTGTCCTACATTAAGCCACAGAAGTAGGCAAGTGTTTAGTCACATACAGAAAACATTTATATTTACAACTAAGGGCAAAAGTTTAGAGATCCTTCCCCAGGGAAACAACCAGAGGAGCTCTGCTGTCTCTCAAAAGCAGGGTTTTGCCTGAAAAAAAAAGCCTGAAGAATTTGGTACTTAAATGCTGGTGTCAGGCACCTTAAAGTTTTCTCAAATTATAAAAAGGCAATAGGGAGTCCAATAGCTTTTTTCTTCTCCAATATTTAGCACTGTAGTCACCCCGAAAAAAACCCAAAACCCAGGACTTTTGCTAACCCTTTTATTAAACAGAACAATGACTTCCTATTCCTTAACTTGCCCAGTTGCATGGTGCAAATACCCCACTGCCCTCCTGAGAACTTTCAGGGATCAGAAAGATTCTAGTGTGACATTGTAGTTCCAACAGACATAAAAGCTGAAAACATACCTAAGACTTTAATTTGTTTCTGCATGACACAAATTATTGTATTGAAGAGATTTTGAATAGATGGGGAAAATGAACATATGCATGGCCATCAGGCACCCACTAGCAGTGACTTCCAAATGGCAATAAACACACAGTCATGTATGTATTTCAAAATTTCTCCATGTGATACAGAGCATTCCCTACTAACTCATAATTAGTTGATACACTATTGTATTATTCGTTTTGAGAAATTCTACTCACCTATGTCTGGAATCCAGAATAAATCTTAACACATAAATGCCTTAATAGCATTAATTTTTAATTATACACAGACTTAAATACCTGAATTACTATTTCAATATCAGTATTATTTTAAGGAATTTTTCTAACACGTAGTTTTTAGGTACAGTCATCTGATTTAGATTTGCAAATACCTATCCACAGCTTTAAATCAATTCTCCCAGTTCTCTGGTAAGCAGAAATAAGATAATGAAGACTGTTTGGACCAAAAGGGAATTATGAAGCATTCTATACATTAAGAAATACTGTATATAGTTCTGCCACTAGAAAGGACATAAATTTTTTCAAGTGTCTAGCACTTTCAATAATCACTTGTAGGAGCAACTCTGATTTAACACTTCCTTTTGCTTGCAGACATCCTGACCTGCTCCATTCCGTTCACTGGTTTGCCTTTCTCAAGGTTCTTCTCCTCTTTCTCAGAGAATTTGGTTTAGACAAGTCTAACCACAACATAGGAATTACCATACTGGATTATTAACCCAGTATGGTTTCTTTTAAAGTCACCAGTTCCAGGTCGATCCCGTTCTTGTTAATTCTGTGAAAGCTGCCATATGGAACAGAAGCAAATTTTGATTATCTAAATGCTGTAAGTTGAAGTCATTCTGTAAGTCTGTGCTCTATTCTGAACACTATTTTGATGTAATATAAACTATTTCCAGGATTCACAAAAAGTAAGACTGCAGTATACTTTGAAACCACATTTCAATTTCAAGCTATCTTTACATGGTAGCTTCAGTTGTGCCTAAGGCTTAGATTTTTGTAATACAAATTTACTTACATAGTTGTTATAGTCTCAGTTTTATACTGCATGACACCTATGACCCAAGAAAATAGTTTAAGTGTTTTGCAGCAGCCCATAAAAATGTATCATATAAAGAGGCAAAACGTATTTCACAGACAAAATCTAACACGATTTACCAGGATGAAGATAGCAAATGATACAATCACAAATACAAAGATGAACATACCTTTCAATTCACTGCTAATCTTAGGCAGATCAACTGAAACCACCTCATCTGATGTAAACGTGAGATCCTCCTCAAACATCTCAACATGCTGCCCATTTAAAAATAGATTAATCTGTACAAAGAACACAGATTTTCAAACTGTCAAATTAGAAATGCATTGCAATATGAATAAATAAAACATATTTCTAATTAAGTATTGATCTGGTATACCTCCAGTAAGAGCTTTATGGATAAGGTTCTGTTGCTCCCTTTTAAATATAATTCATTACAAATCTAAAAGAAATCTTTGTGTAGGATAAAAAAGGTATTAAAAAAACCCAAAGAAATGCTCTATCTAGTTTGGCATTTTAAAAAAGATAAATCTCTTTCCATCTCCCTCTATCTACTGCAACATGGAATATATGGAATTCTGTGTCACAACTCATGACAGCAGCATCCCAAAACCTGAACGCTTCCAGCTGTTCCATGATGTAACTCCCTTTTCTTCCTAATGTCGCTGTCCGTGTTAAAGGCAAACTTCTCTTTGGATCCTGTATTCATCTTCAAATATATTTTGTAGAAGCTGCTAAAAAAGTAAATCAGTACTGGAATTTTGCGGTTAGTTGTAGCTCAGTAGTGCTCGCTGCAAGTCATGGACTTTTCAGTTTCCCAGGCTCTGCCAGTGAGCAGGTGCACAGGATGCTGTGGGGGAGCACGGCCGGGACAGCTGACCCGAACTGGACACAGGGATATTCCACACCACAGAGCGTCATGCCCAATACATAAATGGGGAGGTGGGGAGTCGGCTGGGAGCTGCTCATCACTGCTGGGGGACAGGCTGGGTATGGGTCAGCGGTGGAGAGACACTATTGTGCATCACTTGTCTTTCTTGGGTTTTATTCCCCTCTTTTTTTGCCTCCCTTTAAATAATAACAAATACTACTTTGTTTCAATTATTAAACTGCTCTCATGTAAACTCATTGGTTTTACTTTTTACCTTTTTTTCCAATTCTTCTCTCTCCCACCTTGGGGAAGGGGAGAGGTAAGAATGGCTGTGTGACAGTTGCCAGCCATGACAGCCCCTTTTCACAACCACGGTAGGGCTTAATGGGTTGAGATAACAGATCTGACTAGCATATGTTAGAACAAATTTCTTTAAAGCTTCATTGTATTAGTTTAATAGTCACTGGTCACAATGATTTATTTGCTCTCCAAGCTGATGTGTTTGTTCCTCAAGTTCCATTATGTAACACCTTCCTTGCAGTATGTGTTCCCTGTTAGGATGTTTATCATCCATGGAAACTGGGCTGAGGTTATCAGGTTGTACTTTTTAACGCTGGCTAATGATACCATGTAATTGCTGGTTGTGAAACCCATCTGGTGTTTGCACTCAGCATTGCTGCCATCTCTGTACTTGGCAGTCATGCATCAGAAACTATTAATAATCCTTCCTTTTACCTTTTCTCCTTGGAAACTCAATCCATGGAGGATCACACTTCCCTTTGTCTTCCCCTTCTCCTCCAGGCTAATTACAATATACCTTGAGAATTTTTAATATCCTTGGGATGTTCAAACTAGCATGTTCCTATCATTATGTCTTCACAGAATCAATTAGGTTGGGAAAGTCCTCTGAGATCATTGAGTCCGACCTGTGACCCAACACCACGTCAACTAGACCATGGCACTACATGCCACATCCAAACTTTTCTTAAGCACTTCCAGGAACAGTGACTACATCTTCCCTCAGGTAGTGATAGAGAGTGGTAAGATCTTGCCTGAGCCTCCTTTTCTCCAGGCTAAACAATCCCAGCTCCCTCAGCCACTCCTCTTAAGACTTTTGCTCCAGATCCTTCACCAGCTTCCTTACCTTCTCAGGATGCACTCCAGCACCTTGATGTCCCTACTGAACTGAGGGGTCCAGAACTGGACACAGCACTCAAGATGTGGCCTCACCAATGCCAAGTACAGGGGAATGACCACTACCCTGGTCCTGCTGGCCACACTATTCCTGATACAGGCCAGGATGCCACCGGCCTTCTTGGCCACCCAGGCACACTGCTGGCTCATGTCTGCTGAATGTGCTTCAGGTCTTGTTTAAGGTTAAACAACTATATAAGAATACTACCCAGAGATCAGCCCTCCAGAGAAAGGGTTGGGGGTGATGGTTGATGAAAAATTCAACATGACCCTTAATGTGCACTCACAACCCAGAAAATCAATCAAATACTGGGCTGCATCAAAAGCAGCATGGCCAGCAGGTGGAAGGAGGTGATTTTCCCCCTCTGCTCTCCTCTTGTGAGACTCCAACCACAGTAGTGTGTACAGTTCTGGTATCCACAAAATAAGGAGATGGAACTGTTGGAACAAGTCCAGAGGAAGGATATGAGGTTGATAAGAGCACTGGAGCACCTTCCCTATGGAGACAGGTGGAGAGAGTTGGCGCTATTCAGCCTGGAGAAGCTTGTGTGGAGACCTCACAGCAACTTTCCAGTGTCTGAAGAGGGGCTACAGGAAAGCTGGAGAGGGATTCTTCATCAGGAATTGTAGTGACAGGACAAGGGATAATGGGTACAAATTGAAAGAGGGGGAATTTAGGTTAGATATTAGGAGGCAATTTTTCACTGTGAAGGTGGTGAGACACTGGATCAGGTTTCCCAGCGAGGCCGCAGATGTCCCATCCCTGGAGGCATTCAAAGCCAGGTTGGATAAAGCCTTGATCAACCTGGTCTAGTGGGAGGTGTCTCTGCCCGTGCTCCCCACCTATTGGACCAGTATCCTCAGCTTTGAGCAGTAAGCATTCTTTTGCTCAAGACGAAAGATATAGAAAGTACACATGGCAGGGTACCCTTCAGTTTTACCTGTGGGACCACTGACAGGACATGAGGAAGTGGGATGGAAGTGGAAGTGAGTGGCATCCATTTCATCTGTATTGGAGAACTCCCAGTACAAAAGATTCTGACCATCAGGTTACACTTCCACAACAAAACAATATAAACCAACTTAGCAGCAGTTATCAGTGCTCAGTTGTCAGCAAATGCAAGACAACTCCCTCAGCACTCAAGATTGCCCTCAGAGAGTAACTAATAGTGACTTGCCTTCAGCAGGTTTGCTGCAATCTTTCTCCCTACAAAAACTGTTTAGGTTACCTTTAAAGCACACATGGAAATTAACTACCCTTTGAACTGTAAAACCAGTGGTGATCCAAGATAAAATCGGGACAATTTCATAAAAGCTGTAGAAACAACAAACGAGACATTGAATCCAAACTGACACCCAGAAAGGTGTTATCAAACACAAAACAAAAGAACCCACTGTGGCAATGTTAACATAACTGAAAATCTGCTTACGGAGTTTTTTAAGTTTTAGGTCAAATGCTGAACTAAAGCAACTAGACTCTTTGTAACTGAACTTCTAATTTAGAAAATCAGTTAATTCATACCTTACTCTGTAATCTCTCACTGGACCACAGCTGCTAATACATGGCTAAAATTTTGAATCAAGGGCTTGAATCACTTACACCACATTTTTACCCTCAATATTACTGCATGACAACAGTGATAGGACACATTGCATTTTGCTAATGGAATCTCAGTGCATTCATCAGATTAGTTACACAGAGCACGGACTTTGATTTTCTATATTGAGAAGAGTAAATGAGACAGTGCCTTCTTTCCTTGATAAATTATGTTACTATTTAATCTCAACAACATTTTACCAAGTCTGGAACACAGTGCTAATAAGTTAATACTGAATTTGATGAACAACACAGTGGTAGGCTAAAATTCCATAAAGATAAAAATTCCATACTAAACTTGCCAAAGACAAGCCTTTTGCATAAAGCAAAATGTAAGTGATGATAAAAATAAGTACTTTAACTTCTTTAGACAACAAGAAATGTAGGGCTTTTTAAAATGCTTTTCCACTATGCACAGTTTATAATTAACTTAGATTTAATAACTAAATAGCATCTTCTCTGTAAAGTTGTGAAATTAGAATATATTTTCCATTAATGAAGAATACTGAAAGGATAGGGCTTGGTTGTGCTAAGCACTGTATGGGTGTTAAAAAATGAAATCAAAACAGTCCCTTTCTGACTAAGACACTTCCATTGTTGTGTTTGCTCTCTCTTGCCCACCTTTTCACTTTCTGCCTGTGCTCCCAAAGTTTCCCTTTGCCAACCTATGCAGAAGCCTGTCACCATGCCAATGGTCTGACCCTGACCAACGCAGTGGCCTTTGGCCACTTACTTGACAGTGGACGGGTGAGAAAACTCTTCCTGAGTATGAGGATGCCTTGGCATGAGAGGGATGCAATAGTTACAAGTCACTTAAAGACCCTGGAAAAAGAAGGGCATATATGCACTTTTGTCTGCAGTTTCCAAAGGATTAATTAAATATCTGATGGCACTCAGAAGAGCAGAGATCAATGTTTATAAATCCAAACATTTTATGGCTTCAGCAAAACCAGTTTCTTCAAGTTTATCTTGAAAAATTCAATCTATATAGGGGTACATGTGTAACAGGAAAGAAGTAGGGCTCTAGATGAACATATCATCTTACACTGTAATTTCTCACCTAGGGCTGCCTAGACATCTGAACTGTAAGTTCTTGAACTGAAAGAAAATATTGCTATTAACTTAATAGGACCACAGAATCACAGGCTCCTCCATGATACTCAGCACGATAGCTGCACAGACTTTCATAATTTTACAGTTTTTGTAATATAGGCAAGAGCAGAAATTACTACTTCTATTTTTATAGAGAGGGTATATGGGAGGAAAAGTCCCAACTCTCTATTAAGGTAAAATTTGTTGAATCAGAGGAAATGCACTGATTTTAATATTTATTCCCAGTATTATACATAAAATATATGACTCCCCAAAAGGTCAGAAGATGTGTCCAAGTTCACAGGATTTATGTTCCACTCGCTGAACACCCAACTGCCTACTCTTTGAAGAGGCTCCATTAACCTTCAAAAAAGCCTATCATTTTCTTAAGCAGTCTTTGCAAATGCAGTAAAAATAATTCAAACCTACAGTTCCAGGAACCTGAAAAGAGAAGTTCTGTTTTGATGTAAGATATTTCAAAATTAGCAGCAATTAAAATGGAAGGTTGGCAAGTTCAACTGTTGCAAAACATTCTGTGTGAATAACATTAGTCTCTGAGGAAATAGTTTTTTATTGAAGTCACCAGAAATTGCCATTTTACAACTCAAAGTCACCGAAAAATGCCAGAATCAGCACAATTTTTCAAATTACTTCAAAGAAAACAGAGCGCAGACTTTAAGCGGTAAGTCTTACCTGAACATTGCTTTTGGGATAATAGAAGAAAAATGGCTTCAAAACTGGAGACCTAGACACACAAAACAACAAGCATAAATGCATTTAACTAGAAATTAATGAAACTGTTAGATCATACACCTTTGGACTATTCATACACTGAACACTTGGGAAATTAAAGCCATTCAACCATGACTAGCAATGGGTTTTCAAACAACTTTAGAAAGCCTGGAAAGTGTAAAACTCCTCAAATTCCATTATTAAGAATGTGAGATTTTGTTTAAAAAAATCCAAGAAAATTTTACTGATTGGAGGTAGCCAAAATAGCAAAAGTGTTTTCATGACAAAGGATGTGCTTCATGACATTGAAATCTACTGCACTGTCAGTAGCCCCACACTGATACCTAGACTAGTTACACTGGCCTACTGGAAGTATAGCCGCAGGTTCTTCTCCCATCTTCATGTATTTTCTTAATGACAGTAAAGTTTTAGATGGTCTCATAAATAAGCCTGAAAAGATAAGGATACAAATCACCAGCAGATTTTAGCCGTATTTAGAAAAATACTGAATCAAGCCAGGATTTTTTTTTTTTTTTTTTTTTTAATATGGTCACCATTATTATGTTCAGGTCAGAAATGAAATGGTTTCAGGCTAACATTTTGTGTGATGTTCTGGGACATCTGACCTCACATTTCTAGGTGAAATGAGCTCACACATATGTAAGTTTGGTGTGCCCATATTCCAAACTAACAGCTACAAGTGAAAACTGGTCCAGAAATGTGCATGTATTAACACATGGTTGAGCTACTGCCTTGCCATGAAGTCACATCTGAAGTTTTCCCTACAGCTCATTAAGCAAAGTCACTGTTATGAGCTGATCAGAGACTTACATAACTCGCATTTAGGAAGTCAAAAAAGAATTTTCCTATGCAAAATTACACATATCTTACAGCACTCACTATTATCTTGTTATCAGTTACTATGCACAGTGTGCAACAGAAAGATTTAGCTGCTTCTGTGGTTGCTGACTCAAGCTGTTGAAGCTTGTGATGGTGACTGGTAGAAACATTATCATCACACATTACAATAGGTAAAACTTACACTCTAGGGCGCCCTCCAACAATTCCAGTGAGGCCAGGTGCTGGAAATGGAAATTAAATTGATGAAAGAATGGTTAAAGCAATCTTCAAAACATCAGAGCTCGCAGCTTATCATAGCTTCAATTGTTCCTTTAATACATTTCTAATAAATGCAGGGAATTATCTAGAAAATTACACACACTCTCATAAACTAATAAAACTGAACATTTTATGCAGCAGTAAAAAGACAAAACATATAACTGTGACTTTTAACAAAAAAAAATTTGAATGTGCAAAGCACAAACTAAATCTTTAAATTCTTCTTCCAAATATTTTGTATACCAATCCGAGTGAGGCAACATGTTTGACAGAAAAATAACTCTGCTTTAATTTTTTTGTCATTCTTGTTTTATTTACTTTCAAAGAAAACAGAGAAACAATTCTGATCTGGACCATGGTTTGTTTCAGTATTTGTTTAATATGATTTTGCTTGTTTAGATTAACTGTTTCAGATTAACTTGCATCATTCTCTCTAGCATTTGCACTAACATTGCTTTTTGAAGGGGCTGAGTACTGCAGATCCCATTCTCCCTCTGTGATGCCATAGGCAATTTAGGGGTTTAAGGCACTGGCATGAGCCCAGATTTGTGGTAAGTCAGCACTGTGGTATCAGGTTGCCAGGCTTTACTACCATTAAACCCATCTGCCCAGCTGAGTATTTCTGGAAGAAACCGTTCTGCTCTCCTCATCCTGAGCATAGGTTCTCCCCCTTCTTTCTGGCATGGACAGCAGGCACACATGATGCATCAGAGCTCCAAAGAGTATTGCAGGGGAAAGAAACAGTCAAGTGCAGGTATTAAATCAGTCTAGGATTAATTAACAAGTGTGTCAAGCCATCTCTTAAAACAAGTACTGTGGAAAGCTGCCCACATGGTATATTCTCCCAAATTAATTCTGGCTAAAATGGGTTTCATGCTTTCTCCCCTCTGTTCATGCTCCAAACAGACTAAAGCCACATAACTGTGCTGTGGAGATAGTAAGCTAACAGCGATAGCCTCTCCTCAGCAGGCTGTTCTAGCCTGGATTCAGTGCCTTGCCAACATGGACACATACCAGCAGCAGCAGACATTACACAGTCGTGCCATATTCATGCTTACTGGAAGCAACTTCCCCAAAAAAGTATATGATGTTTTATAGTACAAGGAGAAAAAAAAGGCCTTCAGAAGAAACAGCACCACAAATAACCACCTCCCTACTAAGAACTGCTAAAAAAAAATGTGACAGTGGATAAAATACAAAAGAATCCCTTACATGAGTATTACACAATTTTAAATGACCCAGTGAGGTTTCAGCCCTTAACATCTTACCTGTGCACTCATTCAAGCAGAACTGCCACTCAGCAACAAAACCAGCTGCAGTGATTTTATTGAATTATGTGCCTAGTTTGTTTATTTAGGTTGCTGCGGAAGTAGCATGGGTATGGCAAGGTCATGTTGAAAATGTAGGTCCATAAAGCTAGCTAAATATCTGTGTATTGTCATATGGGTCACTTCCTGCTAGGCAGCTGAACTGCTCATTAAGGATACCAGATTTTGCACCAACATCAATTTTAACTTGCTGAAAGCTCTTAAAAAAAGCTCTTCACTTGTCTACTTTCACACAATGGATCTTGGCTCCTACAACAAAGTAGTTCTCAACACTGACAGGAAAACAATCCAAGTGAGAGCAACCACTGCTCCCACCTCAAGGCTACAATAACCTTCTACTGCTGCTTGCTATGGCTGGCCTGTCAAAGCTCCCCAGCACAAGCTACTGTAACAGCAGCTGTGTCTTTGGAGGTACTACAGCTGTCCCTGCATATAAATGCAACTGTAGAGCAAAGCTACACCAATATCCCAGTTGCAACATTATTAAGTTCCATGTTATGATTCTCCAATGCTTCGTATATGTGAACACAAATAAGATGGGAGCATTTTTAAGTCCAATTTAGTTTTACCTATATGAAATTTCTAGTTAGGCTTCAGGCAGAGAAGATGAAGCAAATCTTAAATCACTGATTGTAAGCCACAATCAGGTTCTTATTTCTGTAAACAGCACCAGAGCACTACACCTCACCTAAACCCAGGGCTGAGATTCCAATCACCTTTCTTCAGTAAACCAAAAGAAGGCAATGGAAAATGAAGTACAACCAAGTAACAGTGAGCTTGTCACTGCGGCCAGACCTACCTTCTGCTAAGTAAATTGTGATCTCCTTGGATCAACCATTATCCCAAGAAACTTCTTAAAAAATATCTCCTCGTGCTGTTCTTTATGCTTACTTTGCATTGCTTGCTTAAATATCTGTGCAGATGCTTTCCCTCCCTCCTTTCTGGAAGACTTATCTTTATCTAAAATGACACAAACAATTTGTCATACTTGTAGAGAGTATCAATCAGGCTGCAGTCTCAAATTGCTAAGATTCTCAGCTAAACTGAAGCTCTTGATCTCCTTTCCCAGAAACTTGAAATTCAGGGAATGGATCCACTGAAAATCAGCCCTGGCAAAAAGATGCTTAAAATTAGCCCAAAGAAGCACCTATATTCTATGTAGAACCACCATGCTCTAATACATTAAAATCTATTCCATAGATACTACACCGCATAAAATGCCCCAGAGCAGAAAAATCTCTGGTTGGAACCTGCAATCAGCCTATGAGATGCAAATTTCCAGCAAAACAAGTTTCCTTCTTTCCAGCTCTCATAACTCCCCACTGGATTTTCAGATGGTGGAAAAGCCTGATGTTTTGCCTCCTTAATAGTCCCTCTACCCTATTCATATCCTACACTAATGGTCACATCCAACTTTGTATTATTACTTCTTAATTCTTTAATCTACTTCTGTCAAACATAACAAGCATTTCTGTACAATTCTGTATAATTTTCAACAGAATAAACCACTATGCGATATATGAAGGATGTTAGACTGCATAAAGCTTTTTGTAAAATGTTTTTGGAGTGAAAAAGCATGAAAATGCTCCTATTATTTGAAATATAAGAAGCTTTACACACTTTAAGTTTAATGAAACTTAAGCTTTTCTTGAAGATTCAGAAAATTCCAAGATACACTGGCATCTCTTGCTGAACAGCTTTCATCTTTTGACCCTAAAGAGTTTGTCCCTTATGTTTCCAGGGATGGAATTAGCTCAACAATAGGTTATTAATGTATTTACTGCATATTCCAAGGAATGATACATGTATTTATTAATTGTATGTTATTAATGTACATTAAAACCAAAGTAGTCTACTAGCATTATTTTAAGCGATCAAACCAGACAAATCTGAAGTCTCAGGTTTTATAGTCAAGAGTTCTTACAATATGCTTGAGCACCAGTACAAAATGCATACCATCTTTTTTTACAGGGGTCAATTGCATGTTCTTAATTATTCTATCTATGTCCTCTGAAAACAGCAGATAGTTTATCTTCTGCGATATTATTCTCAAAAAATGGGAACTGCAGTAAACTGCTACAACAAGGGCATTTCTAAAAGTATCTTCCAACACACTTAGGAGATCAGTCAAAATATTTACATATACTCAAGCACTTTAAAATCTCAAGTTGTATTAACCAGCTGTCATCTCAGTGTCAAACTCCGGTCATTTTAATGTGAAATAAGGGTCAGAGCATGATTTCAGCTATTAGGAGAACATTTCTTAGCTACTGAACCCCTGCTAAACTGTACATGCCAGATTCCCACAGTAAGACTCTTCTTGAGCCTCTTAAACACCACATTTCATTCAGAATAAAATACCTGAATTAAAGAAGACAATACACTAAATCAACAGAAACCATTTAAGTTCTAACCATTTGACCGACTGGACTGTAATTAATGAAGGCATTTTTTCTGAATAATACAAACCTGGTGTGTATTTGCTAGCTTTTATGAAGTGAGACCACACATGCATAAAAACAAAACTTGCTAGTTGCTGTTAAAAAAATCATGGCTGTTACCAGCTTTCAGACTAGTGATGACTAAACAGAAAGAATAATTTTATCAATTAAAAGGTTAAACGCAGCTGTTAATTGTAAAAAAATATTAGAAGATAGTATTAGGTGCATTTGGCCTTTTTTTAAAAACAGTTTTTATCCCTTTAAGTTCATCAGAACAGCATAATCCAAATGAAAACTGGTTAAGTGTTTGAACTTGTGGATCTAAATACCATACTCAACAGAAGTTTACAGTAAATGTCTTCCATTCCAAACAGAAAATAAACAACAAATCACTCTCTAGCATGGCATGTCTATATACAGTAACCTCAAATTCTTCTCTGGGCTTAAGAATCTCATCTGCAGTTTTAATAATACTTAAAAACAGTTTCTGTGGAACTACACTCGTATCCTGCTGGTCTTTACCAAAAACAACAGAAATTTTAAAAGCATTAGAAAAAAATGTTAGGGAGTAACTATGAAAATATCAGTTGTTCACTCGAGTATGGAACCTTCTTAAAAGATGCAACATTCTCAAAATTCTCTTAGAGGTCTAACTCCTTGTCTCTGTTGCAGAGCAGGAACACACACAGGCTTCAGACTATTCCAACATATAGATAGCATTCCTTCTTTTTACACAGAGGATGAGATTTCATAAGAAATTGGGAATTTCAGATCGGCACAATGCCTTTAGATGGTTGCCTTTCTACTGATTATCAGAAATAATACATGGTGGGGAGGGCAGAGGAATCAGCACTCTCAAACTGATCAGAGGCTATACAATGCTCTCTTTTTATGAGACTTAGGTTTTATCACCCTTGACATATACAAATGCACAAAAAATGTATCCTATCCAAAAATCTTATGCTGCAAAATAAGACCGAAGCTAATAAATACTGACATTAAGACTTTACATTCACTAAAAAGCTTATCTCTGACACTCACAACCTAACATCCAAAGTTTTAACTCTCTGAAGTGAAGAATTATGAAGATCACTCCTCAACAAAATTGTGATGTGCTTTTTAATTACAGTAGGAAAAGGAACTTATTTTCGTCTTACCGTTGATCCCTGAGAAGTCTGAAAAACTGCAACTGAAAACCGCCTCAAGAAGTTTATCAGGTAAATAAGTAAAAAATTTTTACTCAAGTGATTTAAATTTAGCCTAAGTGAAAAACACCAAAACTAGGCTTCTAGTACTGATTATTAAAGAAATTAATACCTATTTTACCTACAATTTATAATTTTCATATTATGGTATTGCCAAAATAAAATTACCTACCAACTCCAGCTCAGGGCTCCACAAGTAGTGACTAGCAGGCTAAAACCACTAGTTGAAACACCAGGAGTGACAGTGTTCCTGGATTTCATTACGAAAGATGCAGCAGGAGCTCTTGTGACCCTTATTCTGAACCACCAAATCTCCTTTCTCAATTTATCTTCTCCTCTACTACCCACTCCTAAGTTTTAGCCAGCTTGGTCCCCTTAAATATTGGTGGAATTGCTCTTCACCATTTTTTACAGGGAAAGTAGAACCAAGGACTCTGATTCACATTCTTTTGTGGTTATGCTTTCTTCCACTATCTTGGGAAACCATCTGTAAAGCAGACAGAATACTTTTCAATGTTACTAGATGTTAGAAAGCTCAGCTGATAGTCTTTACACAGCTTGCTAAAGGTTCTTGGATTAAAGGTGCTACATATGACAATTACTATCTGTACAACTGCCCACACATCACTTAGAGTAACAAACACCAAAACGCTATTGAGGCGAAAGCAGAACATAGTTAAAAACATTACTGCACAACCACTAGATACAGTCCAAGGAGAAAATATTTTCCTTTTTTTCCCTTTTTGTCCAGTACAGATCTAAAAGTGTACTTTGTTTTTTAAAGGTCACTCTTAAATGTCCAAAAATAACGGAATGAAGTATTTCAGTTCAGGTGACATCATCTGCAAGTCAACAACTTCTCCTTTCTCCCTAGTGTCCATTATGAAGGATTTGTAATTTGTTCCTGCTTTTCCTCAGTTCTTTATTAAAAGAATATGCAAAATAAGAAGGAAGGGTTATTTGAAATTACTCTCTCACCTCCTGGAAGTGAACTAATGCAGGAGAGTTGAGAGGGGCATGACCAATCTGGCAATCCTTGACATGCAGGACTTCATTGTTCAAAGGATTTTCACCAGGAAAAGCCACACATGCTTAAAATCTCGCTTAGTGTGTATCCCCAGAATTGCCACCATTTTGGCCGAACAAAGCCATGCGAGGTTACATCACACAGATTCAAACCATTTGCAAAAATGTCCCAGTGAAACAGAGGGCCGGCAAAAAGCTGACAGAAAAGGAGGAGGGAAATGAACACCAGGTGCTGTTACTAGAGAATTCACCTAGGACAACAACAATCTCGACAATCTTGCTTCCGGCTTCTGTTCCCAAGATCACTTACCCATCTATACAAGTCTTGGCTGTGGAGCTGCCTGTTTTAAGACAATTAAGCATCAGGAATTCCTTGTTCTGCTCTTAACAGCAAGTTCTGGAAGTCTACACTACTGTCAGAAACTAAGCATCATTAAGCTGATGTAGTTCTTAGTACACCACTAATTACTGTTTGGCAGTGTTGCACAATTATAAATCTCATTGAAGAAAGAAAATTTAAAAGATTCTTGTTAATCATTGCTTTAAACACATTCCACATCAAGTAACCTACTAAGCATTTAGATTCCAAATCTGACCCTTCTCTGCATAGACAAGAGTTTATGGGTGCAGGTAATACAGAAATTTACCACACAACACCAACTGAAAGTAGTGACTGTATGAAGTAGTCCCAGTATATCTTCCACAAATTAGAAAAAAAAAGAATTACTATGTGGTTGTTCAAGTACTCGGAAGCATGTCAGTAAACAGCTGGGATACCTTCTGACACTAGTCATTTATGCCACAGAGGCCAAAAACCTTGTTGCAGTCCTGTACCTGGCAAGTGCTATTTAGCACCAGATGCCCCAGATGATTCCAGAAATAGCCTATTTCCCATTGCTGCTCATTAGCAGCAGTTCTATGAATTGTAACAGATTTTTTTTTTTACCATAACTGCTACCTAATGTTCTAAAAAAGCTTAAGCTGCTCCCTTAGGAAACAAACTCAGCACCCCAACCATGATCCATGCAGACTGCCTAACCAGATTCTACACAGGAATGTATTTGTTTCATCAGTAAAAGCCCTCATAACGAGAACTGAAAGTTTGCCAGCCACCTTAAGGCACAGATGTTCACACGTTACGGTAACTCAATTTCAATACTACACACACTCCACCCAACCCATGTAGTGCAGATTTTTTACTTTTTTCATTTTACGAAGATCACTGGTAAAAGGAAAAAACTGAACCCTTAGTAAAACAAACACTTTCAGACTTCAAACGTGGTTTATACACAGCAATTGCTTTATAAAAGAAACACAGATTAAGAACAGAGAGACAAGTACAGGTCCATTAGTTTTGGATCTTACAAATAAGCAATTATTTTAAAATCCACCCAGCTTTCCTTCATTCAAACAGATGTTTTCTATGTACATAGAGAATAAATAGTAAGAACAGATTTTTGCTTTCATAGTCTGCTATGGAGAAACCAATAAGAAGAAGGAGAAACTACTTCAATTATGAATCCCTAACTAGTTATAGAGATGATAGTTTGGTCCAACTGAAAATACCATCTTTCATTCATTAGGAAAAAACCAAGTCTTTAGAAGCAACTTACATCTATGGTAAATGCTAATCTACTAATCAGCCTTCGGATTTGCAGAATTTTAAAATATTATCTCAATGAATATTTACAGTTAGTTCTACATGAGCATATTCTACACTGTAGAGACAAAAAACCCAAAAACCCCAAAAATAAACAAACAAAAAACTAAAAACAACAAAAAAAGATGACCATGCACTGTTCTCTCCTACTACTGTAAAGACTACAACACAACGCAGGAATGTGCACACTTCTACACACTTTTTAGTTTACTGGAAAAAAAATTTAGTTGCTTCACTGCAAGGCAACACCTAACTATTCCTCCATTAACCAGGGTTCTAGATTTGCTATGGAACTTGAGAATTTCAGGTTCAGCCCATGAAATTTAATTTTGAAGGTCTATGTAAACCCTAGATACAGGCTTCATTGAGGTATGCAGAAGCCATTGCAAAGTATCCAAGCCCTAGTCCTCAAAATAGGCTGTCAAAATTTAAATTCATTTAAAATGGGTAGTAAAAGAGGGATGAGTATTCATGATTTATGCACCAAATCACAGCACATGAATGAGCTATTTAGAACTGAGACAGGCTGTGGTGACACTTAAGGGACTTGGGAGGAGAACAGAAAAAAAAAGTTTGCTCAAAATAATCAAACAGTAAGGTTTAGACTTAATTCTGCAGGATGAGCATTTAAGTTGGGTAGTTAATATGCACTGTGAACTAAGATGCAGGTTCTTAGCACCATCTCGGCAGTATTAGATTTTTTGAGTTATAGCTGAAAGTTGTAATTCCTTAAATAAGCAGCTATAGAATAAACAGGTTAGATGTACTGTAGCATCAATAAAAATCCTTTGCAGTAACATCAGAAAATAAAGTATGAAGAGAACCTTCAAAGCCTTCAAACTGCACTTCTCTTCAAAAATTGCAATGTTATAGCTGGATGCTGTAGTAAATTCCTGCCAGCTGAGTAACCCTCAATTTTTATTGCCAGTGAAGTCTAATAGCATCACTTAGTTTCAGTAACATGATAAAAAAGTAAACCACTGTTGCATATCAGTGCAACTACACGTAGGAAAACAGACAAATGAGGAAAAGGAAAAAAACAGGAAGGAACAGTAGCAGCAACAGAAGTATAGTCTCAAAGGAATACAAAGGTGAACTCCCATGACTTTCACTTTATCATTTTACTAATGTCTGTGGGTAACATTTCTACACCAAACATATATACCTTTAAAAAAATTATGTCACTACGAACAACACGATGAAGCTGAACACAATTAAGTTTTTAGATGCCAGTCATGCTCAGAGAATAAAAAGTCTTCAAAATTCTTAAATGATATGAGTATTTACCCATGCCAGTTCCAGCTGGTGCAATCTCTTTGGAGAAGATTTCTACAGCTTCTTTTTGTTTATGGTGTACAGCAAGCCAAATAACAGCTTCCCGAGGACCCTGTTTCAAAAAGGTTGACATTAGATTAGCTTAGATACAGAACATCAGTTAAAACTACAAAATTGAAAAGTAACTAGCTCAGTAATCAAGTTAAATCATTCAGTGGCTTTTCATCCATCATCACTATAATTTGCTGTGAACTTTTCATTACCTTTATTTTGCTACCATGGAATCAACTATTGGATATTTCAGACTGCTAGGACACGGTGCCTTGTCTCCAGCATTCTCCAAGAATCACGTACTGTAACTAACAAAACCAAGTACTTGGCTTCACTCTCAGTGGAACTGGCAAACAAACTTTCCTATTTCAAGTGCACTGAGAGTACTTTGGGGCCAGGTTAGAGGGTCAGGTTCACTTCTACCATCAAGGAGGAAGCAGATCTGTCCACAGAAAAGAATTAAAATCTAATCCTCAGGAGATGTGTGAGAACAGAACTTTTAAAAATTACCACATTTTCCTAAAAAAGATACTCCCTCTAAAGGCAAACCCTATCAATACTGTGTTCTCCACTCTAGTTGACTAAAACACCTGCCCTTGCAGGGAAGCACTGTCTCTCACTTAGTATTTTATTTCTCTAAAAATCTATTTTCAGTCACCACAGGATCTACCACTGGAATCAATACACTGGGTGAAAGCCTTAGAGAAAACATTACGTCTCACTGACGGCAAAGACTATTCATTCAAGAATTTGCAAGCACCAGCAGGAACCAGCCTTGGTTTGCCTTTGAGTCTTTGAATATATGAAACCTGCTCACAGTATGTCTGTCTCTCAGTCTCTTAGTTGTTCTAAGGCACAAGTGCAAGTACGTATGAAATGGGACTGCACAAGGTATCAAAATCTACTGGTCAGGAGTTTCTCACACAGCACTACTCTCCAAGTACAGAGTTCTGCAGCAGAGTATTTCTTCTCTCTGGAAGTCATCTTTTTTTTGTTAACGAACACAAAATTTCTAAAGGTTCTTTGGTAACCTTACACAGAATTCATGGTTTACTTAAATCAATATAAAATTCAAAAGAGGACAAGTTTGACTACAAAGATACTAGATTTTTTCCTGTGTTTATAGCAACAGGAAAGGATCTATTTCATGAAAGCATGAAAAAGATACCTACGTTTGGATGGTGGGTTTTTGTTTTGTTTTGTTATTCTACAGAGCTCAGAGCACTTCATAAACCTCGAAATGTCCTCACTAACGAATTCTTTTAGATTTTGTAGCTTTTGGTATTCCAAAGAGACCACTATGTTAACAGACTACTAAATCCGCTATTCCAGCTCAAATACACAACAAAACCCCTACAGGAAGAGGATCACTTAGGTCAGGTTATACCAAGGGAGGAAAAATTCTTACTTTAGAGCTGGTGATCAGCTAAAATTCAATGAGGGGCCTTCTTGTTTTACTACGTTTAAACCAATGTCCTAAACATTCGTAAAGCTGCAAGACTATTTTTCTCCACTCCCAATTCTAGTGGCACATCCACATAGAAGTATTCTGAGGTACAGCAATGTAAACACAATCGCTTTCCCATTTTTTCTTGACGTAGCCCCAGGCAGACATACTCAAAGAGACACACACAGTTCATTTCTCAGCCTCCAAGCCTGGAAAATACCTGCCACAGTACTCTCATGTGGGAAATCTTGCAAATTTGATCCACATTTCTATTAGATATCTCAGTACTTTTGTAGGCAAACCCTAAAATAACAGTTTAATGGAGCCAAGGTAGGAGGAATTGTATTATTTCTGTTCATGTAGATCACACATCACTCAAAGGACAAAAATTTCTCCCTATGAATACAGAAACAGATGTTCTGATTAAGGTAACAGAGATAAGAAATCAAGTTTTCCAGTTTAAAAAAGTTTCACTAGGTTGTTGTAAAAGAAGTTGCTACACAAAAAATATGTAGCCATGCAACAAACCCAACAAATGCATAATTTTAACAGTCAGTGTTCGCAAAACTAGCACAAGATTCATTAAATTACAATGAATAATAATTAATACTAAATGCTCTTGGAAAAAACACATGCATCCACATCTGCCTTCTGGTTCTAAACTGTACCATATCTTCAACATTCCATTTAAAGTTCCATGTTTACTTCCTCGCCTGCAGATGCAAGATACAATGGTCTATGAAAATAAGCCAAATCCTGTTTAGAGTGGGTGAACCCAGTGTTAAAACTGGGTACGTAGACTGAAGTCAACAACCTTACAGTATCAGAATTAGAAAAAAAAGAGTAAAACAAAGTCTTAACAATGTCTTGTACATCAGTTAAAAGGGTTAGGAGAAATCTAACAGAACACATACAGTTTTTATGTAGTGAACTCTAAAGCCTGATATACTCTTAATAGGTACCTTCTACATCAAACATATCCAGTATTTCTAAACCATGAACTCACTGACACTGTCACTGTTGTAACTCAACTCCTTCCTCTCCAACAGAACACTACAGAACAGGAGATATTAAAAATCAAACCACTGAAGTTACTCAGTGCTGATTCAGGTCCCTTTCTAGCTCATGCTGGGCTGCTGCTGACAAAGCAAACTATCAGCATCAGGCAGCAACCACATCAACAAGCAAAGAAGTCTGAGAAAATAAATGCTTGCCACCCTTTCCTATTTTTCAAGGGTATTTCATCTTGTTTGGAACAGTCACTATTCCACACAGATGCTCAGACTCCAGTATACAGGCCTACTACATAAGCCTGGGATATACAGTAATTGCACAGCTGCAAAGGCAAACCTCTGCAGCAGTTTGACAGAACGGCACAAGAAGTAGTCCAGCCACATCATATACATCTATACTGAGCTCCAAATACTGTTCAACTTGCCTTGTCTTGGTATTCACTTATATACGTGCTTCTTTGCTTCAAATTTAAATGGCAGAACTTGCAAAGAAGGAATTATTTTCCTTGTGTGTTAATATATTGCCTAGCACAGTATGGCTCTGGTTTTGAGCACTGTGATTTGTAACCCAACAACCAGGTCTAATTTTGCAGGGAAAAAGATGGTAGGAAAGAGTGTTTAAAGGACTACATTATTCCTACCTGAAGCCTCAATGGGTGAATATTTTCCTCAGGATTCTATGACTTCATATTATAAATGGAAGAGCAAACCCCACTCCCCAACCCTTTTCCTCAAGCTACGACGTCTGCTGTCCAGATGAAAGCTCCTCTGGCGTGTTTCTTCTAAAATGTTGGAGGAACCGTGAAGGGGGAAGGCAAGAGAGCCATTTCCTGTATTTCAGCTGTAGCTCTCACATCCTGTTTCAGGCATGTATGGGAAGCACATACAATGGCAATAATGCTCTGTTTACTTTTAATATAAGACCTGGGAACTGAGGCTGGAGATACAGAAAATACTACAAATACTCAATTTCATTTGAAAAATTTCTCTAATGTACTGTAAAGCAAGGCAAACTGAACAATCAGGAGGGAGAAACTGCTCTTCTTCAACTCATTCACTCTGTATAGTGAGACAGAAAACTTTCAATGTAACAATTTAATTAAAGGATATATTACAATGCATATTCATAAGGAGCTGGTACAAACGAAGAGAGGCAAATCGAACATCTGGAACATCTGTTCCTGTGTTTCAAAATTTTGATTCTGCACTCTTAGTAAGACACTTAAAATTGCAGGTTTTATGGCCCTAAAAATTAAAAAGACCACATTATTAAGCTCAGTCCTCAGGAAGCAACTCTTGCTGCTGTGTTGAAGGAAACTGAAACTCAAGTACTGAAATAAACAGCTGCAGATATAACTTGACTAATTTTTAAGAACACTTCATTTCACTAGGAAGAAGTTCGTTGTCCTTCTCCACATCACATTCTTGTTTCCTTTACATACAAATTGTTGGCTACTAAATGTCGGCACTCGTAAGAACAAACTCAGAGCTGAGTTTTGCCACGTGTACCTTAAGAGTTTCGCAAGACTGCCACTGACAAAGAAGAATTAAATGCTACTGTTTTGGAACCAACCAAACTGTCTAAATATTTAAAGTGCATGTAAGTGAGGACATGATGTACAGTCTTTTTCCTTTAACAAGGACTTTCATACTATAGATTAGGAAAACAGACCATGGATATCACAGCTGCAGTGGCTATGAACATCATTCACACTCTTACATATGAATTTTTTCAGTCACAAAATACAGTGCAGAATTATATAGTTGAAGATTATTTCACAAATAGTACTCACAGACAGTTTTAGAAGCTGTGCAGGCAACAATAATGCTGACATTTCCTGTGGTCTTTAAGCATTACATGTAATGTAATTGAAGTTTATGTCATAAAAGTTTTTATAAGAAAATATTTCTTTAGATGAATAACATCAGAATAGACTACAACAATATTTATGTGAGATTGCGTATCAATGCTTCTGGATGACCCAATACTGCAAAGACCTTGTCAGTGTTAATTTTGTACATTAAGTAGTGACAGTGAATTCTTTGCAACATGAAGGGGTGAAATTCCCAAGATGATAGTGACTTCCTTTAAAGTTGTGGAAAAGATAACAATATGGAAAGATTAAAAGAGGTCAGTAAAAGTTTAAGAACACTCCACTGAATACTTACACCATCTATACTCCTTCTAGCATGAGGTCCATATGTATCTTCAGACCCTAAAACCTGTATGTTAACTGCACTGTAATCTTCATACCCAAGCTGACTGAAAATAAGACGAGTCCTGCAACAAATGATTTTTTTTTAATTAGTAAACTGTCTCAAAATTATTATCTGAAATAGCCCTGTGTAGTCCACAGAAGTTAGCTCTGTCATGTAAACTGGACCATGGATATTTTACACTAAACAAATACATCTGAACACTACAGATCAAGTGATTGCTGACAAGGAAGTCATACCTCCGAATTTACTCTTAGATTTCAAAGTGAGCCTTTTGTTTATTCAAATTATTTGAATGATGATAGGTAAAGACAAATAAATGGACTTCAGCTCTTACCATTATCTTTAAAACAAAGACAGCTTCAAATGTAATTACAGTATATGCAATCCTCCTGGGTTTCACACCAGTAACTCAGTTAATAACCCTGTTTCTGCTATAAGGCATTAAAACTACCAATAAGTATGTGAAATGACCTTGTTACATCACAGGCATTGATGAATTTGAAAAAAAAAAAATCAAAGTGAAGAAAGAACTCTTATTCAAACCTGAAAGATGTTTATTTGGAACTAATGAACAACTCAAATGCCAAAAAGCAGATAAAAGTTTTTAAAGAGCATGTTTCTTCATTACTTGTGCCTTTCCAGTCTGACACCGAAATTCCTCAAACTCTTTCTATAACTAGGATATTCCCATCACAAAGCACATTGTGTCAAGAGTGTCAGGTTTGTCCAATCACAATAAAGACTACGAACATTACCTTTTTATACATCATGAAAACACATACTGCTTTAAGAGAGCCAGGAATCAATACTGGGTTTTGACAAACATTAAATATAGAATAAACACACTGATTGCAACAGCTCAGAAAAAACAGCTCCACTGTCAAGAACTGAAACTGAAAATGACTGCTACAGTTTAAAAGAAACCAAACATATGAAGTTCAAAATAATAATACTTTAAAAAAAGGTTAAAAAAGTTTTAAAAGTTTCCAAGGATCCAACTGTTAAAAACAGTCCAACTTATTAACATGTTACAGACTAGAAAAATTAGTTAAATTCTGAAGATACTAAACTGATTTCCCAATAATTTTAATCTGGCACGCTTCTAGTTGTATAAAAGATTTTTATTAGTTGAAACACTGGAATTGCATTAGGATGAGAAAACTATTTTCTATTGGTGGAACATTTTGAAGACAATGCTAATACATCATCATTGTCATAAATACTAGCACAGCACCTGAAAAAGTGAACTATGTATAGGACTTAAGCACAAAATGTAAGGTTCTAATTGTTGTAAAGAGATGAATGGGGTTCATGGATCACAAATGAGGCCACCTATGTTTTTCACAGGGGAAGAAAAAAAAGAAAAAAAAGAAAAAAAAAAGGCAAGTAACCTCATTTAAGGTAACTAA
Organism: Atrichornis clamosus; assembly: GCA_013400975.1. Taxonomy (NCBI): domain Eukaryota; kingdom Metazoa; phylum Chordata; class Aves; order Passeriformes; family Menuridae; genus Atrichornis; species Atrichornis clamosus. The sequence continues at coordinate 22,959 of WBMZ01003461.1, read as the reverse complement.
ATTTGCTACTGTGTCTGTACTAAGTTATTTTAAATTATTTATCTACAAACATTACAGTTAAAGATACTACAATTCTATGGGTAATTTTTAGCTCTTTCATGTATTGGTAATGCAACAGAGAATTACCAAAAATAAAAGGATACCAAAGACTACTCCAAAAAGACTTCTTCATACACGTATTACCAAATCACTCCTGCTTTCAATAATGAATAAACAAATAAAGGAGAAGTACACAAGAAAGAAGTGAAAGAAGTCATCTTGCAGGCTGCCAAAGCTGCTCAATGTCTTAGGCTGACAGCTAATTTGATCTGTATAAAAGAAGCACTTTGAAGTTGTGCACTTTATTCTGCAGTTGTTGCCATTAAGACTACTGGGCAGAATTTAACCTAGAACAGATTGGAATCTGGGTAGCTGAAAGATCATGTCCTTAGAATATTCTCTTGAAACAGAGAGACCTGGACAGACTCAATTAAAGGGCTAGGGACAACTGCATGAGGTTCATTCAAAAAGGCAAAGTGCTGGGTCCTGCACTTGGGTTGCAGCAACCCCAGGCAGTGCTACAGGCCGGGGGAGAGTGGCTTGAGGGCAGAAAGGGACTTGGGGGTGCTGGTCCACAGCAGCTGAACATGAGCCAGCACGTGCCCAGGTGGCCAAAAAGGCCGATGGCACTGTGGCTTGTATCAGGAATAATGTGGCCAGCAGGATCAGGACAGTGAGTGTCCCCCTGTACTCAGCACTGCTGAGGCCACTCCTCAAATCCTGTGTCCAGTTCTGGGCCCCTGACTCAAAGAAGAACACTGAGGTGCTGGAGCCTGTCCAGAGAAGGGCAATGAGGCTTGTGAAAGGTCTAAAAAATGTGTCTTACAAGGAATGGCTGAGGGAGCTGGCTTGTTTAGTCCGGAGAACAGGAGGCTCAGGAGGGACCCCATTGCTCTCTACAGCTACCTGAAAGGAGGCCGTAGTCAGGTGGGGGCTGGTCTTTTCTGCCATGCCTGCAGTGAGAGGACCAGAGGAAATGGCCTTCAGCTGAGACAAGGGAGATTCAGATTAGACAGTAGAAAAAAATTTTCTCTGTTTGGGTGGTCTGGCATGGGAATAGGTTGCCCAGGGAGGTGGCAGAGTCACCAGCCCTGGAGGTGTTTAAGGGGCATCTGGATCTGGCACTGGGAGATGTGGTTTAGGGATTACAGTGATAGAGATGGTTTTGATGACCTTAAAGGTCTCTAACCTTGATGATTCTATGATTTTATGAACAGGCTTTATGATTTTATGAAAAGACTGACACCAACACTGCCTAAAGAGTTAAGAGTTGCTGATAGATCACTCTCTGAGAGGGATCAGAACAGCTTAATTCTTATTCTCTATCTGGTCTGACACACAAATCTTTTGAACATGCTGAATAAACAATTCCATGTATTAAGCTCTTTAAGACTGTGTTTGAGATGGAGAATAAATTTTTGTATGTTGTGATTTTCAACACAGAGAACTTGCCCACAGGCACACCTAATGGGCTAGAGGCCACTTATCAAACCAGTTAATCAGCCTTCAACTACTTTACATGAGCTTTCTTCTGAGGATTACTCAAGAGACCACAGGCTGAATTAATTTTCTAGATGTCACAGAGGCAGCAGCATCACAAGCTGTTTCAGTAAGACAAAAGATTCACGTAGTCCAGTCTGAAAAAATGTCCAAGAGCAAAGCAAGACATGGAAAAAACACCATTCTACTTTTTTCTTTTAAAATAATCACCTAGCTTCTAGAAAGATTGCTTTTCAGAGGTTCTGAGTCCCTGAGTCTTTGTATTTAACACCTCCTGAAGGGTTTTTTCCATCCTTTGATTTTCTCAGTAGTTTCTGGACACGCTTTTAGCATTTGTACAAATGATACAGTGCCTATCAGCCTGCTCTCATCTGTCAGGTCTCTTCAGGGAAGGCAGACAACCCCTCCTTCCCCACAGTGCTGCACAAAGGCACATTAGCAGACACACCAAGCTCACAGTAAACCCTGTATTTCTGACTATCCAAGTGTAGTTACTGCATGGGAATAGAACAGGATGGGGGGAAGCCTTATCTAATACACGACACAAGGAAATAAGTCTCATAACTAGAAAGACTGGGGCTACTGGAGTAAGCACTGAGAGACTCCTGTGAGGATACAGAATTATATTTAAGAGGAATCCCTCCTTGCCAAAATACTGGCATGACTATACCACTAAAGGTTTATCAGTCTGTCTTAAAATTGTAAAATTGCTCTAGCAAAAAACCAAATAAAACAAAAACCAAACAATAATTGGTCACATTTTACAAGATACTAAGATAACTGTGTTTCAAACACAAACTTGGTAAACTGCCTACATTTCATATCACTAAGACTTTTTAAAAAAGTCATGGGAAAGTTGCTGAAAACATGTTCCACATGGATTTATCTCTGGCATTTATTAAAATTTAACTGAATGACAGCTTTTCCCTCACTAATTTGGGTTTCTCTCCACTCTCCAACCACCTATTTTCAAAAATATTTGAGACTTTTCTTGCTCTGTCAAATGTAGCTGAAATGTACTTATATATTGAAAACAGGTTTCCTGAACAGGCTATTTAAGCCTTGAAATGTCATCCCAATAGGAAAACTATAATCTTCTAGGATTCTCACGAGTTTAATAATGTTGCCATCATGTGTCACCGTTCTATTTTCACCATCTCTGGAAAAAAAGAGAAAGCCAGAACCTCTCCCAAGACTCAAATACTAACCTTTGCAGAATACCTTCTGCAGTGCGTTTTGCTTTTTGTACCGCCTTTGGACCTCCCACTGGACAGACTGCAGTAGCTCTGAAGCCATCAAGATAAGTGGCATTTACCTAATGATAAGGGGATTAAATGGAATTCAGTACTGAGAGGCTATAAACGCTCTCTGGCAATCATTACCTATACAAATATACACTTGTTATACAAAGTAACAGGTTTTTATGTATCAAATAAGGTCTTTCTTTTCAAATGTTCCTGCCCTTTTACCCTTGGGGCAGAGAAGATGAGGATTTCGAAGTGCTAGGTTTTAGCATTTTCTCCAAAATCTAAGATTTTGTAAATGAAAAAATACCTTTCACTCCACAGAATGAGGCAATACCTTATAAAATGTTGAAGGTGGTAATCCTTTTGCTCCACAAACTTTCACTGCTCCACCATCAAAACCTATAATGGTAAAAAAACCCAGTATTTAAGAGTCTTTAATATAACTTCAAAGACATTCTTTTGTGATACATATTAATCAAATACACTTAATTAAAAAGCAAATCACTGATATCTGTACTGCCACAGAAGAGAGAACCCTTCAGGAAACAGTTCTTCCTGCCTTAGAAAGAACAGCAGCAAACTGGTGACTAGATTTATGACTTCCATGAGCCTTTTGAAAGGGTGATTGAAATGTTTATTCATGCACTTAAAAAGTACTTAACAAGAAAGCAGCCTTAGGACTTCAGACTCAATAGTTATTTTCCACTTAATAGCCAGTTATTGCACATACACACAGAGCATTCAATTTACTGGCTGGAGTGGACTGCAGTCCCTCACTTGGCAAAGAATCAAAACAAGGTGAGAAACCAGTGAGAGCTTATTTGCTGATAGCTTAGTAAGTGAAGGGACAACTTTAGCTTTCTTCTCAATAACAGAAACAGAACAGTCCGAGTAATTGTTCCAGAGCAACAACCATGTTCAGTATTAGGAATATTAATGCCAAAAAAAAATTGAGAACACTGCTGTGATGGCATCAGGTTCAAGCTTGAACTGGAAAAAAAATCAATAGCTGCAACTCCTTGAAAATTAGCAGTGCAGGATCAGCACAACATTTGAGAGACAGAATTATACTGTAGTTTACCTGTACCTAACCTGTGCTTGCAAGTATTTAAGAAGCAGTTCAAAGCTTTACACAAATACTCTGAAAAGATCAGATCATACCTAAAAAATTAAATGTGACTAGTACAAGTTCTACATGTCACTGAAATAACATCATCACTCTCTCTGCAAGATTGACATGAGGTTAATATAACTCTCTCAATATAAAACTACATCCCTCCAGTCAGGGTGGAGATCTGGAGAAGTTTCATGTTCCAGGTGAAGGAGTAATACAAAGAAAAAAAAATTCCACAAAACCAAATGCACAGCACTCATTGACAAAAAGAAAACAGAAGCACCTCTCAGCTCACTGCAAGTAATCCAGCAGGACAATAAAACTGGCAACATAAACAGCAAAAATAGACAGCTTGCCTGTTTTTACTGGTGTACGTGTCAAAGCACTTCAAACTAAAATATTTAAGCAATCTGCCCATTTTCCATCTGTTATATTTCTAAGAGGGCTAACTGAAAGTTCACGTGAAAGTTCATTTTAAGTTCAAACATGTCATATCAGGTCATTTGCAAGCTAAAAGTTCATAGGAAGGTTAGGGTTTCTTTTTTTAAAAAGAAAAAGACTACAGGCTAAGAGTAGCAAGCTGGCCTCATCAGACTGCCATTTGGTTATGTTGCATGAGCAGAAGATCACTGTACATTGTTATGGTACTTTATTATTAAAGCAAAATACTTTTTATCTTACCACATTTTGAGTTTTATCACACTAATTTTTTAAGATTTTGATTGTTCTAAGCTTTAGAAAGACATTTGGCATACCATCACAGGCAAGTTCCATTAGAATGAAAAAAAAAATAATACAGATGCAGTAAAAAACAAACTTTAGATAAATGTAGGTAAAATTTTTTCCAAGCTGTCTTACTCAAATTACAGCTTTTCAAATCTGTTAAGCCTGGGAGTTTTTTGTTTGTTTTGCTTTTAAAGACAAATCCTAAACATACGTTATAACCATCTTTAGTCTCCTGGCTGTTTAGTTTTGAGGATAGCAAATGGACTTTTTCAAAAACAGATTCTCTGGTGGAAATCCTGTGCCTAATCATGCTTCTGCCACTTCAGATGATCCACCTAAATGTCTAAGAAAAAACACCATTACCAAGTAGTGCTTTGAAAGACACAGCCTTCCATTGTTACTAACACTTCAAATGCCCTAGGTTAAAACATGTACAAAACAGTTTTTTGAGAGAAGAAATTTAGCTGCAGTTTAAAAAATACTGAAATCATAGTAGAGCTGGTTTCAATGTTGTTCACACTGAATACATAGTTTAAGGACTTGGTAGGTGCAAGGCATGCATAAATAATTCAAGGAAAAGCAGTAGTGATTGAAAAGATAAATTAATCAGCCAGCAAGATAAGTAAGATTATGTTAAAATTTCTGAAGAAATTTCTAGCAAGAGTCCTTGAAAATACCAGTTTAATATATTATGACACTAAGGAAGTGATTTAACAAGAAATATGCAGAGACAACATGAAAATTAGAGCTGCTGCTTTTGTTTGCTAACACAATTCATTGATACATATATCTTTACATGTAAGGGGACTAACCTGGAATTTCGGTGATGGAAACTTGGGAAAAGTCACACGTAACATCTGGTAAAAGATAGCGCTGAGGATTGCCCAATTCATACACCAACTGTTCAGCTACAGTGCCAAAAGAGATTAGTCCCCCTGTGTCTGGTGGTTTGGAAAGAATAAAGTCTCCTTCAGAGGAACATTCTACAATGGGAAAGCCTATGTTGTGCCTAGAATGTGAAAAAAATTAAGAAAAAACACCCTCTAAATACAAAGGAAAAGTGAAAAGAAAAATTATTAACAACAAACCAGAATTTTATAGCAATGACCAATTAAATAATATTTATCAAGAGTTATAATTTATCTGGTTGCTTCTACAGAAACATACACAAGAAAAAGCACTGAACAAACTGCTCAACTAAAATAACAAGAGGACATAGTCTAGTGTCTGGCAAAGAAGTGCAGATTTAAAAACAGATACCAATTGCAAATGTGGATGTGGGGAAGGGAGCAGAGAAGGATACTAACAGAAATAGTTCAAGTAAAAAGAAGCTGAAAGAATTAGAGGACTATGATTAAAGATGTAAATTCAGAAAACAAATGATTGCTAATTCTAGCCCTGTTTGGCTACAGCAGCATGCACAGCATGACGGTGAAGACATCTAAATACACCTTGAACTCTGGATTTGTAAAAAGACAGTCAAAGCAGGAAGAACAAACAGGAAACCTCAGAGATGAAGGTAGAAAACAGTAGAAAACAGGAATTACACCTATAACGGACAACTTCACATGTTAGTAACACATTATACATAGAAAAGTCATAATCAGAAAACAGAAAGATAGATGAAAGTTAAGATCCTCAGCACAGAGGAAGACAGAATTAACAGAAAATTACGACGCAAAATTACGAGCAAAAAGAAAAGCAGTATAATTATGCATATGTTCATAAATTAAAATATTCTTCCTCCTAATCACATTCTCACAAGCTTAATATACAAGAAGTGATCAAATAACTCACAGTAAGAGGCACATACTGGTCATTACAGTAGCAGGGCAGAATTTTCAAGATTATGTGGACAAGATCCAGACATCTGCTTTTCTAGCTAAAAGGCTTTAATTTCCAAAGAATTTGAGGAAAAATTAAGGACTTAAAACTTTTCAGAAGTACCTGAGAATTAAGAGTGCAAATATTCTTCTAAAAAGGCTACCTGGCCCACTCCCCTCTCACAGGAGTCTGAAATTTGTACAAGTGTCCCAGAGACACAAAACAAACACAAAAAGAGGAGTTAAGAAGATGCAGTCCCTTGCCAAAGTCAGACTGTTCTAAAAAGGTCCTAATAATGAAACGTGATGAAGTTTACCACACTCATTAAAGTCAACGACCTTCTGGGCTTTCATACAAACTTAAAACCAGTCTATCCCTGCATCTAATTATTTTTGGGTGCTAGTGGTAACAATGTGCTGAACATACAACTGAATTGGCTTATGAGAAAAGGTTACATGAACATAGTTTGTATAACATAAATCCACAAAGTTTGGAAGAAAGTAAGCAAAGAAACCAGTGAACTCCTAAGGGACATTTGTAAAAGTTCATGGGAGTTTGAGCAGATTCCTTATCATCAGCAGTACTCAAACATAACTCCATTATTTAGAAAAAGGATTAAGATACAGGATCTCTTACCAGAGATCAGCAACTTTTACCACTACAGCATACAAAACTTGTAAAGTATGGTAGCTGGTAGACACCTAGAAAAGCCCACATCAAATCAGTAAAGATTATACTTTGTTTGACAGGTCTTTGAAACTATTTAAACCACTAAACAGATACAGGAAACAAAAAAGCACACCCCAGTGAATGCAAAGAATTGAACGGAATCAACAATTTTTTATACAGGTTATTCTAGTGGGGGTTGAAGGGGAGGGAGAAAAGATGCTAGCAGGAAGTATGTAGTAGCCAACATTTTAAAGTGTGACACGCTAAAAAGTAACACCCAAAAAACCCTCTCAGTTCTGGGTCTTGAACATTAATATATGGTAAAAGACTAATGTATGCGATTATCCAAATTTTAGATGTAAAGAGACACATACAGGAAGCATCATGATTTGTCCAGTGTAACAAAGCAGGACCAGTGACTGAACAAGGCTAGAAGTAAGCAGCTTTTACCCTCTCAGTGCCATGCTTCTGTCCGTGACCCTACCATCTATATGTTCTGTCTTAAGACAACAGCACCAGGTGCCTTGCTGGCAGGCTCAATGCCGCTGATTCAGATCACCTAGCCAAAAGAGAAACCATTCCCATGAAGAGAGATCACCCAGTGCAGTCTTATCTAACTGCACTGGCAGCCAATGTCCTTGCTGCAGCCCGCTTTGATCTCAGTCATCAGCACGTGCAACTCTTAGGATACGTTCCTGCACCTACGCCCCAGCTATCTTTGTTTTCAAGGAAGAAGTGAACTGTAGACACTCAACTTCCTCCTCTGAACCACTGAGTCTAATAACATTGATTCTACTTCGTTTTGCCCCAGTTCCACTCTCAAAAAACCCAAACCATTAAAAAACAAACCCCAAATACAATAGTAAGACAAATTGAGAAGTTTCACCCCCTACAGTGGTTAAAATCTGGCAAATACTGTTTCCCCCTCAGGGTACACCACCACCCAAAGAACTCTCCTGTATAATTGTCAGTTAATTGTAGAAGGTGTGTGTTCTCCCAGGTCATGCCAGCTCTGAAAGCCTCCCTCGCTTCGTAACGATTCACAACATAGGGCTGATTTGAGTAAGATTAAGACATTGATTTGAGTAAGAAGCCCCTGGATTCTACCTGCATTGTAACTGCATGACTGGGAAAATGCATATATCCAATACTATCTCATAGCAGATGCCAGTAATAACGCACATTAACACATACATGCTTAAGAGAAAAATGTATTTTAGAAACTGCTTAGACATTACTTCAAATTAATTTTCAGCTTGGAAACAAACTGGTCTGTCACTCCTATGGCATGATTCAGTCAAGTGGCAGCTGCTTAAACCTGGCATGAAGAGCTCTTTAGCACCAGTAGCTGCCTGGACTGCACATTCTAGCACATACCACCGGTACTGTAAGACCACACCATCACCCTGACCACCACTTCCACTGGAAGTAGTGACTCTTAGCCTGATTCACTAGCAGGTTTTGTTGAATGATTACACACCATATAACATCTGCTCTGCTGGGAGCATGCCAACTTGAGGCTGTCCATAACCCAAAGCCAAGCTGAAATTTTGTGTAGTGTAGCAAGGGAGTTAAACCACAGAACTATGAACTTCAGCAGCAACTACAGTCACAGCATCCAAAGTGGTACATTGGCTAAGTGCCATCCTTCAACAATAAAAGAACTGCATCAGTTTAGTGGCAAAATCCTGATGTAGGATGAAGCAATATCAAGAAATGTAAACACTTCTGACAGGGAACTACTACCATTAACTTTAATTAAATTATGTAAATTAACAAAATACAGTATTAGAGATAATTATCAAGTACTACTTTTAAAATATTTGAGCAGTTCTTTTAGCACACACTTAAAATACACAAGTAATACACATCAGTTTGTGAAAGAAGATAAGAACTACCATTCTTTAATCCAAAAGGTCCATTTTGGGTTGCATGTTTGCTATTTAGCAAGTAAATATACTATATGAACCAATAAACCAGAGCACTGAATGAAACCAGGCTCAGATTAAACCTCAGAAAACTCCTCCAAACTGGGGACAGATGGGAGTTAACAGCTCAAGTAGGTCTTTTTGTGAAGACCTACAGCACAGGGGTAACCAAATTATGGAATTGATTTTGCTGCTGAAGCCACCTTCTCATCAACCTACTCTTACAGCAATCAGGACTGAAATTGAGTCTCCAGTCAGTTCTCTGCCTGCCAATGACTTACTCTTTGATTCATTTTTCCTATGTGAAATGCTGTTTTTTCTTCAGTTTTGCTCTCAGAAATGTTCCAGTTTACGGGCCTGTCACAGGTGCTAACTTGAACTGTCTAAGCAGAGATCTACTCTCTGTCTACTCTGGGACAACGCACTATTCAATCTCTGAGGAGCCATGAAGATAACCCTTCTTCTTGTTTAGCCATGCATCTTACACCTTTTGCATTACAAGAAAAGTAAAATCCATGACGAGTACTTTGGCTCAGGGAGAAAGACATTACTTGAGACAGAACTGGTATTTCTTCCCTCATGAAATGTCCAATCCCTCAAGTATCTCATTCTAGCAACTACTGCTGGACTGAGATTACTGGCAACAGGAGAGATGGGACAGTTTGTGTAGTACATTTACTTGCAGGGAAAGATACTGCAAGAGAGGAAAAAAAAAAAAAAAAAAGCCACAGTAATGCATGTGACATGGAACTGAACCAGGATCCAAGCAAGCTGTGGTAATGAACTTTTAGCTTTACAGCTAATGCAGTTTCCTGGGACGTGACTCAGTGACTGTCAGGCCGAGGCGAGCTCTAAGCCAAGCTTCTCAACTCCCTGGGTATGTATTTTAACAGAATGCTATTAGGCAAAAAGCAGAAGCACTGCCACTTCTAGCAGTGTTTTGACAACAGGTTCAAAACTGATAATGTGTCAGGAAAGATCAGCACAAACTTACTGGTAAAGGTATAAGCATACTTTTACATGTAGGTACCAAAATGTTTCCTAACAGGCAATTCTGCTTTAGGCAAAACTTAATGATTGTATCACTTATCCCCTCTGAGTAGGGCATTTCCGACTATGTCTTGTATCTAAACTTTTAATGGCCAGACAATTTCAGGCTAATCAGACCAGCTGCCTGGAATAGATGGGGTGTTAAAGAGGAAAACAAAAAAAACATTCCACACTGCTGACTGGGACTTGCATGCTGGATTTTGTTCTAGTCCCAAATTAAGAACTCTGGATCCAGCCCTTAAAAGACTACAGCTATTGACTTACCCTTTTGGTCATCCCAGGCCAGAGGATTATGCAGTCTCAACCATTGTACACTCTTGGCTTAGGGTAAAATGTCAGTGTTTATCATCTCCTCAAAATGATTACTCTACTGATCAGCCTTAGTTTATTCTCTCCTGCATTTCAAAACAAAACAAAACAATGTACTAATCACCCACTGGCACTAAATAATAGCAAGAGACAGCAATGTCTGGGGATAAATGAAATTAAATAGAGAGCCGTGCATTATCAATATAGTTCTGGCAATAGAGTTCATTTTGACACATTGCATGAATTCCCCATTTGAAGCTGTGCACTGGACATTAAATAGGCAGCAGTGATGTATTATCACTTCTGACCATCTGCTGATGTATATTACTACCCAAACAACAGAAAAGGACTAAGTGCCTTTTTTGATAACACTTAAAATCAGCATTTAAGAATGCACATTAGTCTTCTACAGACTGTGAACCAATGGTTTCTTGCACTTTCTCTGCTAAACATCAGAGAATCCACAAAAGAGGAGAGTCAGGCAGTCCCCTTCTCACTGGAAAACTAAACAGCACCTCTCTCCTCTACCTGTTTTCATGAAAACTGGACAAAACCTTACAGCTTCAAGATTCTCACCTTTAAATCAAATACATTAAGGAGACACACGCACCACAACTAAAGAAATCCCAGTGCCTTATGTCAACACAGAAAGCAAGTAAGTCTGGCTTCTATCACCTAAAGTAACTTGGAGAGTCATGAGGCAGAACATGCACTTCACTGGTTTTACATTAAAAACTTACTTTATGGAGACACCAAAGAAAATGAAAGAATAACTTGGGTTTTAATAGCTAACCATTAAATGGCCACAATATACCCACATGAATATTCCTGAGATTTAAGATATCCTTTTGCAGTGGAATTGAGTTTCCTGAAGTATCTGCATCAAACGTTTCAAGAAAATGAAAAACAAACAAAGAAAAACCCCACAAAAAACACTCAAAACCCACCAACTGAACTATGTTGGATGAACAAAGTGGATTAAACCCAGCGCCTCAATAATTATCATTGAGACATGATAGTATATGCATAAAATGTAAGCTCTAACTTGCTTGGATTTATTTAGATCAAAGTACTCTTGCTTACATAGTTAATTATTTTTGCTTACGCATAAACAACAGACAGGTAAGCTTTATAAATCTGAAACATCATTAAATTCTTGGGGTTTTGTTTACAAGCCATCAGCCCTTCTTAGCAGTACACTCACACCTTTTTCAACAGCCAAAGACAGCAGAGCCACATAGATTACTGTTCTTGGGGAGAAAGAAAACCCCAAAGACAGTAAAAAAAATTACCCAAGTCTAAGGTTAACCAAGCCCACCCTCTGCAGGAAGGTGTGAGGAGGAGAGAGGCTGCCCTCCAGTGTTCAGTCACCAGACTGAACATATGCACGGGAAAGGTTTTCTGAAGCACTAATAAAGGTCCAGAACATGTTTGCAAGAACAGTGAGTGGTCTTGGCTGCATGAATGCACTCATGGCAGTGGAAAACTTGTATGTGAAAGGCACATCAACGACAAACATAGATTTAACTTGGCTTCTTCTCCCTCCTATTTACTGACTTTGTTGGGCTGGTTTGGATTTAACATTATGTATCACAGACACCATGATCTACTGAGATCTACATTATGCATGCTTATTTTCAGGAGACAGCTAAAAATGTTTTTTCTAAATGAGGGAGAAATCATTAATAGACATAGTCAAGTAACTTCTGCAAACTCTGTCAGAGCTCTGCTGACCTACTGGCAATATAACAGTGTTAGTGGCAGCAGGTATGGCATGTTTTGGTCACTACTGAGACTACAAATTACCATATTATTATGAATGCATTATCTGCATGCACTGAAAACAGATTCAGACTGTCTAAATAACGAAAACCCCATGCCACCAAGATTCTTTAATTTAAGCCGTGAACAGGTTACTACTAAATGTATCAAATGCAAAACACATTTTTATGTAGCCCAAAAGCTTTCACAGTATTTCCCCTTCATTCATTTGGGCCTAAATATAGCAAACAACTGTTTATCAGGAAACTAACATTTATCAAATTAGTCTCCCCCCTGCCTTCCTTCTCCCCATATCCTAAATGGACGTGCTGGATCAAAAGTCCACTTCAGTCAGTGAGGTGGATCTCCAGTCTACGTGTCCAAACATACAATCAAAGCTCACACATAATGTTGGGTTTGACTAGTTCTGGGAGCTTATCATACAGGCTGATGCCTCACATTGCTTTATTTCAAGAATGTCATCAATTACATGTCTAAGACTTAAAATCTGAAAACAAACTAACTAGTTTTAAGGCACCATGATTAATTCTTTAGCAGACATAAAATGAAGGTAAATAAAAACCTGTCATATTAGCACAAATACAATCATGTATGGTTTCAAGGTACGCATGCATACCAGCGGGGGCAAGGTAAAAGAGCAGTATCAGGTGCTAAACTTCTATTTCCTTTAACAGATTCAATTCAGCACCAGTCAGCTCCAACCCACAAGTCCACTATGATTTTAGACAAAGTTCTGTCATTTTTACAGAAACAAAAGCATTAGCTATGCATATTCCCATATGCTCATCTGTAAAATTAAGTACTCCCACTCCAGTAGCTCACAGCTTAATATACTCAAACTTCCTTTCTTTTATTAAGACAGATTGACATTCCTCACAGAAAAATCCTTAAAAATAAAAACCTGACAAACATTTTAGTAAGAAAATTAGTATTCTCTTTTTTTACTTTCATTCTTTTATAAAGCAAGGTGTCACAGTTACAGAAGACTTTAAGAAGTTTCACAATACAGCATAATTAAATTATTGGGAGAGACATCAGAATAGGAATTATAAATTTCCAAACCGCAGGGAGTGCCTCGTTACTATGAACTCTCTCATCTGATTTCCCGTAAAACACAACAGTGAAGAGCGAGTCCAGTTTGTTCAGGGCTCATAGCCCTCCAACAGGTGAGAAGAAAGGTCTGACCCTCTTTCTTTCAATGCCATACACACATTCACCTTTAAATCAGCAGTGTTCAGGAGCTCAGAGAAGCAGAACACATCTCTCACAATCGCACTGACTCAGAAGCAGTCGCTACAAGCAGAAGAAAAAGTCCAGGCAGCCCTCAGGCTCTTCAGATCACAGGGCACAGTCCTGCTGGTTCATCCACCTGGGCCAGAGGCGCCTTGGGAGCAGGAACACGCTGTATAAAAGCACTCTTCTGTCCTGCACCTCTCCCCGCTGCTCTTCAGCCCTTTCTTCCCTCACATAAAAGAAGCACTGCCTTTCTCACTAAACACAACAGGACAAGATTCCTCCCTCTCATCCCAAGAAACACAGAAGTAACTGCAGCCAGAACCACTCGTCCTATGCAAAAACGTATTCCCCAACTACTTTTAAACTCTCTTAAAAACAGGTTGGTTAAAAGAAGACTCCCTCAGCAGACTGAACTACACACCTAGGTGAAAGTCTAATTCAATACCTCTGAACACAAGATACACGTGTAACTTTTTGAAAGGCCTGACCATTCAACACATTTGTGTTGATCAGATTATACAGCAGGACAGGTCTATGGCACATATTCATTCCTACCAAAGCAAATTATGTAAAATTCGTGACTGTCTGGTGGCAACTCTGACCTAACTGAAGACTAACCTAACTGCATCCAAAATATCAATATGGTCTTTTCCATTACAATCATACATGGAAGTCAATAATAAATCTTTTCAAAAAGCAGAGTATAACAAAGGAATCAGGAAAGAACAGTCTAAAAGGATAAAAAATACAAGGGCTAATTTTTTTTTCCAAAATCTTTTAAATGTAACAAAAGAAAGGCCCTGTCTGACCAAAAAGTAAAACTTCAGTAGGGAGAACAGACCTTGTAGAAAAGTAATGCTGAGGTGCAAAATACCAAGAGGCCCATATTGCCTCCTCCAAAACAGTAAGGTAGAAGCAGTTTTCACAACACAGATATAAGTAGGAAACCTCATCTTTGGTCTACTACAAACATGCATGCTGGTATCAAGTTTACCTACCAGTCTGGTACTGTGTGCCAATCAGTGAATATTCCACCTGTACACTGAGCACCACATTCAATGAGATGACCTGCAAGACTGGGAAAATGGCATTAAAGTAACTAAATATAATGTAAAAATAATTTCCACAAATCCAGCTGTAAAATTCAATAGTACAATGGCAATAAAGCTAAATAACAGAACATGCTATTTTCCTCCATAAGTATCTAACACAATTATGAGTTAAGCATAACAAGGGATTCTGAAAGATGAATATAGGTGTTCAAAGGACTAACTTTTACATGAAGAATTTTCCTGCAAAAAAGAATACCTAAAAGATTATCTAACACCTAAAACCAAGTTTCCTTGGTCATTTCAAGTCTTGATCTAAATTCAGTATTTTAGCAGTCTGCACCGCATGTAACTAAGTAGACAAAAGCCCATTTTAAAATGCAGAGATAAAAGATCTCACTTCCATTGTGAAGGACAGAGTGTATTATGATTATATATTACCATTTTCTAATTTTGATTGTGACAGTCTATAAACAGAATTATGGGGAAAAATCTTCATCTCTATCATCTCCAATTCAATTTCTCTCCACACTTATTCTCAAGCAACAGGAGGTTCAAGCACATTAACACTAGTGTTCTCAGGCTATTTATCATAGTAGTCCTTCATTTTTATGGCGACTTCAATTCAGATAAATGATGCAGAATGTTAAATTAGGTGGTATAGTTTTACCCTGTCTTTTCTGCATCAGACTCCTAACCTTAGGACTATAACTAGGATTTGTAAATGGGAGTACTGACACTGAGCTACAAAACCACACTGGGATGCTGCCCTCTGACTGAACTTGTTTTTGTGCATCTTTCAGAGCAAGACCTGTGACAAATCCAACTATCAAGTGATGGTCAGACAGAAAAAGCTGGGAATCACTGGTCTGATTTCATCTCTTGACACTAAATGAACAGAAAGAGAAAGCTAAGCTGTTAAAGAAAATATTTCCATCCTTTCTTCCTTTTGTTATTTTAAGCTGCTTCTAGAATGAACTTCAATTCCAGGTGACAGTAGTAAGTGAGCCTTAAAAAAAGAACTCAAAACCTGACAAAACCATTAAATTAATTCAATGACATTATGAAAAATCACTGCGTGCTGACGAAGTTGGTATCTTGACACTATGATATGAAATATAAATGTACCAAATTTCTTATGTCATTTACCTTCCCGCAGCCAGCAAGTCATATTCATCTCTATTCCAGCCAAACTAGAAGAAAAGCACAAATATTTTAAATATATCCAAGTTTTATACAGTACAGAAAATGGCACATGGTACGCTCACTCTTTAGAGTAACAATGCAGTGAATATACTTTTACTTAACTGTAGAAATATGAACAAACATAATTGGCAGGCACTATAAGTAGATTTGAGTTCCTATACAGCAAATTAGCAAAAAAACCTCCGACACTTGTCAGTTTTCCTCTTAATACACCCAAATAAACATAAACTCTCAAAGCCATACCCCTTCAAAAGAAAATTGAAAGTGCAACATCGATATTACTTAACACCTGCACAATCTAGAGATTTGAAAGTCTAGCACCTATCTTGTGTCACATAAACAAACCACTATGTTTCTTCAACTTTAGAAAATTCTCAATTCCTGGAGTACTACCAGTCATCCATCTTCCAGCCAAAACTGGAAGAATGCCTTCTGCTTAACTAGAAGTTGTAACCAAAATATTTTCCCTGATTTCAACCCAGTGCAAGCAATAGAGTAACTGTTTCTTATTTAGCACTTTGCAGAAATCTTCCTAAAACCTTTCAATAAATTAGGTAAGGTCTCTCTGGAGTACATAACATACTTTATTTTGAGAATAGAAGTAGCTAGGAATAAAGTAACAAGTCATAAAGGAAATTCTTAATGGGAAATTAATTAGGCAACATTTGGCACACATGAAATCAGAGGAGTATGATGTCTTAGAAAGCATACCCTCCTATTTTTTTAAATTATGCATCAAAAGAAAGTTTCCATATTTCAGTGTGTGGTCATTCACAAGAATTCATGAAAACCTATTCAAGATACTTCAGAAAACTACATATCCTACTTGTACAATTTTTTTAATTTCAAGGAATTTCAGAAATGCTGCATTGAAACTTGACTACTTTAAACAAAACTGCTTAACCACTGACTGAAAAAACCCAGTGTTTTAGACCACCTCATGTGCTCCCCTTCAACCAAAGTGAGCTCTACTATCGACACCTTGTGGTAAAGAAAAATATACTTGTTTCTTAACCTTGCAAACCACATTTTGAAGAAAGACGGAGAAAAAAACCCAGAACAAACGGTAAGAGTGAAATACTGGTGAAACAGGGTAAGACTTCCTTAACTTCACCCATGCTTTCCAGCTTTATGGTATACAAGTCAACAAATACTCCCGCTATAAATTTAGAACTAGAAGCTGACAACTTTTCATGCACATTAAAAAAAAAAAAAAAGATGCTTGTTATTTTTAATTTAGTACCTACATTTTCATAAGGAACAAAAACTGTCTGACAATCACTGCTAAGTATTTATTCGCATATATTCATTATCATATGGAAATTAACTTGTACTTACAGAATGAATGAGTGGTCCTAATACAATCCCACTGTCAACACATCTACCCGTCACAACAATATCAGCTCCAAGGTCTAGAGCTCTGCTTATTGGTCTTGCACTGAAAATGATAAAACACAACAGTAAGTACTTTCACTTTTAAAAGCATCATTTAAAAAATAGTTCCCTGACACACACAGGTTAAAAATCCCTTAGGAAATCAATAAAATCAACTTTAACAACTGATCTGTCGTGTATATACAAGAAAAATATTTTAAAGAGCAGTCATTAGAACACTGTCAAATTCAGATACCTAAATAACAAAACTGAAACAC
The DNA here is from genome assembly GCA_013400975.1 of Atrichornis clamosus. Classification (NCBI taxonomy): domain Eukaryota; kingdom Metazoa; phylum Chordata; class Aves; order Passeriformes; family Menuridae; genus Atrichornis; species Atrichornis clamosus. The sequence goes on along the minus strand of WBMZ01003461.1, from coordinate 5,628 downwards.
TTGCCTTGATGTTCATAGAAACCATCTTGAACAAAGTGCATAGAGGGACATTTTATTACCAATTACAGAAAGTAGTGGTTTTCAGAGATTCACTACTCATTTAACTTGTAGGTGAATGTACATAGACAAATTTTCTTCCTGGAGAAAGCCTAGTGACTTTGCCCTCCTCTTATAAACCTTTCAGGTCAATTTACCTAAGTGATTTTAGAACTTGCAATATTGTCCAACTTTAAAAGCACTGCACAATCATTGTTTTCGAACAAATTCTGGTAACAGATTTTCTAGATTGGTTAGTAATAGTTCTCCCACTCAAAATTAGTCAGACTTGAACATATTCACTCAGGTGAACTGCTCGGTTTATGCACCTCAGTGAGCAAGCCTTGACCAGACTGCACAGCTCCAGGCGCCTGAACTCAAGTTATCTGCTAGATCCTTTTAGTTTTCATGAAATAGGAAGCCTTAAAAAACCAAACCATGTAAACTGTGTCCCTTGAAGAACAATGCCAAAAGAAGTTTTTCTACAGTTTCTGTATCATTAGCCCTGGTTTTGTCAAGAGATAGAGGTAAGTTATAAGATCCAGAAGTTCTTCAAGTGATGGAAACGTAAAATGCAGTAAGTATGTTTTTTTTTTTTGCCCCCCAATGCTACACAAACCAAAGGATATTAGCTCGAACAAAAAGCAAATATACAGCATACACAAACAATTCACATCTCTGGGCATAATGTTAAGTGACTGTAACATGTAAAAAGCAGAAATGGGGTTTCTCCATATACACAGGACACTGACAGACTGTAACTGCCTTTAAAAAGTAAATAAAGCCATTTGGCTTTTATTGTTAAAAACATACCTGAATTCAGTTCGCAGAACTCTTAATAGCCCAAATGAGGAGGACAGAAGAAACACTTTAGAACAAATAGCCCAATGCAAATTTTTCAGATAGAGTTTACATACTTGAGTCAAGACTCAAAGTGTAAGCATCATCAGCTGTCGGCAGTTAACAGTGCAGTACCTACAGAACTTACACATTTCACCCAATACACTCTGATGTTGACTCGTTTTATAGGCATATATAAATTTATCATTTATTTTACAAATAAACATCCACTGCTGATGTCATCAAAGAAAAATGTAACTTAGGAAATTACTAATTTAGGAGGCTGGTAATAGCTTTACACTGCAATGCAACTGAGATTAAGGAGTTCATAACAAAACACTACTTTTATTACAAAACCAAGAGCAAGAGTCTGCTGTTCTAGCATCTGTTAAGGAAGCAGAGACAAAGGCAATGGCTTTTTTTAAATGCCTCATCCTCATACTAGCTTGCTTTCGTCCTCTTTGCTTTGATTGGCATTGCTTGCAATCATGAAACCACAAGAATTGGAATGAATGCTTTTACACAATTAAAGATCTTACACATTATTTCTTAGGTTCCATTTACAGTTCATCATGATCTGCAAATGTTGTAAGTCAAAATCTAACAAACAGAAAATCCAGCAACAATACTAAACACTAAAGACTAATTTTAGAAGACTCATCTAATAAAAAGTTATTGTTTTACAGAGAAAATTACATGTTAGGTACAGTCATACATTGCCATCTGCTAGTGATGCATTTTAGAAAGTGCAATGATAATGATAAAAGAGAGAGCACAGCAGTTTTAACATAAAGATTAATGTAAATGAGAGGGGACTGTGAGTATAGACTTTAGAAAGACACCAAGCATAAATACATGCACTTCTCTAGTGACAACATTCTGAACTACTCCATGCTTCAACAGCATACTCAGCATATGAAAAAGCATTTTTATGATTGTTGTAATTAAACTAACCCTATTTCAGCTTGACCTAAAACCTAAGGATTCACAGATGCTGTATTGCTTAGGAGCTGTAACTTACACGACTGATTGTACATTAAAACTTATTTACAAGTTACAAACACATTTTTTTTTCTGGTTGCCTGAATAATTCAAAGTTGAACCTCATACACTAGGTGTTCTAACTGCAAAGCAAAACTAGGTGGTTCTAACTGCAAAGCAAAACAAATTCCTGCACTTGATGTGTTAAAATTATTTGTTCATAATAAATACAACTTGCTAAAATAACTCACCCAAGATAAACGTTCATGCTGTGAATATTCTCTGGAAATTGTCTGCCACTCTCTACATCAGTGATACCAGCTCCTTTTAAGTTCTCTTTCTGTTAGAAAACAAGCAGAACACCCAAGCTGTGAGTATCTTGAAGTTTCTACTGCAAGCCGTTCATTAGTATCAAACAACAGATCCACTTCATAGTAGCTCTAAGCAAAGTATAATTATTAAAAGTATTAACAGTACAAATCAGTTGAATTGTTAAAAGCCTTAGATACACTTTTAACCACAATTTTCCAGCATGCAGAAAACTAAGTCAGTCTTTAAAGAATGCTAGTACATTCGCAGATGACCAACTACAGTGAACTGGTGTATTTCCTAGGCTTTGAATTGTCTTTAAATGCTTTAGGACTGAATAAATCAAAGCCTACAAACAGAAATGTGTCTGCCATAACTGCAATGGTGTCATGGCAAGAGAATGAGGCTAATCCTGCAGCTCCATAGGATGCTTAGAATAGGTTGTGTTTCCAGGAGAGTATGTGGGGGTGGGTGTTTCTGGCCATGCATTAGGCAGCAGGGCAATCCAGTGGACTGAGGGTACACTGACAGCACAGACACAATGTCTATGTAAATTGTAAATGCTAATTTACAGGTGGGATCTGAAGTGTTGAAAAACCTGCCACTCTGAACTAATTTGGTATTCTATGTTAATGACTGAAATCCTCCAAGTAACATTTTCTAGTGTAATTTAGCACATTTCACATATCAACAGTGGAAGTTGTCCCTTTTTTGTTCCTGTAAGTTATTTACTGAGAACAGCACAGAAAATAATGCATTTCAGATCAGACATGTCCATAATAAGCTCAAATAGTGACCATTTCACTGTTGTACCAGTATTGAAATTCTGGAACTAGAGAGAGTAACTTCAGTAGGACAGAAGTTTCTTAGAAGGAAGTCCAAGCACTGCACATAATTTGCAAATAAAGAATCTTACTTGATGATCTTCCACATTCAAGAGCATGTAAGGAGTAACAGATCCTATGCAGATAAATAATTTTCCAAGTTACAGGCAGAGATTTAAACACACTGCAAACCTCTCCCCTCTTAACCACTATCAATGTATAAAGTGTTTTCCCAGTATCTTTTCAGATACGGCCAACATTTTTTTGCAGACTTCATAGGTTAAGTGTAATTCTTTAAGTAAAAAACCCCCATGTACTTCATCTTTCTATTCTTATTGCTTTTAAATATTGAAACTTCAATCTTCTCACTTAGCATTACCTTACTGGCTGTAAACTACTCAGAAAGAGAAAACCAGCCACCTGTAAACAAAGTAACATCAGGAAGTGCCCATAAGCTACTAAAAAAGAGCTAGAAGGGATAAATGTTTAAACACATGGTAGCTACACCATATTTAAAACAATTAACTTGCACGATTATCTAGTTTAGACAGAAGCAATGAGTAACAGCACATACTACCTTCTCCTGAAAAGCAGCCAGACCTTACAGCTGATTCACATTTCCCTTCAAAAAGCTAAACAGCAGCTCCACAAGCTTACAAAATTCACTCCCACCATATACTTAACATAAGACATACCAAAAACTGTATTCATGCACTAAAAAAATTAAAAGAAAATGAAGGAACAATGCTTTTGATAGTAGAAGACTACTGCATAAAGATATACAAAGTAAGTTCCTATGGGACAGTAAAGGCCATCTTCATGCTATATAGACTCGTGCTACCAAGGTTTACCTCACTCATCAGATCATCTCCAGCAACAACAGCTATTTTCAAATCAACATCTGCTCTCTTTGCCACCTCCTGAAGGGCAGCTGCACAAGCAAGTGGATTAATTCCACCAGCATTACTGATGACACGAACACCTAATAAAAAAAATTTTAAAAGACAAATTAAGTTCAGCAGTATCAACAATCAATCATCTGTGTTTTAAAAACTTAAAGTGTGCTGAAACACAGGCAAGGTGTCACCTTTGCAAGGTGGAAGACAATCAATCAAGCAAAATACTAAAACCACATTAAAATATGAACCACATTTAACCTCTGAAAGGAACAGAATAAGCCAATACAAAGTTGTTTACAGAAAAATAACTGCTATAGAGACTTCTCATCTATTCTTTATGAACGGAAAGAGAAAGTGACCAGAAAGACACATATAATGAGGTAGCCAGACAGGACTGAGCCCCATCTACAGGAACAGTATTAGACAATGTGAAGCTTTACCAATGTAAATTTAAAGAGTGATTGAAAAGTAATATTGTAGAACTATAAGGGAATGTTGAAAAACTTAAATTACATCAAAAACATCTAGATCTCACATTTTTTAAAACATCTGTAAAGCAATCTTCCATTCACAAATTAAAGCTACCGTAAGAAATATGTGCAAATACGTATATATATTTACAATTATAGTAAATATTTTAAATCAACCCAATTTAAACTTCATCATCAGACCTGTACTTCACATCAATTACAATGAGATTTTTCATAGAATCCTAGAATGGTCCGGATTAAAAGGACCTGAGTTAAAGATCACCCAGTTCCAAGCCTCCTGCTGAGGGCAAGGACATCTTTCACTAGACCAGGTTATTCAGCGCTTCATCCAACCTGACCTTGAACACTTCCAGGGATGGGGCATTCACAACTTCTCTGGGCAATCAGTTCCAGTGCCTCGCCACCCCCACAGTAAAAAATTTCTTCCTAGTATCTAATCTAAATTTACCCTCCCTTCAGCTTAGGGCCATTCCCCTTTGTTCTAACACTACATGTCCTTCTAAGAAGTCCCTCTCTCCAGCTATCTTGTCGGGCCCCCTTATGTCCTAGAAGGCGCTGTAAAGTCTTCCCAGAGCCTTCCGTTCTCCAGACTGAACAGCCCCAACTCTCTCAACCTGTCTTCATATGCAAGTGTACTTAATAAGCATACAAATTCTTGCAAGGAGCAGCATACCTTTCCTGTGAATATCCTTTATATAGGGAGCCATGGCAGTAGAGACAAAATCCGGAGTGTAACCTAAAACCTGAAATTAAGAGCTGTTACCATTTCCTACGGGTAGGTCTCCCCAACCCCTTTCCTTGGTTAACAGAGAAAACAGGCAACAACTACCTCTCAAAATGTCTGGGTAATACCATGGAAAAATGACATGAATGCTTCAAACTATATGAAACTGAACAGATGCAAATAAATACATGCAAGTAAGAAGTACACGAAAGGAATCGTGTCCCTGTAACCAGACATGTCTTAAACACACTTCGGGCGCGATCTGGGCTGAAGGAGATCTCGGGAGGTCGGAAAGCACCAGAGCGCACCCACCCCGACCAAGCCCGGCACGCTAGGGCCGTGCACCGGCTCTACTTACGGGAGACCGGGCCTTGGCAGCCGTCAGCAGCGACATGGTGATCTCGGAGAGGTAATCGAAGACGAGGAAATCCAGCTTCCCTCCGTAGAGCAGCTGCGGCACTGGCGGGGTAGGCGAGAAGGAGCCGTCAGCACCGCAGCACCCCCGGCCCGGCCCGGCCCTGCCC